>JAMPIV010003237.1:0-319868 GCA_024509875.1 Oreohelix idahoensis | reverse complement strand
GGGGGGGGGGGGTTTTTTTGTTTTTTTTTTTAAAACGTGAACTGTTGAAGCCTAAAAAGCTTTAGAGAGGGAGAGAGTCCCCCCCCGCTCAGTGGTAATGATGAATGTTTTGTAATGTTCCCTTACCCCCCACAAAAAATTCCGTAATGGTAATATTTTTTGGGTGTCGGTAGAATTGAAGATATCCCTTTTTTAAGTTCGGCAAGAACTTCTCAAATTAATTTTTTCCACAATCCAGCACTGGTCCGATGAATAATATTCATGAACTGCACCTGCTACTTGTTGCTACTGGCACCTGCTACTTTGGAAGGAACTGGCACCATCATTTGTTAAACTCTGAAACACTGAAGGAATTTCTAGATGAATCCCTGTTATATATAATTGGTCGTTTGTTTATTATACAGTCAAGGCCAAGATAAAGTGATTCATCAGATGATGATAATCACATACAATCTTAATACACCTATGTGGCAAATGGAACAAAATGTCAAACAGACGGAACCGACATACAGCCGATTAAAAGAAAATAGCTATAGAGGGACGACCCAGAAGGTGATGAATAGAGGGAGTGATGTAACTGTAAGAAACATGATATAGCACGCAAGGTATTTCTAGAACACTAGTTTGAAAACCAGTAATTTATTCTAATCTGGGCAATTCAGTAATTTATCTAATCTGCGATGCTCGTCAGTATACACGTATACATTAACAGTAGACACAAGAAAGAAAGACGCAGCAATAGAGAATGCAGTCAGCGACTCATAGCTTGACTGCTTGCGTCAGGGTTAATGAACCAGAGCTGACCAAGACACTACTCCACCTCCATGTGGTTGGTCCTGGAAACAGGCTGCATCACTGCAGTCTTGCTTGAGAGAGTAGGGATCGAAGAGGGAAAAGGCAAAACCCGGTCCCCAAAAATACCATGCTGAAGTCGGTTGTGCCGGCCAGCGAAAGGCGCAGATAATCGCAGCTCCGGTATAAACAGACACAACGCAACGACCAACACGTCCTTTTCAGGACTACGAACGAGAAAAGAGGAAGAGAAGAGAGAAGACTCAAGAAAAATGTATGAAAAGATCAATGTTAAAACTTGGACTAACAAACAAAACAAACTACCTCCGAAGTGCGAATGTTCTAGATTAATATAATCTGAGTAGTTATGCATTTGGCGCCTTTACAGAATTTGTCGTATCGGGAAATTCTCCTCTTACAGAGCCATACAACAAGTTCTTGACTCAGTTTTTCAGCTTTTTTTTAAAAAGTTAAATCGCGTCGTAGCAGATACTCTGAGTCAGGGAAAGATAAGATAAAAGTGGCGAAGAAGGATACATGTCATACCACTTTAAAAAACAAAGTCCAAATATTTACTATATCTCTGACACTCCACTCGTTTACGGCTTAGCTTGGCGTATCCTATCGTAACATATCATTCCGCTTCATAACAAAATTTGGAAAATTACAATGTGCAAAAAAAATCATTTATTGAAGAAGTTATGTTAAATGGAAAAAAAAAATAGGACCAGACTGTGCTTTAAAAGAAAAACAACAAAATTATGTATAGACCTTAACCACACAAAGGGCAAGAACAACAGGGACACAAAACTACAAATCAACTAAAACATGTGAAAAAACTATACACAGGTCAGCAGAGAGGCCTACAAAATCTTGCTACTTGTATTTGAGAGTATAATAAACACAAGGCAAAAAAACACACAGTCACACTCGTTGGGTATTCTCTCTCTCTCGTTTTCTCTCTCTCTCTCTTAGTTTTCTCTCTCTCTCTCTCTTCTCTCTCTCTATCTCTCTCGGCTATATATGTATATTATATATATATTATTATATATATATATATATATACAAAGTATATATATATATATATACAAAGTATATATTATATCTATATATATCTATATATATATATATATATATATATATATACACGCGTATGATATATATATTACAAGGTAATATATATATATATATACAAGGTATATATATATATATATATATATATATATATATATATATATCTATCTATATATATATATATATCTATATATATATATCTATATATATATATATATATATACTACTGGACAAAATTTAAGGGCCCGCCATTCAGTTCGTTTAGACAAGGTTTATATAATTCTTCGTGAGCAGGGTCGATTTTCCAAATGTCCGGTAGCTTGAAATCTCTCAAGAAGTCTCTGAATGGTAGAGTGGGACACTGCTAAACGTTTCTTTGGCTCGCAGGAGATCTGCTACGGTTTGAGAATAGGATTGGACCATCCTGAATCCATTGCCATGGCTTCGTACCACGGGGTCTCTTTCTACAGTTGCTTGAGACTTTTTCTCCTTGGTGGATGGCTAATCTGCAGTGATCATCTTCTCGAACCACTTGTTTCATATTGATTTTTGCATACCAACGGTGAACACTCTTTACCGATGATCATTTTCCACGTGAATTCACAAAATTCAACTCACTTTTTCACCCTTTTTGAACTAGTGGGGGCAGTGTTGACATAAAAACCACGAGTTTTTTGCACAGCTCACAATCAAAGAATAAAACCAATGCTGTTTACACGTGCGGGTATAAAGTGACAAAACACCACAACGTTTCTCTGGGACTCAGTTTAAATAAAATACACAATCTAATCCTAGGTGCCCACCACAGAATTGTATACACATTTCTTGTGCTCAGTTTTTTATGACATTTTCACTTGTTCTGTACTAGTTTGCCAATCACTTTATAAAACCTTGTCTAAACTGAATGAGTGGCCCTTTTGTCCAGTAGTGTATATTATTATTTTTGCTAGGGGACATGACCCTGAATTCCACCTACCCCACCGTGGCGGTTCGGGTCGGCGGGCAGGTGCGTACAGAGGCTTTGGCGGATTTAGTGAGAGTAGTCCCTGCGTTGCAGCTGAGGTAAGCCCGAACGGGGCGTTGAAGGGGGCTTAGCGTGCGCATAGGTGGGAGGTGGTTTCTAACTCGAATTATGAGTGAGTCTGGAGGTGAACGATGTAGATGCCGGGGTGATGCAGCAGGGGCCTCCAACCGTGATGTGTCGGGTGAGTATGGTATTTTTGTGTGGCGTTCCAACCAAGGTGATGGTCATGGGTGGGTATGTGTCGGGTGGTAGCCGATGGGGCGGGGCATGGGTCGTGGTGTGTGGTGAGGTGAGGTGGTGGTATTAAATGTTACCTAGTATTTGTTGTTTGGTGCGGGTTGGTTGGGTTTGATGGTGAAGCGTTTATGAATTAGACTAGTATTGCTGCTCGTTGGGCGCTTACTACTCTATCGGGGTGGGTTGGGCGTTGGGGTGGGGTTGGCCTGTGTGGGGCAGGGGGAGTCGTGGAATATCATACAAAATTAAAAAAATAACAAAAGCGGGGAAAAGGGGGGTGGGGAGGGGGGTGGGGGGGGGAAATGGGTGGCTGGGGCTGGGGGAATGTGGGGGGGGGGGGGGGGAGGGAGGGGGGGTGTTCAATTGGGTTGGGGGGTGTGTAGTGTACGGTGTGGGTAGGGCTGGTCTGGTGGGTGGGGGTGGGGGGGTATTGGGTGGGATAGGGGAGACCCGGGGCATTAAAAAAAAAAAATATTAAATTGTATCAATCTAATTTAAGACTACTGTCTTCAATCCTGTTACGCTTCTTCTCTCTGTCATCACTCGTTCCAAGGGGGAGTGGGGTCACAGGGTACTGGTTGCAGCCATCTCTGACATTTGGAGCCAGGCTTGCTGTACTCTCAACTCTCGTATATGTCTCGTTCGTTGTTTTTGACAGTGTGTCATCCTGCTCTTATACTAAAAAAAAAAAGAAACTCTTTTGCCCGTTAAAAATAAAAAAAAATGTTATTGTTTTTACTGTTTTCGTCGTTGCTTTTTTTTTTTTGGGCCGGTGTCAGACCTGCTGATTCCCCGGTCTTTTTATTACAACACTCGCTTTAGATAGACTTTTCATCTTTTTTTTACCTTTCAAGTTTTTGTTTTTGTTCAACTGACCCTGGTTTTTGTACTTGACTATTGTACCGGTTGTTTTGAACTTTTTTAGACTCAAGAAAGACAACGTTTAGACCGATTCCACGTTTCGGCACACACCTGTAACTCATGACTACTAATTTATGGTTTTGTTGTTGTTGACTATTTAGGTTTCATGTTGGCGTTTTGTTATCATTTTTTTCATACTCTTAGTAAAAAAAATTTGGAAATTTGTGTAACACTTCCTCGTGTTTTGTTTTTTTTGACATTCTAGTTTCAGTTTGGATTTTTCGGTGTTTGTGTTTTAGTTGTCGGTTCATCTTTGGGGGGTATTTTTTGTCGTTTTGTGCCTGTCTGTCCGGTTTACTCGCTTGGTGGTTCAATTGTATTCTCGCGTCACGTGAATCGCTACATCTTGACTAGGTCCAGGAAGCTACTAGTCCTCCCTCCTAGTAGGGGGATACGATATCAGGAACTGATTGAATACTTCTGGGATGACTGAGAGTTAGTTGGAGGGTAGGCACTGCACTTGTGGGCGGTAGTACATAACCCTGATCGATTATAGGATTACGATAAAGACGGGGGTTGCACCTAATTAGACTTTAGCGAGTGGAAATAGAATCCTACTTCCTACAAGTTTATGGCCTTGCGGGGCTCCTGAGTGTGCGAGGTAGTCTGCGGGTCGCAATCCTTCGTATCTCTGAGGGTGCGTCGAGTAGCCTCCTTCTATTTAAGGCAATATTTATGACTCTGAAAGTTATTGAAGGCATTCTACAGTCATGCAGTATCTCCGCCGGGAGCGGGGCGCTGGTGCGAATTCAGAATTCCACCGTGGGTGACAACACCTACTTTACTACGAAGTAACAACTCTTTTGATTTACGAAGGGGTTGAAAGGTAATGTTGAGCTGAACTAAAGAATGGTGCAAAAGTAGGTAAGTAGGGAGCAGCAGATTTTTACTACAAAATTATGCGAAGCTAAGTTAGAGATTACCCTTTTCCTGGAAGTAACTCGGCTGTGGTCAACTCGTGTGGGGGTCAACCTAAACCTCTCGTAGGCGTACTGGGAATTTGTAGCTGGAATTACTTCACTCCAGTACTAGTTATCGACTCTCCGTACTCTCTGGGCTGGCGTTTCACATAGTGTAGGAATCCTTCGAGGAGAGTCAGCGAAAAGATCTTCCGGGAAGGGAGTCGTTTTCCTGATCCCTCTGTTCCCAGGCAGCTCAGATCTCGTCCGGGGGTCCTTCTCGCTGATAAGTTAGTAGACATCGGGACCCCAGCCTCCCCCCACGTCTGTTCCTTGACTAACGTTGTCACTGGATTGTCCTCCTAAGGTTATTACTAAAGTTATAGTCAAGGATAGTACGATCTACCTTTTGAACCGTCTCGAAACTGACAAAGTAAAGTCACGAAGTAAATATCAAGGCTAATGAAGTAAGTTGTATTCCTTTAGTCTAATCTGTAAGCTTACGTTCATTCGTCGGGATCGTTTAGACAATCCTCAGTTCCCAGGCTCAACTGAGTTGTGACTAGACCTCCTGTCTTGCTTTGAAATGCAGTCCGCGTACACTTATGCCTGCCCCGCCTGTAGCTCATACCGTCAAAAGGCTATGTGTACTAGCTATGCACAGAAGCAAGCGAGATTTTTTGTTAGGGAAAATAGAATAGAGATAGATAGGCTGTATCAGAAATGGGGGAGCCATGGACAGTAGAATTCTGACCCCTGAATTAGGAGAGTATACATGTAGTGTACATTTAGTATGAGCCCCGAAAGATGCACGGCCGTAGATAGGATCTTTGGCAAGTAGCAAGAAACGAGGAAGATGTGCCCTGGCGTGCACATGCCGAGTTGAAATAGTTCTAGGACAATTTAAATATTATGCAGATTGACGAGCTCGCCTTTTGGTTAGGACGGACTATTTTACTTAGAGTATCCTGACGCGTGACGGTCTGTGGTCGTGAGCATGCAGTTTTAAAATCCTCTGAACTTTAAGGGAGCCTAGTCCATTCCCCTCGTCCCCCCTGTTCGGATACGTCCGTTGTTTGAGTGGTTCATGAAGTTTTTTATTATGCAAGATCGAAGTGTGCCCTGGTCAGTTACATTTTTGGTGATGTCAGTGTGCCTCGTGTTAAAGTGGACAGTGTAAAGTTCGGAAAAAGTGGGCTACCGTATATAAGTAGTAAGCCTTGAGTGTTTATAATGGTGGATAAGTATCTGTAGTTGATCTCACAAGTTTAAAAAGTAAGGTAACGGCTGAGGGGGTACTTTAGAGTAAAGTGATGGCCCTGCTAGTCCTATGCGGCTTCTGTTGAAAGTTGTTGCGATGGAGGGGGGGAAGTACGAATCCTCTGCGAACGATCTATCCCTCTTTCCGTCGATGGTTGTCTAGCTCTAAAGTTGAAGTAGCATTACAGTAGCGGATGGAGCAGGCCTCCTACCATGTCGAAATACCATGTCCTTGCGCGCCACCCCTCAACGCACCCCTGGATCGACCGAACTTTTGCACATAGGCAACATTCCTACGAAGTCCTAGTCCGTCCACTCGACGGTTGGAGCCGGCTATCCGATAACCAAACAGTCTGTTCTTAAACCGGGCGTAAAACAGCACTTGAAAAGTGTATAAACAGCTCAGTTAACAGATGTGACTCGACGGATTGCAATCGATGTATCGATGTACCACGACCTCATCTCCTTGTTTCGAGGTCACAAATGCAATCCAGGTTTGGTAAAAAGTGCTGGTTTGCTGGGTAACATCAGCCTCCCCATGGAACTACAAAAAGGCACGCGTCAGGTAAGTCACTGTACTCGGCATTTCTCTTTCAAGCAAGTACAAGTTCGACAACTGACCTCGAGAAGGCTCATCGAAAGTTATATGTTAGCGCTGGAAAGCTGCGATGTATAGACAAGGTTACGTATAGTCAAAATCACCACAGCTACTGCAGTCTGCAAAAGGAAGCCATTCCACGAGGATGTAGAGGGAAAGCCCCACTACCTTACCTGGAGTAGTTTAGAAATTGTGGAGGCCGCTTGTGGTCGTAAACGGTTTGTTTGCCGAGGGCGGAAAAATAACAAAAATAAAAGCAAGACGGCAAGCTTGAGAATAGAGAGCCCGACGGAAACGATCCAACCCTACCCGACAATTAAGGCAATATGGTGATAGGTCCGTCTAACTGCCTAAAGCTCACATACGTTCTCCTGAGATAAAGGTTTTTAAGATAGCTACCCTAGAGCCCCTGTAACACCTAATGGGCATTAGAAAATGTGGATTGAGTTTAAGTACTCTTACGTGAGAAAAGTCGGAAAGAATAGCTTGGTGCCCCGCATTGTCTTTACGTTCAGGTAAATTTAGGAAGAAAGAAATATAGATAATCCCCTTAGAAACAGTATTATGTTACAAGCATCTGTAACCAGCTCGAATCCTCTGGGAGCATGCCTCTGACCCATTGTCGAACGCAGCTTGTCTGCTAGTGGCAAAAGCGGGGTTATATAGCATATAAATATAAACCATACAAGCCAAACGACCTGACTGGACACTGGGCGATACTGTTCAATGAGCAATCCTACATTTGCGGAGGGTGTATGTGTCAGAATAGATTCTTGATTTGACCGAACTATATGCCCTCCTTTGTGAGAGCGGTAGCCTCCCTGGGCTAATGAAGTTGCATTAGTTCGGCATAGGAAAATGTGCTAGTATAGACCTCTTCGTATGAAGACTCGTGATAGTATAAGTAGTAAGCAGTAGTTTGTATTAGGTCTATAGCCCCACTGAGTCAGGTGCGGAGCAACGTTCGAGATCGCAGCCATATTTGGAGCGCTATTTTATGAATCTCTCACCATCCTTAACAGAATGGGATTGAACGGAGGAATCCGGCTATGGTATGTTACCAACAGACTGGGTGAGGTGAATAGAGGCAAGAAGAAAGCGGTCAATATCATCGCTACAAATAGCTGGGTTTGCCAAGAAGGACAAAATAACTCCCATTAACCGGTTGACAAGCCGTATCCCACCGATCTCCTGACATTGGGCCCTACCAGGCACAGATCAACCTGAAAAAGGAGGATAAATGCAGCAATGCTATATTGGTGGTTTGGGCTAGCTATTGTAAGTTGATCTAAGTTCTGACTATACACAATTACCGCATCAGGTTTTAGAAGTATTCAAAAATCGACTTTGCAGTTACCCAGTTGTTACGATTCCCGTCACCCCATAGACGCGAAAGCTAGGTCGATGAATGCCTAAAGACAGTAAAAATGCTTTGAAAAGTAGATGCTAGAAGAATGGTATTGGAAGATTAGACCAGTTAGAATCGCTGGTGGTGACGTGGGCCTGAAGGATTGACGTGCACGCTCAGTTCAGAATAGTCGCGGAGAATTGGGTGATTAAACGGCGACCGACGGCTTGCGACGTATGGGATTAACTGGCTTACGCCCGTAAAGGTGAAAAGAAGCGGAATAGATCAGACTACACGGTCGCTAACCTCGCATTCTTGCTACGGATCAAATCATAATCAAAGGAACGCTGGTGGACTATCCCAGGCCTCTGCCCTGTCAGATATTAGTGGGCGGTTCTCGGGGGCGGTCCCCTACTATATGAAATGTCCGCCATGGTTGTCTGCACGCATGCTTTACTAAGTATTTTTTATTCCGCTTGATTTAAGCCCCAGATGCCTCCACCTTCTGGCTAGTGGGGGGTATACGGTACTTAAGTCCTTTATGCCAATACATGGCTCCCTTAAGTAAGGTAAAGGTTATGAACACGTAATACTAGGACAACTTATCTCTGCATTCTTGCAGTATGCTTCTGGGGGGTATAACGGGTTAGTGCTATGTTGAGAGGTGGGTAATAATCTGGGTAGGGCACGGGGCTGTATAATATTGAGTGGATGGTAGTTCTACTTACGTGGGTCCTGGTTGATTGTGATGCGTGTGATATCTACTGCATTCGAAGGTTAGCTAAGTGCGCAGTGCTTGCGAGAAGTCAGGAGCTCCCTGAACGTATTGAAGACATTAGTCAGCATCGAGACCCAACATTGACAAGCTAAGATCCGAGAGGGAACGGGGGAAGTATTCCAAGACTCCTCGGGCTCATCAAGCCCACTCTTCCTAGACTGTGGACCTGGGGGTCTCGATAAGCACAGTCCTAACTCTCCTACTTACGCCCTAGACTCTATTACGGAAGAATTAGGAAAAAAATGCGACTAGGTTTGAGACCTACCAATCGCCCACCCTCCAAGAACTTGTGTAGTATTAAGCTCTAACTCCCCTACTGCGATTTTTCAACCTTGCGTAGTAAAATCTTGCTGTGAGTCGGGTGTTAACGATCGGGAAGCCATTAGTGAGTGACATGTATGCTCCCATTGCGTAGAATTGGAGTCGTGACATGACTGAACAGTAGATATCTTGCTCAACTTGGAGTGTGCCATCTTGAGTTCCTACGTCACGTGATGTGCTGTGTGTGCTGTCAACATTCTTTCCTGAAGCCACCAGGAAGGAAAGGTGGAAGAAACTACTACTACTATGAACATTGGTCTTTAGCCTAACAGAGTGTGTCTCGAGCGGTGTACTCAAGAAGTGTACTTTTAGTGATCGTGTAATATATAAACCTGATCTTACAGCTTGAATTTATTAAATAATCATTTGAGATATTAACTGCCTTGAACAATAATAGATATACTTACAAATTTCATGATATTATAAAAAAAGGACGAAGCATAGTACTTCCATTTGGACCTAAATACTGTATACCTGGCAGAAATATTTAGGCGCCAAAACAGCGTGAATACCAGTATGCATGGGAGAAAGCCGAAAGGAGTCTGTGTTGCTGACTAACCTTCTTTCTTCTAGGAGAACTTCCAGATTTGGCACCTGGAATGTTCGGACATTGAACGAACAAGGGAAAGTGGCACAAGTAGCAGCAGAAATGAGGGAATACAAAATCGAGGTTCTGGGAAT
Organism: Oreohelix idahoensis; assembly: GCA_024509875.1. Taxonomy (NCBI): domain Eukaryota; kingdom Metazoa; phylum Mollusca; class Gastropoda; order Stylommatophora; family Oreohelicidae; genus Oreohelix; species Oreohelix idahoensis. The sequence continues at coordinate 309,935 of JAMPIV010003237.1, read as the reverse complement.
GTGTGAAACAAAGTGGAAGGGGGTAGACAGGAAGAAACTCATCACAGGTGAATTGGTGCTGTCCTCAGGACACGAAGACGAAAGTTCACACCACAGTGAAGGGGTGGCTCTTATGTTGTCTAGAGAAGCACAGAGGGCACTCGTTGAATGGGAAGCTGTGGGACCCAGAATGATAACAGCTATTTTCAAAACAGCTAAAAAGAAAATTCATGTCAATGTCATCCAATGTTATGCACCAACTAATGACAAAGAAGAGTCTGTGAAAGAAGCATTTTATACTAAACTACAGGAAATTATGGATAAAGTAAAAAGAAGAGACATCACAATTTTGATGGGTGACATGAATGCAAAGATAGGTACAGTCAATACTGGATTTGAAGAAGTCATGGGAAAACATGGGCTAGGAGTAATGAATGAAAATGGAGAACTATTCGCAAACTTCTGTGCTTCAAATCAACTGGCTATAGGAGGAAGCATGTTTCCACATAAGAGAATACACAAGGCAACATGGATATCACCAGACCATAGAACAGAAAATCAGATCGATCATATATGCATAAAGAAGAAGTTTAGATCATCATTGCAGGATGTAAAGGTATATAGAGGAGCAGATGTGGCATCAGATCACCATCTTCTGATAGCCAAAGTAAAAATGAAACTCAAGAGATATGCAACAATGCAAAATTATAGACAACAGTTTAATGTAGGACAGCTAAGAAATCAAGAAACAAGAGACAAATTTGCGGTCACAGTATCCAACAAATTCCAAGTGCTCCAACAGTTGGAAGATGTAGAGAATACAGAAGACTATTGGCAGCAGGTCAAAACGGTATGGAAGGAGACATGTGAAGAAATACTGGGGAAAAGGGAAAGACAACAAAAAGCATGGATAACAACAGAAACCATCAATAAGATAAAAGATAGAAAAAACAAGAAAGCAGAGTTAAACACAAGCAAAACCAGAAGTTCCAAAGCCAAGGCTCAAGAAGTGTACACAGAAGCAAACAAAGAAGTAAAAAGAAGTATCAAAAGAGACAAGAGGAAGTATATTGAGGAGTTGGCAAGAGAGGCAGAAGATGCTGCAGCCAAAGGAAATATGAGAGAACTGTATAGCAGCACAAAGAAGCTAACAGGGAAATACAAGCAAACAAGTTGCCTCATAAAAGATAAGAATGGGAAACTGCTCAGCAATATAAAAGAGCAAATGAAGAGGTGGACAGAATATTTTGGGGACCTTCTCAATAGACCAGCTCCACAAAACCCGCCGGACATCCAGCCAGCAGAAGAAGAGCTACAAATTAACGGTGAAAGACCAACGAAGGAAGAAATAAAGAAAGCCATAAAGCTTCTAAGAGATGGAAAAGCGTCTGGACCTGATAGCATTCCAGCAGAGGCCATCAAAGCAGATATCGACACGGCTACAGAGATGTTATATAAATTACTTGGTAAAGTCTGGGAAAAAGAAGAGATACCAGCAGAATGGAAGGAAGGATATCTGGTTAAGTTGCCTAAGAAGGGAAATCTACAAGAGTGCACAAATTATAGAGGAATAATGTTACTATCAGTGCCAGGAAAGGTATTGAACAGGATTATCCTTGAGAGATTAAAGGAGTCCATAGACAAGAAATTGAGAGATGAACAAGCAGGTTTTCGACAAAACAGATCATGTACAGACCAGATAGCCACTTTGAGAATAATAGTTGAACAAAGTCTGGAATGGAATTCACCACTATACATCGGATTTGTGGACTACGAAAAAGCATTTGACAGTGTGGACAGAGAATCACTTTGGAAATTGATGAGGCATTATGGAGTTCCCCTGAAAATCATTAATCTAATAAAGAAAACCTATGAAGACATGACGTGCAGAGTTCTTCATGAAGGACAGCTTACAGAACCATTTGGGATAAGAACAGGAGTGCGACAGGGATGCCTCTTGTCTCCATTTCTTTTCTTGCTGGCAATAGATTGGGTTATGAGATCATCGACAACACACAACAGAAATGGAATCCAGTGGACTCTGACTAAGCAGTTGGATGATCTGGATTTTGCTGATGATTTGGCTCTCCTGTCCCATAACCGTAATCAGATGCCGGACAAATTGAAAACACTCGATGAGAGGTCACAGCAATTGGGTCTGAAAATACACAGGGAAAAGACAAAAATAATGCGAATAAATGCAGGTAATGAAAACAGGGTTGAACTTGAAGAAACACCAATACAAGATGTAGAATCATACACATATCTTGGCAGTAATATAGACAAAGTTGGAGGGACAGACAGCGATATCAAAATAAGAATACAAAAAGCAAGAGGAGCTTTCATTGCATTGGGAAATATATGGAGATCAAGAGAAATAGGATCCAACACGAAAATAAGAATCTTCAACTCAAATGTGAAGTCGGTCCTATTGTATGGCTCGGAGACATGGAGAACAACAAAGACAACAACCAAAAAGCTACAGACTTTCATAAATGGGTGCTTGCGTAGAATAGAGGGATTAAAATGGTATGACAAGGTTACCAATGTGGAACTGATGACAAGAACTGGACAAGTGCCAGTGGAACAAGAGATGAGAAGAAGACGATGGCGATGGATAGGACACACACTGAGGAAACCTGTTGATAGCATTACAAGGCAGTCCTTGTTCTGGAACCCCCAGGGCAAGAGAGGCAGAGGAAGACCAAGAAGTACATGGAGAAGAGAGTTGGAAACAGAGGTGAAAATGATGAGGAGAACATGGAAAGAACTTGAGATGATGGCACGTGACAGGAGGACTTGGCATGTGTTTGTTGAAGGCCTATGCTCCTTTGGGAGTGGAGGGTTATGAATGAATGCATCTACTCCAAGCCTTGTTGAGATTATCTTGTGACAGGGTGGTCCAAGCATCAGCTAACATATAGCAGCAGTCTTTGAGATTAAGCTTTTTGGAAAACGCCACCACACTTTCTTCATCTTCAGCCAACAATAAACGACGCAGGACTTCCTTCTTGTACATCTTTTTAAGCTTTGCTATAACACCCTGATCCATTGGTTGAATCAGTGCTGTTACATTGGGAGGCAGAAAAATTACTTTAAAATTTGCATCAACTGCATTCAATGTATCCGTCTCTGGATGAGATGGTGCATTGTCCAGTAGAAGAATTACTTTTCCAGTTTTCTTTTCTTGTTCTCCCAACCTCTTCACATTTGGGATGAACTGATTTGTATACCAATCAAGAAATATTTCACTATTCATCCAAGCACTCTTCTGTGCTTTGTAACACAATGGGAGACATGTCACATTCTTTAAACAACGTGGTTTTTTGGCTTTGCCGATCATTAGCACCGGTAAACGATGACTTCCACTGGCATTCGCGGCTACCAAAATTGTTACTCTCTCTTTGCACTTTTTAAACCCAGGGGCAGCTGCTTCGCGCTGAGATGCAAGTGATTTTTGAGGCAATGATTTCCAGTATAAGCCAGTCTCATCGGCATTATACACATCCTCGAGTGAATAACCTTCTTCCAAAAAAGCCAAGAATGTTTCTATAAAATTTTTTAGCGGCAGTTGCATCGCTAGATAAAGATTCCCCTTGAATCTCCAATTCTCGTATGCCATGACGAGATTTAAAGTTTCTTAACCATTCCTGGCTAGCCTTAAAGTCAGGAGGACCGTCAAGTTGATTGTTGAACTGAAGTGCCTTTTCACACAACAGAGAACCAGAGATAGGTTCCCCTTTGCTTCTTCTTTGCACAAACCATATATACAAAGCCTCTTCCAATTTCACATCTTTCGCATTTCTCATGGTTTTACGTTTCTTCGACCCATTTTCACTATCAAATTTCGATGCAAAACTCATAATTTTATCCTTGTTACTTTTAATGTCAGAGACGGTAGCTTTCCCAACATTGAAAATCCTCGCAAGTGAAGACACAGTTTCACCTTGTCCTAGTCTCTTGATAAATTCTGTTTTCGTTTCAATTGACAAAACATTGCGGTTCCTTTTATATGCTTTAGGCCTACTGGAAGATGCCATATCGCACAGAGAAATACTTGTACGCCAAAATTATTCTGCTGTAGTAGCAGACACAATTATTTTAAGTTGAACTATCTGTTTAGCCAGTGTTCTACCTAGAACGCACACGTACACTGTATTTTTAAACCAGATATTAACTGACTTTATGATCTAACTGACTTCCTGTACGTAAGCGACCGACCATTAGCCATCCCATTCTCTACAAATTGTTCGCACACATTTGAAGTTTGCCGCATCAAAAGATTCAGAATTTTAGTCTAACGTGACTGTGGCATCTGATTTTTTTTTTTTTTCTGGAAAAAGTGTTCGGATAATTGGATGTTCGGATAATTGGGGTTCGGATAAATGGAGTTCTACTGTATAGTGTAATGAACCATCTTTTCATTTTTAATTGATTATAAATTCTATTTGGAGTTTTTCAAAGAAGATCAAAAAAGATACTGTACATAAATAAAAGTAATAATTGTATCCACAAGTTTTGAGTAAATCCTTTACATTGGTTCAACTTACTTGTTGTGATAATTAATTACCCCTAAATATGCCATAGTCTAAGGTTGATCACCGCGAGAGGAGGTATATAGGTGACTGGGATAGCACATTACCATCTCATCCAGCAATCTTTACAGCCCGACTTTAACCTTTGACCTCGATACACCATTACTCTTTTCAGAGAGTGGGGTATTTCTTTTAAAACCAGTCTCCTATACGGCAATTTCCTGGTATCATCTGATACACCTAATGGTCCATTGTCTTACACACTAAAAATAAGCTATTGTCACAAGAATCCACAGAGACAGACGGAGACTAATATCCGGCTGGCCTTTTAGAAAGGCGAACGATCGATCGCCGGCCTTTCTAAAAGGCTAGGACGGTTTACGTGTCAATAACGAGAGTTTTAACATAATTTACATAGTTTTCTTCCTACAAAAGAGTTCTAATGCCATTACCGGTAAACCGCGTGTTTGAAAATACTGGAATACTCAAATTTGTGTGAAATATTGATCATTTTGATTAAATTTAGTAGGGCTCATCAGTCCCAAAAATTTTTTTTTGTCTTTCTGAGAATGGCTTCGTGTTCAAATGGTCGTTCGAAAAGATTATCAGCTGAACATGCATCACAGCTTATTAAATCATGGATTGCTAATGACAGCGATGAGTTCTCGAGCATGGATAGTTCAGACGACGCTGAATTTAGCGATACATTAGCAGATTCTGAGGACAAGGGGGTGTTAAGTTATGTTTTCGCGTGGGAGTTAAGTGTTTGGGATTTTCTCGTGCGGGTCTGATTTTTTATAGACACGCTTGTAAGCACATCTAAAGTTATGAGATGGTTAATTATTTGGGTGCCTTGCACACTATATTTTTTGAACATAGCTCAACTGGGTATGTGTTATTTTTAAAAAGAAAGAGTTAAAATGTACTGATTTGAAGTTGGGGGAGACAAACAGGTAAGCTGATCTCACGTGTGTATCTGGAAGTTCGCGCTTGAGTGAATATGTACGGGGTGGAAGAAAAGAAACTTTAATCTCGGGGGATTAAGTATCTGGCAGGGCTTCGGCACGCTAGTTTTTCCAGTTTTGGGGTTTTTGTACCGGGGATTGTATGAAGGATAACTCATGATTCCTTCATGGAAGACATTCCATATATATTATTCAATAATTATGATAATGAAGAATCTAAGGATATAAGAATTCATCACAGTAAAGCTTCCACCGTTTATGAGTGAGTCCGGTCAAATTCATATGGATTGTATCTGATATTATAACTGATGATGAAGAGTTGCTGTTTATGCAACCAAATTCCTATGGATTATATCTGATGTTATAACTGATGACGAGTTGCTGTTTATGCAATCAAATTCCTATGGATTATATCTGATATTACAACTGATGATGAGTTGCTGTTTATGCAATCAAATTCCTATGGATTATATCTGCTATTATGCCTTATGATGATGTGCTGTCCATGATGTCAATGTTGCTGTCGTCAATAAACTGTGTATGAGGTGGAAACTGATTCGTCTTACCCGTTGGTCTATTTCCTGACCTAATGTTACTGTTGTGTGGGTGGTATCACAGTTTACACAAACCTAAGGAACTCACGACATTCGCTCATATATTAAATACCTGTCGGCCACTAACAGTAAGCCCGACATTGCTGACGTCAACAATTGTCAGATGTGCCTGTCAGTAGCACTAACTTCCCCCAACTTCAACTCAGTACATTTTAACTCTTTCTTTTTTAAAAATAACACATTCCCAGTTGAGCTATGTTAAAAAAATATAGTGTACAAGGCACCCAAATAATTAACCATCTCATAACTTTAGATGTGCTTACAAGCGTGTCTATAAAAAATCAGACCCGCACGAGAAAATCCCAAACACTTAACTCCCACGCGAAAACATGACTTAACAGGGGAGTATCCCTTGGATGGACCTAGTTATAGAACTGGTAGGGGACTGCTGAAAGGGAAAGCTAAATGCCATAAAAACGAAAGAGAAGATAGATCTAGATCACAGCTGAGATCGGTAATCACTGAACCTGGTAACGCTGAGCTTCAGAACAACAATATTATTGAACAGGATGTTGAATGGAGTGAAGTTGATAAAGGTTCAACTCAGAATGCATTTCGCTTTGCTCCACCTCAGGGCAGGACTCCTGTTGTGAATCCAGATATTGTCCCTAAAGACCCACCAGCAGTTCTTTGCCTCAAAGCCCTTTTTACAGAGGAAATATTGGAAGAACTTGTTGTGTCTGTCAATGATTATGCTGATCACCTCTGTCAGTCAAAAGCTGCAACTGCAAGCACAAGTTCTGTTTATCGCAACTGGCATCCAATAACACTACATGAACTTTACAGGTTTTTTTTTCCTGTTATCATAGCCATGGGCATTGTGAAAAAACCAAAAGTGAGTGATTACTGGTCTCAGGAGCCTTACATACAGACTCCTTGGTTAACGCAGATATTTACAAGGGACAGGTTTCAAGCATTGTATCACACAATGTTCCATGTAAGTGTGATGTTGACGCGCAGGGAAAAGCAAAATTTGAGCCGTTTCTGCAGAAACTCCTAACACGATTTCAGGAGGCATTTTATCCCTACAAAGAGCTGTCTTTAGATGAAATGGTGATAGGGTGGAAAGGCAGGTGGGCACATAAAATGTTCAATGCCTCAAAGCCTAAGAAATATCATGTCAAGACCTTCAGCCTTTGTGACAGTAGTACTGGTTACGTTGTCAATTTGTTGATTTACTTCGGTGCCAATACATCATACAGTCCTGAGCTAAATGTAAAGAGCCAACAAGCCATCAAAGTCTTTGATACACTGCTAAAACCTTGTGGAAAAGGTCATCATATTTTTGCAGATCGTTACTACACAAGTTTTGCATTGCTGCAATATCTTACCGCCAACAATCAGTATTTTACTGGAATTGTACATATACATCGAAACAAATTTTCAAAGGCGCTGAAGACTACACAACGGATGCATCTCCAGATAAAATGGTTTCTCGATCTAGAAAGCAAATTTCTTTGTGTAATGTTTACAGATAAAAAGACAAAAAAGTCATGCGTTCTAGTGTCAAGTTCTGCAACTGTGGAAACCAAAGTAATCACAAATCGTTTTGGCGGAAGACATCACAAACCCGCTATGATTGATGACAACAACCAACGAATGAATGGATGTGACAAGGTTGACCAGTGTGTAACAACTTATGGAACATTCAACAGAAGAACCAGAAAGTGGTGGAAGACAGTTTTCTTTTAGATCTTTGAAGTTTCCCAGTTGAATGCTTTTGTGTTGTTTGCACTCAGCAGATGAAATAATTCAAAGAAGCAGACCCTACTGCAGTTCAAGAATGAGTTAATTACTGAACTTAGTACTGTTGCTTCTGATATTATCCAGAATATCCCACACAGAGCAACCCATGCAAATCAATACACTAGTCCGTTGAACCGTCTGTGTGGAACCAGACATATTGTAAAAAAAATCAAAATTTCTGCACAGGTGCGTAATCTGTAGCACCCCTCAAGTTAGAGTGAGAACATTTTTTTATTGTGATGGGTGCACAGATCATCCACACCTTCACCCAAATGACTGCTTTGCCAAATACTGTATCATGAGGCAAAGTAGTTTAATTTTAAGAATGAAGGTAAAATTTACAATGCATATAGTATACTTTCAGATTTTGAGTGCGTCTTCAAAATGTGCCAACAAATTTTCAATTATAATAAAAATAGTATTTATGAAAAGAAGCGGCTGAAACTTTTCTACATTATGTGAATGTACTTTCAAATGGAAGTAGTTTTAGGAGTTTCTGGCTTCAAATAGGATTATTTTTGTGGGTAAGTACAACTCTTTGTCAAATTTTAAAAAAATTTTAAACTTTCCTGCACTCTGTACTATATAGGCTGCATTTATGTTTAAAACCATTAAACATTTGAGTAGTTAGATGCATGTCAAAAGGGTTTAATTTCTCCATATTTTAATATATAACATTTTATGTTATCATTATAAATAAATTATTAAATGCAAATTCAGTAACGGTAGTCATGTCTAAATATAGGCTAAAATATTTTTGGGCTTTGTCTAAATATACCAAAAAATTTCAGATTGTTACGAAAATTTTATTTGTGCTCAGAAATAACTGCAACTTTCCTACAGTATATGAAACTTGCTCTAGTTTAAAATAAAAGTAGTTTTAGGAGTTGAAGTTTGCCAGAATTAATTACACATAGTGATAAGTAAAGTTTGATTTTCAATTTTTATAAATTTTAAAATGTTTCTGCACTTATTACTGTATTTGTTGAATGCATGTTTAAAGCCACTGAACAATTTAGTTAATTGAATGATATAGGGGTTTTGATTCTCTACACTTTGATATCCAACACTTTATATTATTCTTATAAATAAAATATTTATTGCAAAATCAGTAATGGTAGTCATCTCTGTAAATATAGGCTTAAAATATGTTTGGGCTTTGTCTAAATATACCAAAATATTTCAAATTGTTATAAAAACTTTATTTGTGCTCAGAAACAACTGCAACTTTCCTACATTATGTGAAAATGGATGTAGGCTAAAATAAAAGTAGTTTTAGGGGTTGAAGTTTACCAGAATTAATTACACATATTGATAAGTACAGTTTGATTTTCAATATTTTAAATTTAAAAATGTTTCTGCACTCATTACTGTATATGCTGAATGCATGTTTAAAACCACGAAACAGTTTAGTTAAGTGCATGATATAGGGGTTTAGATTCTCTACATTTTGATATCTAAAATTTTTTATTATCTTTATAAATAAAGTATTTAATGCAAAATCTGTAAATGTAGTCAAGTCTAAAAATGTACTCTCTGAAATTAGCTCGTAAAAACGTGGCTTTTGAGCTCGTATACTAAGAATTAAGGATCCTCGTCATAACCCTCCACTCTCAAAGGAGCATAGGCCTTCAACAGACACATGTCAAGTCCTCCTGTCACGTGCCATCATCTCAAGTTCTTTCCACGTTCTCCTCATCATTTTCACCTCTTTTTCCAGCTCTCTTCTCCATGTGCTTCTTGGTCTACCTCTGCCTCTCGTGCCCTGGAGTTCCAGAACAATGACTGCCTTGTAATGCTATCAACAGGTTTCCTCAGTGTGTGTCCTATCCATCGCCAGCGTCTTCTTCTCATCTCTTGTTCCACTGGCACTTGTCTGGTTCTTGTCATCAGTTCTGCATTGGTAATCCTGTTATACCATTTTAATCCCTCTGTTCTACGCAAGCACCCATTTATGAAAGTCTGTAGCTTTTTGGTTGTTGTCTTTGTTGTTCTCCAAGTTTCAGAGCCATATAATAGGACTGACTACACATTTGAGTTGAAGATTCTTATTTTTGTGTTGGATCCGATTCCTCTTGACCTCCGTATATTGCCCAATGCAAAGAAAGCTCCTCTTGCTTTTTGTATTCATATTTTGATATCATTGTCTGTCTTAAGAATACACCGAGAAAAAAAAAAGTGGATTCATATATGAAACGGAGAAAAAAGGCGTTTACAAATCTTGAACAGATCACACATGACAACAAGGTTTAACGTGAACTGTTGAAGCCTAAGCTTTAGAGAGAGCTCAGTGGTAATAGATGAATGTAATGTTCCACTTACCCCCCCACAAAAATTCCGTAATGGTAATATTTTGGGTGTAGAACTCTGAAGATATCCCCTTTTTTAAGTTCGGTAAGAACTCTCAAATTATTTTTTTCACAATCAGCACTGGTCCATGAATAATATCTTGAACTGCAGCTGCTACTTGTGCTACTGCACCTGCTACTTGAAGAACTGGCACCCATCTTGTTAACTCTGAAACACTGAAGGAATCTAGATGAATCCCTGTTATATAATTGTCATTTGTCTTATTATACAGTCAAGGCAAGATAAGTGAATTCATCAGAAGATGATAATCACATACAATTTAATACACTATGTGCAAATTGAACAAAAAGTCAAACAGCGGAACCGACATACAGCCGATTAAAAGAAAATAGCTATAGAGGACGACCCAGAAGGTGATGAATAGAGGGAGTGATGTAACTGTAAGAAACATGATATAGCACGCAAGGTATTTCTAGAACACTAGTTTGAAAACCAGTAATTTATCTAATCTGCAATTCAGTAATTTATCTAATCTGCGATGCTCGTCAGTATACACGTATACATTAACAGTAGACACAAGAAAGAAAGACGCAGCAATAGAGAATGCAGTCAGCGACTCATAGCTTGACTGCTTGCGTCAGGGTTAATGAACCAGAGCTGACCAAGACACTACTCCACCTCCATGTGGTGGTCCTGGAAACAGGCTGCATCACTGCAGTCTTGCTGAGAGAGTAGGGATCGAAGAGGGAAGGCAAACCCGGTCCCCAAAAATACCATGCTGAAGTCGGTTGTGCCGGCCGAAAGGCGCAGATATCGCAGCTCCGGTATAAACAGACACAACGCAACCAACGTCCTTTTCAGGACGAACGAGAAAGAGGAAGAAGAAGAAGACTCAAGAAAAATGTATGAAAAGATCAATGTTAAAACTTGGACTAACAAACAAAACAAACCTACCTCCGAAGTGCGAATGTTCTAGATTAATTATAATCTGAGTAGTTATGCATTTGGCGCCTTACAGAATTTGTCGTATCGGGAAATTCTCCTCTTACAGAGCCATACAACAAGTTCTTGACTCAGTTTTCAGCTTTTTTTTAAAAAGTTAATCGCGTAGCAGATACTCTGAGTCAGGAAAGATAAGATAAAAGTGGCGAAGAAGGATACATGTCATACCACTTTAAAAAACAAAGTCCAAATATTTCTAATCTCTGACACTCCACTCGTTTACGGCTTAGCTTGGCGTATCCTATCGTAACATATCATTCCGCTTCATAACAAAATTTGAAAATTACAATGTGCAAAAAATTCATTTATTGAAGAAGTTATGTTAAATGGAAAAAAAAATAGGACCAGACTGTGCTTTAAAAGAAAACAACAAAATTATGTATAGACCTTAACCACACAAAGGGCAAGAACAACAGACACAAAACTACAATCAACTAAAACATGTGAAAACTATACCACAGGTCAGCAGAGGGCCTACAAAATCTTGCTACTTGTATTTGAGAGTATAATAAACACAAGGCAAAAAACACACAGTCACACACGTTGGGTATTCTCTCTCTCTCGTTTTCTCTCTCTCTCTCTCGTTTTCTCTCTCTCTCTCTCTCTCTCTCTCTCTCTCTCTCTCTCTCTCTCTCTCTCTCGCTATATATATATATATATATATATATATATATATATATATATATATATATATATATATATATATACAAAGTATATATATATATATATATATATATATATATATATATATATATATATATATATATACAAGGTATATATATATATATAAGGTATATATATATATATATATACAAGGTATATATATATATATATATATATATATATATATATATGTATATATATATATATATATATATATATATATATATATATATATATATATATATATATATATATATATATATACTACTGGACAAAATTTAAGGGCCCGCCATTCAGTTTAGACAAGGTTTATATAATTCTTCGTGAGCAGGGTCGATATTGCAAATGTCCGGTAGCTTGAAATCTCTCAAGAAGTCTCTGAATGGTAGAGTGGGACACTGCTAAACGTCTTGCAACATGACGAACAGATTGACCATCCTGAATCCATGCCATGGCTCGACCACGGTCTACAGTGCTGAGACTTCTCCTTGGTGGCATGGCTAATGCAGTGATCATTTCGACCACTTGTCATACTGATTTATTGCATACCAACGGTGAACACTCTTTACCGATGATCATTTTCCACGTGCATTCAAATTCAACTCACTTTTTCACCTTTTGAACTAGTGGGGCGTGTTGCAAAAACCACGAGTTTTTGCAGCAACAATGGCAATTTTCACGTGCGGGTTAAAGTGACCCAGTTTTTGGACATTTAAAAAAAAATTAACTTAGTGCACACAGAAATGTATACACATTTCTCTGAGCTCAGTTTTAATGACATTTTCACTTGTCTTTACAGTTTGCCAATCACTTATATAAACCTTGTCTAAACTGAATGGTGGCCCTTTTGTCCAGTAGTGTATATATATATATATATATGCTAGGAAAGATCAACCACCACCCCCCGTGTCTACATATGTAAATAGACTAATTGCTATACTGGGCTAGCGATATACGGTCCTGAGGTCAAAAATATACTCTCAGCCAATCAACGGAGAGTACAGTTGAGCAGGCCGTGACCTGCTGACTAGTATACACATCCTAGATACATCAGTGTTTTCAACTGATGTACCGGTGAAAAGAAATTGTGTGTGTGTACCCTGGCGAAGTCTGCACAGTAGAATCCTCTTGAAGTAGCCTACTGCCTTTTCAACCTTGCAGTGTTTGACGGTGTGTAAAGTCCCTTAGAACTATAAGCAGACCTGTCATACAGATTTGTACTGGCGTGTTGGAGTGTGCCATCTTGAGTTCCTACGTCACGTGATGTGCTGTGTGTGCTGTCAACATTGGTTCATGAAGCCGCTAGGAAGGAAAGGTGGAAGAAACTACTACTACTATGAACATTGGTCTTTAGCCTAACAGAGTGTTTCTCAAGCGGTGTACTCAAGAAGTGTACTTTTAGTGATCGTGTAATATAAACCTGATCTTACAGCTTGAATTTATTAAATAATCATTTGAGATATTAACTGCCTTGAACAATAATAGATATACTTACAAATTTCATGATATTATAAAAAAAGGACGAAGCATAGTACTTCCATTTGGACCTAAATACTGTATACCTGGCAGAAATATTTAGGTGCCAAAACAGCGTGAATACCAGTATGCATGGGCGAAGTGAAAACATCCTTACATCTACTGATTAGCTAATGTCATTTATAAAAAGAATATTAATCAGCATAAATAGAGCTAGGGCAATAAATGTTGATATGTTTCCTCTGGTACCAACAAAAAAAAAAAAACAATATAAAAGACATTACTACTCTCATAATGGAGCATTTGGAAGCATTGGAGCAAAATATTCAACATTACTTTCCATCGTCGACTACAGAGAGATTAGACTGGGTAAGAAATACATTTTTGCCAGTTTCATGTGACTTGGATTTTCAATAATAGTAGAACAGTTAGCTTCTATTTTAACTGATCAGTCTTAAATTGACACACTTTGAGATACCTGTTATGAGTAAAAATCATAACATATTGATTGATATCGATTAGGCTTGTCTGTAGACCATGTTTGTTGATGTACCGTTTCCTGGGGTACCCGGAAGTACGTCATTGTCTTTTGGACAGATATTGCAGACGTTAAGCCGGTCTCACTTTGCAGAAGTGGCACGATACTTCGAGGCCATTCCTCTGTGTTCTTCAATGTGTTCGGACGCATATTTTGGTCCGGCTCCTGCATGCATTATTTCGACAGAGTTCTAAAGTATTTCTACTACTAGATCGCCCTTATGCTTCATTGGGTCGATGCTCGATATTTATTAATACAGATATGTGCTGTATGCTGACGTTCGTGAGAAAGAACAGTGAAATACATTATGCAACAAAATGTCGAGGACATCTTGTCACTAGAGGACGGAATAGCAACGTTCAAGACTGGCTAGGTTATGCCATTGTCGTACATTTATATTGGATGCATTAATAATGGAGCATGTGATGTGAAAATAAAACTACATATTGTCTTCACGTCCAAACTGGCCTTTACAGAGTCTTTACTGCTGGAGTCCAGAAGTGTGTTTAAGGCTTATCATAGAACTGTCAGCGGCATCAGGGTATGCTGTGGTGAGTTCATAATTAAGACGGGAAGGGACCTCTCAGAAGACTAACCCCTTGCTTCTACGCACTACTTAAACCACCCTGTTACATTTGGGGGCCAAAGCCAAAGGATCATCGATCCCCAGCCTTTAAAGAATTTTTGAAGAAATTATGACAGACTTCGCTTGGGAGTTCGTGCCCAGCTCAAGTTTTTAAAGATTGCGCAATTTATCGTCTGCTAGCTTACGAGGGGTTGTCATGAAGTGTATCTGTATCACAACATGCTCAAATTCCCCGCTTCAAAACCTAGTTAACGTATTTTTACAATTTATAAATAACCACAATATTTGAAATTTGTCTGAGGAGCAAAGTCCATATACCGCCAAAAATGTAACTAGAGAATTTGAATTTTTCTACTACCACAGGTTAAAATTACAAATATTACAAATGCACAGAGGTTAATTCCTAAAAGAAGCATAAAGAGACGAGAATACATCTCAGACGAAACACTGAAGTTGGTGGTAGAGAGAAGAAAAATGAAGTCCAAAAAAGATACAGAAAATCAGGAGTTGTACAAGGAATACACAAAGCAGATTAAAAAACGAGTCAGACAAGACAAACAACAATACATAAACGACACCTGCAGGAAAATAGAGGAAATGCGCGAACAGGGATTGAGTAAGAATATGTTTTCTGAAGTAAGAACATTGAAAAACAGCAACTTTAAATCATCACCTCGAGCAATAAACGACAAGAAAGGCGACACTCTAACAGAACGTAAAGATATTCTGAACAGATGGAAGGAGTACTGTCAAGAAATGTATACGGAAATAAACAAAGCGGCAGATAACAACGTCATGAATGAAGCGGAACGTGAACCAGAACCTACCATAGAGGAAGTCCGGAATGCAATCAAACACTTAAAAAGTGGAAAATCTCCTGGTTGTGATGAAATAATAGCTGAAATGATACAGGCAGGAAGAGAAGGCAGCGCTCGTATATATACCATGCATTATGCTGCAAGATCTGGCAAAGCGGAATTTGGCCCAAGGAATGGAAAAGATCAATTTACATACCCTTGCCAAAAAAGGGCAACCTGAAACTGTGCACAAACTACAGAACTATAGCTCTTATAAGCCATGCCAGCAAAATACTTTTACAAATCATAATGAAAAGGATGCAACAAAAGCTAGAAACAGAAATAAATGAAGTACAGGCGGGTTTTCGACCAGGTAGAGGCACTAGGGATCATTATTCAACATGAGGATCATCATAGAAAAGTGTAGAGAATTCAACGTTGACCTACATACTTGTTTCATTGATTACACAAAAGCTTTCGATTGTGTACAACATCAGCAGTTATGGGCTATTATGAAAAATATGGGATTTCCAAACCACCTTATACAACTCATCGCACTGCTGTACCAAGAACAACAGGCAGCCGTAAGAATAGAGGGGGAAACATCAGAATGGTTTGAAGTACAGAAAGGAGTAAGACAAGGCTGTACCCTTTCCCCTTACCTGTTTAACATTTATGCCGAGAATATCATGAGAAACGTAAGAGATGACCAAGAACACACAGAGTTTGACTCATTTAACATCGGCGGGTACCAGATCCCGGAAATCAGATATGCTGACGACACAGTCCTCCTATCGACCAACCCAGAAGGACTTGAACAATTACTTCTGTCCACCAAAAAACACAGCGAGGCCCAGAATCTATACCTAAACACCAAGAAGACCAAAGTATTGACAACAGACAAAGTAAAGACCAAACCAGAAATTGAAATTGATAACGAAGAACTGGAAAGTGTCAATGAATTCGAATACTTAGGATCAATCATTAACAGCTCTGGCGACTGTGCAGTAGAAATTAAAAGAAGACTTGCAATTGCTTCACATAAGCTAATACAGATGAAAAACCTATGGCAAGGCACAAGCAAAGAAACAAAGTTACAACTGATCAGAGCATGTATATTCCCAGTAGCAACATACGGCTGCGAGACTTGGACACTCAATAAAACAGTTGCAAAAAAGATTACATCATTCGAAATGAAATGCTACAGAAGGATGTTGAGAATACCCTGGACAGAAAAAAAAGACCAACAGAGAAGTACTGCACTCACTAAATGTACAGGAACATTGGCTCCTAAATACCATCGCAATAAGGAAGCTGAAATTTTTCGGTCATATAAAAAGACATAATAGTCTGGAAAAAACAGTGATGGAAGGCATGGTCCCTGGAAAAAAGGGGAAGGGGTCGACCTAGACGACGGTGGACCCAGGACATCACAGAGAGTCTGAACTTGTCTTTGGCTGATGCAGGTCGACTTGCCCAGAATCGTGATGCGTTCAGAGCAGCTGTAATGGAGACAACGTTCTGGAAAGAATACGTCACATGATGATGACAGGTTAAAAATTACTACCCCCATTTACACACACACCCACCCTAATATTTATCGAAGGAAGTAGTCAAAATTAACAACTAATCAAATTGTTACCTCGTTTTTGGTAGAGTCAAGAAAAAAATTGGTTGTAGTGGCAAAAATGCCGATTCTGTGTTTTGACCAAAATTAACTAATTTATTTCTCAATAACTAAAGGGAATTAGAATGAAAGGAATATCTTGAATTATAGCGCTGATATTGATTAATATATTAACCTAAAGATTCCTACTTAATAAAATTTTCTTGACTTAGAAAAATTTAAGTTAGTGATATTTTAGATCAGGGTAGACCTACAATTAATTAGAAAAAAAATTACCCAGATGAAACTGTTAAGGAATAACCAAAGGAAGATTAAATAGAACGATAGAGGTCAGTTGGCCGTGTAATTATCACTTTTGATATTTGAAATCGGTCCATAAATAACTGAGATATAAAATACACAAATGTAATCAGACAAACGAACACACTTATAATCGCTCCAGTTTATAGTCCAAAAATAGTTAAAATTTTGACTCGTCTTCTGATTGATTAGGTGTAGTTGATAAAATTAACACCTACTCGCATAGTCCGCCATAAAATTTTGCGACTGTAAATCCAGGAGAAAATAAATTGATAGTGGCCTCTGGAGTGACACAGTTCAAATAACATGTGAAACCATGTATAGAATGTTTGAAAGAAGAAATTAACAGGTTACAAGATATATTTGTACACCCCTGCTGATTCTATGGAAGACAATCAATGCTTAAGGAACAGTGGCTTTGATGCCATATGGAAAAGAGAATGAAAACACAGGACTGAGTGTAGTCAAGGAAACTTAGAGTCTGGTGCAAATTGGTCAGCACACATGGCTGACCCCAGGTAAGCTTACTATTGATTATTTGTGGAATTGTTATAGACAGGCTCTAAACGGGAGGAACTTTTCCTTCCTTTCCAGGGTTGTATTACATGTTACAAAGTTGTTGCAGTAAACCTGGAGAATACAGAACCTGTGGGCAGTGAATGCTTACAATATACCTGGAAGCTACATGCTGTATCTTCATCCAGGAGGCAACACTATTTGATTGATCTTGTAGATTCTGGAGCCAAAAGCATCAGAAAAATCAGACAGGCTGACCAGATAAGTCCCTTAGTACGGGCACCTGATAGTTCATCGCAATTCCATCCACAACAATAAAAAGAATTTCCTGGGGAGTGATGTAAAGAACAGACTCTCAAATAACTGACTAGTGTTAATAACAAGCATTGAAATCAGACAGTGGGGTACCCATTACAGTGACCTTTCCTTTTGTTACAAGTTATGGACAAAGTTTCCACCTTATTCATTTATATTCTGTAAATAAAAATTTTCTTGATTTGACAATTCCTGTCCCAAAAGAGTGAGGTACAGGAATATTAAAATAATTATACATATATATCCCTGTATATATCAAAACGTACACATAGTCTTACATACTTGATTTTTATTGAGTTCAAGTTCTGTTTGAAATTATTCATTCCTCATTCTAAATACATTACCCTAGACACTTAGCCACATAACACAACAGAGATTAATGTACATTGGGTGAGATCAGAAGAGGTAGCGGATCGGGACCCTGAGAAATACATCATCATCATCCTTACTCAGGGAACTTACATAGCTTGACCTCACCTTGTTAACTTTTGATTTTATTAACATCAAAACCTCTTATCACAGAGATTATGCATCAAGTTTTGCAGTTCTGTACGTACGTGTTCCAGTCATTAATGGAACTTATTTGAAACAAATCTTATCAACTGCATCCTGTGTAATATGAAAGTTCAAGTTTCTGCCAAAGATGGCGGTTTTCAAGACTGCGAAAGAACAAAGTGGAGTCCTGATCGAGTCAGCTGTTATCGATTTCTAGACCTAACGTCGGTCGACTTGTCTAGTTGCATCGGTGCTGGAAGGAAAAGTCGGTGGATCTAGGAGGAAGTTTTTTCACTGGCAATCAGATAAGTCAATTTATAGCTACATACAGCCTGTGTTGCTAGATTACCTTCTTTGCCAGCGTGTTTTTTATGTTTTGTGTATCAGTGTCATTTATGTTTCTATAGTGCGGGAGGTTGGCTTGGGACCTGTGAATTTATTTCCATACCGCAATATGTCTGGTCGGAAAAAGATTCATAGGCGTTCTTTAGGGTCTGGTTTGGGATTTTCTCAAATAGCGGGGCCGGCATTACAAAGCTGAGTGTAATCTGCTGCTATTGAGTTAACCAGCACCTATTTTTATTAGTTGTGCAGTACTGTTAATTGTAAAGTTTGTTTTTGTAGTATAGTTCAGTGTAATGTTTTATTCAGTTTTCTGCATTATTGTTTGTGACATTGTCCATCTTACCTTACTATCATTTATTTATTAGATGTCATAAATGTTGTAAATTCGTGCTTGTCTAGTCATATGTGTGATAGAGCAATATTTTATTTATTTGTTATATAGTTCATACATGTCTGCCTTAGTTCACTATTTGCATTTACTTCTGTTAGCTATGGTCACTGTATTCTGTCATCTGGTTTGTAACTATTGTCCTTTTTGCTCCATAGATATATATAACATCTATATTGCTATCTACTATTACATTCAGTTGGGTGAATTTGAATTGGTGAAACTAATATTGAAAATATTATCTACAGACTGATAATATTATATATTTACTTATTGGTTTGCCACTGAAAAGCACAATAATTGCAAATCATGGCTACTGCAGAGTATTTCATGAAACTTGGAAAAGAATTTGGTATGGAAGGTGAGATTTTAAGGACCTATGTAGGGAAGGGACTCAGAGACCAAAGACATTTGGAAAGGGAGGAGAAAAAGGCAGCTGAAGAATTAACTGAAAAAGGGGACAAGAAAAATAAGCTGACAAAAGGAGACAAGAAGAATTAGCTGAAAAAAGGAAAGAAGAGGAATTAGCTAAGGAGAGAAGAGCAGAAGAAATTGCTCTTGAGGAAAAGTGAAGAGCTCAAGAAATTGCTCTTGATGAAAAAAGAAGGGCTGAAGAGATGGCTCTTGAAAAAGAAAAATTAGCCTATGCTCAAGCTCAGTTGGAAATAAAGACACAACTGGAACTTAGATTGGCTGAATTGGAGATTGAGAAATTAAGATTACAACAACCACAGGGTAATCTTATGAATGGTGAAGGTGGTAGAAAAGACCATACTACTCATTTTAAGATCAACTTGCCTAAATTTAACTCAAATATCGACGATATTTCATGCTTCCTCAATAGATATGAGACCTTTTGTCAGGAGTTTAAAATTGATAAAGTTACCTGGTCAAGTAGGTTCAGGAACGTATTGGTAGGTGAAGCACTTACTGCAGTTTGTACTGTGGATGAACAGTCTAGCAAAGACTATGAAGCAGTCTTCTTCTTCTTGCGATCGCATCTTTGATGATTACACCGTCAGACGAGTTCTCATGATGAATTCGACTGTTGTTTGAAGTTCCTCTTTAACTCCATATAGCTTTGAGTTTAGTGTTGAGTCATTCGGCCAGTATATCTTTCTTAACTGGTCATACAGAGGACAGTCCTGTAGAACATGCTCAGCAGTTTGTTCGTTTAATCCACATGTGCACAGTGGTGAAGCAGACAATCGTAGCTTGTGCATGTGTTTATTCAGTTTGTTATGCCCTGTCCTGAGTCGAAAAATAGTTATCTGTCCCTGCCGGTCGAGAGTGTGATAGTCGTCTTTGGGTTGGTTCTGTTCTCTTCTGATAGTCTGGATAGCTCTCTTTTTCTCAAAGTATGTGACTTCATTATCTTCTTGTTCACATTCTCCTCCCTTTTTTGCAAGTTTATCTGCCTTTTCATTTCCGGGTACACCACAATGAGATGGTACCCACTGAAGTATGGTTCTCTTTTTGGCAGCTACCTTGTTTAGTTCATTTCTCAGATGCGGGAGTTTACCACCCTTGAGAGCTTGCAGGACAGACAGTGCATCTGTGAGGATGACTACCTGGTGGCAGTCAGAGTTGGTGTTATAAATCATATTTGCAGCTTGCTCTAGAGCTTGAACCTCAGCTGTATAGTTGGAACAGAATTTACCAGTGGGAATGTGCCTAGTCTCATAGTGGTTGTCAGGATATGAGATAAAGATACCGGCACCTCCATTCCTAACAGCATTAGTTGCTGATCCATCTGTATAGGCATGTATCCATGATTGATCGGGATAGCTTTCTTGGATCATACTCAATGTAGCAGTTCGTTTTTGCAGATCATTATACTCACATCCACTTGTGATACCACTGACTGATGTATTAATTTGGAGGGCACTGCTGGCCTGCTCCCATGGTACAGGGTATAGGGTGGGCTTCAGTGGTGTTGTCTTCATGGATAGGTCTTCTTGATGCTGTCTTATAAGTCTTTTCCCCCGATGCACAAAGCAGCTACGCTTTAGACGTCCCAATGCCAGATCATCTAGTCTTGCCTTCATTGGGTGCATTGGCATACTGTTGTACTTTTCCATCTGGATCATGGTTTTTGTGTCTCTTCTATGGGACAATGTCTGTAATCCAGCAACCTTCTGCATCTCTGTTATTGGTGTAGTTTTCATGGCTCCTGTAATGAGCCTGAGAGCTTGATTTTGCACCTTGTCCAAAGACTGCAGATGTGAGTTAGCAGCTGATGACCATGCTGCTGAGCTAAACTCTAAGTGTGGTCTTATTACTCCATTATAAATCTTCTTTAGATTTCGTTCATTTGCTCCCCAGTTGGTACCTGCTAATTTTCTGGTATGCCTAGTCGTCTTCGGGCCTTTCCTTCTGCGTTTTCAATATGCTTATTCCATGTAAGCCTTTGGTCAAATGTCACCCCAAGATAGGTGGGGTAGCTTTCTTCCTTGATCACGGTTGTCCCTAGGTGTATGTTAGCTGATTTGTCCTTGGGGGCGAGGGAGAACAGTGTTGTGGAGGTTTTGTCTGTGTTTATTGTGATAAGCCATTTCTCTGCCCATGACACTAGCATGTCTGCTGCCCGCTGCATTCTATAATTTGCTGTGGTGACATTTTCATCAGCGCACCAGAGTACTAGGTCATCTGCATATAAGGCAGCTTTAACTCCTGCAGGGAGATCTTTCACCAGGTCATTGATGTAAACAAGGAAGAGTGTTGGGGAAATTACTCCTCCTTGAGGTACCCCCTGATGGAGCAACACTTTTCTGCTCTGCAGACCGTCAAGAGTGACTCTAGTTCTCCTGTTATGCAAGTATGACTGGATCCATTTCATCATGTTGCCTTGGATTCCACTTCTCCTAAGTTTTGCAATGAGGCCATCTTTCCACACCTTGTCAAAGGCCTGCTTGAAGTCGACCCAGATCGTTAGGACCTTTTTCTTCTCCTGGAAGGCATCTTCTATTGCTTGAGACAAGTAAGTAACTTGGTCTTCTATACTGTAGCATTCTCTAAATCCAGCTTGTTCCGGCACCAGGATCTGCTCAGACTCTAAATACCATTTCAATCTGTGGTTGACTATTCGCTCCATAGTCTTCCCAACACAGCTTGTGAGACTGATTGGCCGGTAACTTGCAGCCTCGGTCTTACATTTCCCTTTCTTTAGTATGGGTATTGTGATGGCTTCTCTCCATACTTGGGGTACCGTTCCTTCCAACCAGCTGTGGTTGAATATCTCAAGCAGTTTTGTCTTTGCTGCTGAGCTCAGATTTACTAGCATTTCGTTGCTGATTTTGTCTGGGCCGGGTGACTTTTGAAACTTACGCTTGGAAATAGCCTTCTGTAGTTCTCCTAGTGTGATGGGTTCCCTCATTGGGGCAGGAGTATCTGTCTGTCCCATGGTTGCCAGTATTTCTTTTCTTATCTCTCTCTGATGATCTATGTTAATGGGTAAGTTGCTTTCTGAACTGTATCTTCTAGCAAACAAGTCTGCAGCTTGTTTTCCTCTGAAAAGTTTGCCACCTTCATCCAATGTGATAGTCTGCCTAGGTGAGGAACGCTCTTCATTTAGAGACTTGACTAATCTCCAAAGTTTCCTGCCGTCTTTCTCAAGGTTCAGCGATGCCGTTTTAGTTCTCCAGCTTTTCCGTTTTTCTTCTAGCTTTGTTCTCTGAAACTCTGCTACAGCCTTTTTCCATTTGTTGTGAGTTTCAAGTGAAGGCTGAGACTCTGCGTCCTTTCTAGCCCTGTCCATGGCTTCCTGGCGTTCTTGGAGTGTGCTGGACCAGTATGGTATGTAGTTACGCCGGCATCCTTTGGGAATGGTTTCTTTTGCAGCTTGTAGTATGCATCTGTTGAAGTCTTTTACCACTTCATTAATGTCTCTGTTCTGTACCTTGAGGGTAGACAGCAGCGTGTTCACCTGATGCTTGAATAAACCCCAGTTGGCTTTTTTGTAGTTCCATCTTGTAATGGCTGGGCCTGTACTGAGAGTTGCACTCTGGACAGTAAGAAAGATTGGGCGATGGTCGCTTCCCCCTAGTTGGTCTCCTACTTCTCTACTAATCGATCCAGCTATATCTGGTGTGGAGAAGGCAAGATCTGGTGTTGAAGTTGTGTGCCATCCTCTGGAGTAGAAGGTAGGAGTATCTGTGGCATTATTGACTAGGATTAGGGAGTGATCATCTTGCCAAGTTTCAACCTCTTCACCTCTGTGATCCAGATGGTTATAGCCCCAGCTCTGGGAGTGGCTATTAAAGTCTCCAACTGCTATAAAGTTGGTGGCTGGTACCTGTATAGAGCTGAGACTCAGGGGTTTGTTGTTCGGACAGTAATAGTTCAGGAGTTCTATTTCCATCTTGTCTACCTTTATCTGCAACAGCTGATATTCTGCTCCATCCATGAAGGTTTTCCTTTCGTGTGCAGGAATGTTATTCCTTACAAGAGTAAGTACTCCTCCTTTTCGTCTATCTTTTCTGTCGGATCTGAAGCATTGATATCCCCTTATTTTAAAGGTTTGATCTGCTTTCAAGTGAGTCTCTTGGATACAGCAAACACTGACTTGCTTCTCATACAAGATGTTTTCCAGCTCTGTCTTTTTGCTGTATCCAGCCTGCTTGCTGTTCACTCCCTCTGCATTCCAGTGCATCATGACAAGTGGCACTCTGGGTTTCTCTTTTTCTGTTTTGTTTTGGTCAGTAGTTCTCCTCCGCCGTCTGCTGACTCCACAAGACGGTCTAGAGGGTCCTCCAGTAGCTGAGGGTGGGCTCTGTCGAGGCTCAGAGCCCGGCACTGCACCTGCCTTGTGGAGCTCCACAGGGCGAGCACCAGTACGAGATTTATTTGACGGTGTACTCTCCATAGAAAAAAAAGCGAGTTGCGTGATACTGTGGTTTCCGGTGCGCCTTCTGGCCCAGTATCTATGACTTTAGCACCTGTTCAACGGGAGAGTGGGCTCATCCCTAATCTGTTTATGTTCCCAGTAGTAGACTATTCGCAAGCAGCCTGGGGGTGTCACTGCTCTGCGCGGACCTTGTTTACCGAGGCGGCGTCCGAGCTCGTTGTTGCGTGATAAATTCTCGCAACATCGTTTTATTTCAATATCTGTTTTATAACGCAAGGGCAACAACTGCTTGGAATTTATAGTCACTTTTCTCGGTAAGCATTTGTCTTCTCGCGTTGGTATCGAATGCAGTTAAGTTTGAGCTGTGGTCTTTTTGCGCTGGACTGCGCATGACTTGTCTTGCTTCTTTGTCGATCGGTTTCCGCCCACCACTAGTGGGAGTGAGCGATTTGGAATGGCGAAAGAGATGCCTCGTTGAAGAGGGGATCTCCGCTATTTTTGTTCTGTCAGGGATGTGTAGTCCTCTTAATGGATATTTCGTTTATTCGAGATAATACCTCTAGTGTTTCCCACATGTCGGGAGGCGTGATATTTCTGTGTATTTCATGAAAGCAAGGTAAATTGACTCTTTCATTAACTCTATTGATTTTGGGTCGTGAGCGATTTCGATTCATAGCCTGTCTGCGAAAGTCGTCGTCACGAGATGTTTTTTCCCAGCTCACATGTCGCTGCATTGTACTGCATCGGTTGATGCAGGTACCAAGGACCATTACTTGCTACTCTGTTAAATGAACTAGGTTTGGAAAACCTTTATTATCTAGAGGATATTTTTGAGGACATTATTTATACTTCGGCAGACGTGTCTGTCTTGCTGAAGTCAAACTAAGGAGAGTGAACTGATCTCATACATCTGGTTATCTCCTGGCTGTTATAGAAAAGGATGGAGTTGTTCACCTGACTACATTTACAGCACTTTGAAATATAACATGCATCTGACTCATCATTGTAATGCTGTCTACCGTTTATTGCTGTATTGAATGTTGCTGTGATAATGACTGTTTGATGTGCCTACACATTTGCGTAACCATTTTGTCACTGTGGCGTCCACAATAAATAATGAAGAAAAACGTCAACGGCTGTTTCAAGACTCATTGACTTTATACGTCGTGAGTTTACTGACGTCCTATGTGGATTGCCCTGTTATTGTTGCATGAACATTGTTTTGACTGAACACATCTACACACTACACAAAACCAGACATGCGGATGCCATCCATCATCATATGGCATCACGCATCATTTGGTGGCCATAAGCTGGTTTGATTCTGGTACTAGCAAACACGGGGTCCCTTACCCACTTCATTTTCAACAAGAATTCATCAGCATCCTTCAAGAAATTAACATTCTTCAATACAGTCAACATCTTCAAAATTTTCAAAGTACTCGGCGTTGCCCGGTAAAAGTCAAATTTCAATTTTTTGACGGAAACAAGAATTTGACAGTACCCGGCGTTGTTACATGTTGCCGGATAACTCGGACTGCTGTTATCTTTTACGCAAGTCAAGCAAGTTGCTGCTGTCAAGGTTCCAGTGCTGTCGTTTTTTGAGAAGGTCAAGTGCCGGTTGAAACGGGTTGTTTTCTGAAGAAGGCCAAGTACCGATTTCCATCAACTTACTTTTGGATTAGAAGGTCAAGTGCCGAAACAACTCAACACACAGTATGTCAGAAGCTCTTGTACCATCGTGTTAGCAGTGGAAGCAGTTCAGATGTGCCATCATCGTTGGAGCTTCGCTCTTTAGGACGTTGATTGACATCCGTTTTTCTGCTGTTCTACGATTGGAAGCCTATAAGTTAAGTGGCCTGTTTGTATGTAAACTGTGCCCTTATACTTCTGCTGAGTCTTCTGTGTATCATCTCATTCTATATGTTTTATGTTTATATGTTATTTGTATATTTATATGTTTATATTTCAGCGGGTTCTCGGTTGGGTGGTGTCTCCGTTAGATTATGCCACGTCATAGAGGTCGTCTATTGTGAGCGTTTTCTGTAAGGTTTGCAAATTTCCAATACTGGAATTTGCTAAGCGACTTCTGTTGCTATTTATGTTAGCTGTGATGACATGTTTTAATATTGTTTTCGTTATTATTTCGCATTCTTTAGTTTTGTTTTGATTTGTTTGTGTTTGTTAGCCTACTCTTGTCTATAATTTAGTTTCATACAACATTTTTGTTTATACACTGTGGTGTCATGTATTTTGTTTAATTCTATCGCAGATATCGTCACATTTTTTGTGATATTTCATTAATTTCTGCTTTATTTTTAGTTGATTTCTGCGAAAGTTTTTGTATTGTTGCTGATCTTTGTTATTGTTTACATTGTTATTGTTTACATTGTTTGTATTGTTTACATTTTCAATGTTTACATTCTGCATGTGTTTACATAGTCATTGTTTACAGTTATAGTAATTAGTTAATGGGCTATGCTAATGCACTGTTACTACTATACTGATGATAAATGAATGATGAATAGTGTCGTGCACTATTGAATGAGAAGTGCACTTATGATCAAGAATTGAGTGCTGATATTTCATATACAAGTTCTTTGATTGGAGACTTGTTTCCCACAGAGACTGGGATAATATAATGTGATGTGAATATACAAGTGCTTAATTAAGACTTGTTACACTTAGGTTTGAAATAAATTAGTTAATTATTTCAGGTTTTGGACTCATATGTTAGACAACATGTCTACATTTGAGCACTTTATTGAGCAGGGTAAATTGCTTGGGAAGACTGGTGATAAGTTAGAAGAATTTGCAACTGCTCGATATGATAAAGCAATGGAAGCTGAACAAAAGAAACTGCAGATGCAGGTGGATGAAAAAAGATTCCAAATGGAAATGGAAAAACAAAAAAGGGAATCAGAAGCTGAGGAGAGAAAACTCCAGCTACAGCTAGAAGCTGAAAGACTTCAAAAAGAGGCTGAGAATAAAAGACTTGAAAAAGAGGCTGAGAATAAAAGACTTGAAAAAGAGGCTGAGAATAAAAGACTTGAAAAAGAGGCTGAAAATAAAAGACTTGAAAAAGAAGCTGAAAATGAAAGACTTCAAAAAGAGGCTCAGGCTGAGGAAAGAAGATTACAGAGAGAGTCTGATGAGAGGAAAGAGAAAGCAAAAATGGAACATGAAGAAAAGGTCTTAGCTTTAGAGTTGGAAAAATTGAAATTGACAAGCATGAGTAATGGTAATGATGCAAACAAGGGTTCATCTTCTGGTAAGGCTAATAATGATACTTTTAAGATTAAGTTACCAACATTTAGTCCTTCCAGCGATGACATAATGTTCTATCTGGACAGATTTGAACAAGCATGTACAGCTCATAACATAGACAAAGCAAAATATGTTTATCAGTTATCAGGGATACTGACAGGTAAAGCTCTAAGTATATTAAATATGGTGGATGAACCTGACAAGAACAATTATGAGGTTGTCAGGGCCGCTTTGTTAAAGAAATATCAGCTTAACGAAGACGGCTATCGTCTACAATTTAAAAACATGTTACCTGAAAATGGAGTTGAATTCTCCGAGTTTATTGCAAGAATACGCATTACTTTCTCACGATGGGTTGAACTATCTAAGGCGGAAAAAACTTATGAAGGACTTATGGACTTAATACTTAGAGACAAAGTCATGTCGTCTGTCAATGAGTCTTTCCTTGCTTTCCTTCATGAACGTAAACCTAAAACAATAAAAGAAATGGAAGATTTCTGTTGCCAATACGTAACTGCGCACCCACACATAACCATGGGTAACTCTAAGGTGAAAGAAGGTTTACCAGTTGCTTCGGCAGCTCCGTATGGTCAAAACTTTGCTCGTAGATCCCAACAAAATTTTGATAGAAAGAGTAGCGGTAATTTCTGTCAAAATCATGGAAATCATTTTCATGGTGATTCTTCTTCGAAGAATTGGAGACAACCTGATAGTACTCGTTACTATCACCCTAATAATTATAAGCATTTCAAAAGAGGATATGGTAATAGAGGTTATTCCTGCCGAAGACCTCAAAACCAAACAAATAGATGTTCGCATCAATGTGAACATGATAGTAATCGTGGAAACTGGAATTCGAACCAGTATAACAATTACAATAGAGACAATAATAACTGCAGAGATAATAATAACTCTGATAACTTCAGAGGTAATAATAGTCGGGGTAGATCTCAACACAAAAAAAAGAGATATCAGCAGGCTAATGCTGTACAACAGGAAACTGAGGCAGCCTGTAATCATGTTGTTGATAGTAAAAACTTTGACGCTGTCACTAGTTCTGCTTTTGACTTTGAGAGAGCAAACAAATGCCCCCAATGCAGTACTTTATTCGAACCGGGTACCATAACTACTTTGAGTTGTGGTCACCCACTTCCCGCTCTTCCTGCTGCTGTTGCGCATGACGGGAGGGGTTCTTTAATTCTACATAAGGGTCTTGTTAATGATACTCCGGTCTCACTACTTTTCGATTCCGGATGCACCACTATTGGTGTTAGACAATCGCTTGTAGATCCATCTTGTGCTACAGGAAGGGTTATTAAATGTGTCACATTTGGCGGCACTCTAGAAAAATATCCTACTGCTGTAATTCGCATTGCCACTCCTTTCTTTACTGGAGATGTGCATGCTTGTCTCTTACCTAATCCTATTGCGGACCTTATTATTGGTCGTATTCACGGAGTTAGGGAGTGTACCCCACAGCAGATTGCTGCTTGGGAACATAATAACATGCAAGCTACAAATGCAGTAGTTACAAGAGCACAAGCTCTACAAACACCCGAAACTTCACTGAATAGTGATAATGAAGTTGATAGCCAAGATAGTCACTTAGTAATCACTCGTGACTCTTTCATAAAATTGCAAGAAGAAGATTCTTCTTTAAAAAAATTCTTCGTTCTTGCGAAGAAAGGTGATCCGAATCAGGATACAAATAGAAAATCTTGGATTGCAATGAGAAACGGCGTACTTGTACGTATGGTACAAGATTCGGCTACGTCGGCACATTCGCAAATTCTTGTTCCCAAGAGCATGAGAGTCCAAATATTGCAACATGCTCATGACTCGCAATGTGCTGGACATATGGGTTTTGCCCGTACGAAGTCGAGAGTCCTTGCGGCTTTCTTTTGGCCTTTTGTCAATAAGGACATTCGTATTTACTGCCGATCATGCAAGGTATGACAGGAGGTCAAATCTAGAGGACCACGACATGCTGCGCCTATCCAGGCTGCTGACATTCCTATTCGGCCGTTTCAGAAAATGGCCATAGATATTATTGGCCCTTTTAAGGTCAAGTCGGCCAGAGGACATCAGTTTATCCTTACATGTGTCGATATGTGCACACGTTGGCCAGAGGCTATTCCTCTTAAGAGCATATCTACTACAGATATCGCAGATGCTCTTTGGTTGATATTTTCTCGCTTGGGGTTCCCCAGAGAAATATTGTCAGACCATGGCACTCAACTCATATCTGACACTATGTCACAGGTAATGTCTACCTTACATATTGAACGATCTCTCAGTAGTATCTACCATCCTATGTCTAATGGGTTAGTTGAGCGTCTGAATAGAACGCTCAAGACTTTGCTTGGTAAGATAACTGAAGATCATCCTCAAGATTGGGACAGGGTTTTACCCGCGGCTCTCTTTGCCTATAGAGAAGTCCCTAATGAACACACAGGATTTTCTCCCTTCGAACTTGTCTTTGGCGCGCGTCCACGCGGCCCTATGTCTTTATTACACGATCTCATCACTGCCGATGATATTAGCGATGAAACTCAATCCTCATATGAGTATGTCATTGCTCTTAGACAAAAGATCATTGAGGCATGTAAGCTAGCAACTGCTTCATCAGAAATTGCTAAAGAGAAGGCAAGGCAGTTTGCTAACAAGAATAGATGTCTACGACAACTTTGTCCAGGTGACAAAGCATTCGTCCTACTCCCCAGTAGGGAAAATAGACTTCTTATTGCATGGAAAGGTCCGTATGCAATAGTCTCTCGGATTTCCGATGTTGACTATGTGGTCGATATTGATGGAAAGCATAAAACTTTCCACATAAACATGCTTTCGGAATTTCACGAACGTCCGGACTATTTGCTGCCTATTTTCCAGGCAACGGATGATGCTCCTGCACCTCACGGTCATTATTCATCCCTGTCTGTCATTCAGGATGAGGAAGCTACCTTCTCTGATGTCAACCTCCCCCTTCCAGTGGTTCCATTACATTCCACGGAATCTTGGAAAAACGTTTCTGTTTCTCCTAATCTTTCTGGTGACGAACATCGACAAGTCTCGTCGATGTTACAAACATTTCAGGATGTTCTCACTGACATTCCTGGACACACAGATGTCATAGAACATGACATAATTCTTACCGACAATAATCCAATTAGGGTTAGGCCGTATCCTATTCCTATACACTTTCAGTCGCAAGTGGAAAAGGAATTGGATGAAATGATTCAATTAAATATAATTGAACCATCGACTTCACCATATTCTTCTTCCATGGTTATTGTCCGGAAGAAGGATAAGAACATACGAATTTGCGTTGATTATCGCAAATTGAATCAGGTCACAAAGTTCGACGCTGAACCGATGCCTTTGTTAGAAGATCTACTGATTAGACTTTCTAATTCTAGATTCTTCACTAAACTTGACTTGTCTAAAGGTTATTGGCAAGTGCCTTTAGCAGAGCATGCCAAACCTCTTACTGCTTTTTCTACACCTAGGGGTCTATTTCAATGGAATGTTATGCCTTTTGGTCTCATGAACGCCCCTGCCACTTTCGTTCGCATGATGCGTCGAATTCTGTCACATCGTTCGGATGTCATCGCATACTTAGATGACATCTGTCTCTTCAGTGATACCTGGGAAGATCACTATTTAGGGTTATATGACTTACTGTCCACTCTACGTGAGAATAATTTGACAGCAAAACCTTCTAAAGCTTTTGTTGGTTTTGGTGAAATCTCTTTCCTGGGTCATCGTGTTGGTCATGGTCTCTTGAAGACAGAAGACCACAATACTTCCAAAATACTGAACATCTCTGTTCCTAAAACGAAGAAACAAGTTAGGAGTCTCTTAGGTTTAATTCAATTTTATGGGAGATTTATTCCAAATTTATCTTCGATCATGGCACCTCTATCAACATTGTTGAAGAAAGGTTCGCCTAATCTGGTCCGTTGGTCTGAAGAATGCCAATCTTCACTAGACCAAATCAAGAATATATTTTCTTCTCCTCCCATCTTAAGATTACCTACTCTTGATAGGACTTTTGTTCTTCGGAGTGATGCTTCATCCACTGGGATTGGAGCAGCACTGATGCAAGAATATGCAAATACTCTGCATCCTGTTATGTACATTTCTAGAAAACTAAATGCGGCAGAGAGGAACTACTCGGTTTTAGACCGTGAGTTGTTAGCGATGGTTTGGTCAATTCTAAAGCTACAAAGATTCCTCCTGGGCGCACATTTCATTCTAGAGACTGATCAGAAAGCTCTTACAGCTATTCAGACTAAGAATTTGAAGAGTTCGAGATCCACTCGATATGCTATAGCTCTTCAACCTTTTCACTTCACGGTACGAGCTATCCGTGGTGCGGATAATGTGATGGCTGACATTTTGTCTAGATGCCCACATGACTCCAACTAATACTTCTGTCCTATATTTCCATATATTACAGAGTCATAACACACCTATATTTCTACAATAGATTAGCACATCTGTACTTACTTTATATGTACACACTATCGTGCTTTGTTGTCATCTTCTTCTGTTCGTTTTTTAAGATGATAGAGGAGGACTGAGTAGTTAATATAAGGGCCGTTAGTTTACTAAACAGCCACAATTATTAATAATGTATTGTACCTTATGAAGCATATTAGTTATTAATTAGCATTATATTGCTTGTACTTTCTCAGAATGTCATTGTTGAGCTGAGGACTTACCTTACGAGTTCTAGATTGTGTACTTACCCTCGGAATACCAGAGCATATGTCCTGGATCGTCATGTAGTTTAACTTTACTATGTACTTATGTCATTACATGTCAAAGAATGTACTATCTAAATTTTCCTATCAGATTTGTACATCCATTTTTAAAGACAATATTAGAGTATGCTGTTTAATGATGATTATAGTAACTTGCATACGTATATTGTGTTTACATGCTAACGTGATGTGTGTTGGTGACACCTCCCCGATGTGAATATTTTTTGAGACATATTTATTTTTCTGTTGAGGTATATCCTCACCAGACACTCTATAATTAGCCTATTGTTTGGCAATTTAGTTAATTATCAGCGCATAATTCGTGCGTTTTGAGCCGCTTATCGCTTGCTCTTTGATATTGAAAAAAAAATATGTTCCACATTTTTTTTTTATCGGGAGGAGGTGGTGATATGTTGCGTGATAAATTCTCGCAACATCGTTTTATTTCAATATCTGTTTTATAACGCAAGGGCAACAACTGCTTGGAATTTATAGTCACTTTTCTCGGTAAGCATTTGTCTTCTCGCGTTGGTATCGAATGCAGTTAAGTTTGAGCTGTGGTCTTTTTGCGCTGGACTGCGCATGACTTGTCTTGCTTCTTTGTCGATCGGTTTCCGCCCACCACTAGTGGGAGTGAGCGATTTGGAATGGCGAAAGAGATGCCTCGTTGAAGAGGGGATCTCCGCTATTTTTGTTCTGTCAGGGATGTGTAGTCCTCTTAATGGATATTTCGTTTATTCGAGATAATACCTCTAGTGTTTCCCACATGTCGGGAGGCGTGATATTTCTGTGTATTTCATGAAAGCAAGGTAAATTGACTCTTTCATTAACTCTATTGATTTTGGGTCGTGAGCGATTTCGATTCATAGCCTGTCTGCGAAAGTCGTCGTCACGAGATGTTTTTTCCCAGCTCACATGTCGCTGCATTGTACTGCATCGGTTGATGCAGGTACCAAGGACCATTACTTGCTACTCTGTTAAATGAACTAGGTTTGGAAAACCTTTATTATCTAGAGGATATTTTTTTGAGGACATTATTTATACTTCGGCAGACGTGTCTGTCTTGCTGAAGTCAAACTAAGGAGAGTGAACTGATCTCATACATCTGGTTATCTCCTGGCTGTTATAGAAAAGGATGGAGTTGTTCACCTGACTACATTTACAGCACTTTGAAATATAACATGCATCTGACTCATCATTGTAATGCTGTCTACCGTTTATTGCTGTATTGAATGTTGCTGTGATAATGACTGTTTGATGTGCCTACACATTTGCGTAACCATTTTGTCACTGTGGCGTCCACAATAAATAATGAAGAAAAACGTCAACGGCTGTTTCAAGACTCATTGACTTTATACGTCGTGAGTTTACTGACGTCCTATGTGGATTGCCCTGTTATTGTTGCATGAACATTGTTTTGACTGAACACATCTACACACTACACAAAACCAGACATGCGGATGCCATCCATCATCATATGGCATCACGCATCACTCGTATGGTGAAAATATGGTTGCATTATCTTCAAAATAGCCCTGTCTTTCCTGCCATCCTGCAACTTTGAGTTAGGGAGTTCTGAGCTCCAGTCTCTTTCCCAGGCATTTTATCCTTGCCTGGCACGCATACAGAGGACCCCACTTCTGGTTCTAAGTTAGCAGTTGGGGACAGGTGGGGTAGCACACTGTGCATTCCCCGTCATCCAGGGGGCTCTCCAACTATGCAGAGCTTGCACAATGCTGTGCTCTGGTTCTGGGCTCACCCAAGGAATCCTCACGTCCTGCACAGAGCCACTTCCAGATACCCACCATCTGCCAACCCCCCATTGTAGAAATCTCCTGCATGCGGCCATCCAGTCAAGAGCCAGTATTAAGTCTGGTGCCCAAGTGATTCCCCCCAAGCTCAGTGTGCAATTCTGGGTTCTCATCATGCTGCAACACAGGGGGGATTGTGATGCTCAGCCATCTCTCTCAACTCTGCACCGATAAATGACATCGGGGACTTAACTGTGTCTCAGTACTGGGAGGCCCCGTTTCCGGGTACACCACACATAGCCAGTTGAGGCAACGGTCGCCGTGGGCGAATGAAGCAGTAAAAACCTTGCTACTCAAGAAGTATCAATTGGATAAAAATGGCTACAGATTAATATTTAGGTCATTACTGCCAGATTCAGCAAAAGATTTTACTGAATTTATTTCATCTATTAAAATGTACTTGACTAGATGGACTGATTTATATAAGATTGAAAAAACATTTGAAGGATTATCGGATCTGATTTTGAGAGACAAAGTTGTATCCTCAATTAGTGGAGATTTTTTATCATTTTTGCAAGAGAGAAAAATTGAAAATTTGACAAATCTTGAAACTCTTGGGAGACAATTTCAAGTTGCACATCCTAATAAAAATCTCAGTAAGAATAACATTAAGGATTCTTTGCCAGTTGCATCTGCTAGGATGGTAAACTATAATACACCTAGGCAGAGATCAAATAGCATTGACAGAAATTATAGAGTCAATCAAAATTTTCAATATGGCAATAACAGAGGCAGATACAATTTTAATCGAACATTTCAACAGCCTCAGAGGAATTACAACTCTAATGATGATGGATACTATGGACAACAGTCATCATTTAGATCCAATGATTATCAATACAGAGGAGGATATAATGCCAAATCAGGCAGAGGTAAAAGGTCATTCCATAGAAATAATGACAATTATGGTAATAATAGTGGCTCTTATCAGAACAATAATTTTAGACAGTCAAGGAACCCTGAACGTTCAAATGCTGTCGTAAATGTGAGTGACAATAAATCATTGCAGAATAATGTTGGAATGGCTCATGCGAATGCATGCAGTGTCGACCTATCTAACAGTGATAATTGTACTGAATATAATTCTTTATTTCAGCTACAGAGAGTACCGAGACTGCTATGCGGACATCCTTTACCAGTCATGTCCTCTTACGAAAGTACCGGTTCACTGGTGCTTGATAAGGGTTTTGTGAACAATAAATTAGTGTCACTTTTGATGGACACTGGTTCCGCTACAATTGGTGTACGTAGGTCTTTAGTAGATCAGCCAGATTACACGGGAAGAGAAGTAAAATGTATAACTTTTGGTGGCACAGTGGAATACTATCCAACAGCGGAGGTATTTTTGGATACACCTCGTTTTACAGGAAAAGCTCTTGTGTGTCTACTTAATAATCATATTGCTGGGATAATTCTTGGAAATATCCCAGGTATCCATGAATGTTCTAGAGAAGACATTGAAAATTGGGAAAAACAGCACTTAATAACTGCAAATGCTGTTACAACCAGAGCACAAGCTCGTGCTGAAATGATTAATCATAACCATGATGATATTATTTTGGAGGAGGTTATGAATGATGGTGAAGAGATTGAAGATTTGATGAATGATGAAGATCATGATAATGATAGAGATAATGAAAATGATAAAGAAAATACTGATCAGATTGATGCTGATGATAATTTGCAGGTTGAATTGATTGAAAAAGAATCATTCATACAAAGGCGAAAAGAAGATGATTCTTTAAAGAAATTTTTTTCTTGTGGCAAATTCAAATAATATGATGTATGATGATAATGCTAAACATTGGTACACATTAAAGAATGCTATTTTAATCAAGAATTTTCAAGATGCTACATCTGTGAAAGAACAAATTATGGTACCTACTTGCTTTAGACCATTTGTCTTACTACATGCCCATGACATAAATTGTGCAGGTCATTTGGGTATTGCAAGGACAAAACAGAAGGTTTTGTCACATTTCTTTTGGCCTGGTGTGACCAAAGATGTACAAGTTTTTTGTCCCACACGCTTAGTGTGCCAAAGTGTCGCAACAAAGAGACCTTGTCATAATGCACCTATCAAGGCATCTGATATTTCTTTGCGTCCATTCGCAAAGATGGCTATCCACCTTATCGGTCTCTTGAAAGTCACATCAGCTAGGGGTCACAAATTTGTGCTTACTTGCATTGATATGTGTACCAGATGACCGGAAGCGATACTGCTTAAATCCATTTCAATTGTTGACGTCGCGGATGCGCTATTTTTAGTATGTACTAGATTGGGTTTTCCAGAAAACATACTATCAGACCGGGGATCCCAGTTCGTCTCTGATGCTACGAAGGAAGTAATGAAGATGTTTGGCATTGAGAGATCGCTTAATTCAATCTATCACGCTCAAGGGAATGGTAAAATTGAAAGATTTAATAGAAGTTTAAAACAAATGTTGGACAGAGTTACGACTAAGTATCCACAAGATTGGGATTGTATACTGCCGGCTGTCCTCTTTGGTTATAGAGAAATTCCCAACGAAAATACCGGATTTTCGTCTTTTGAATTGGTATTTGGTGCAAAGCCTAGAGATCCTATGTCTATTTTGAAACAATTACTTATTGGTACTAACATGGATGAGGAAGTTCAAACTTCTTATCAATATGTTGTAAATTTAAGACAGAAGATTATTGATGCATGCCAAATAGCAGTGAAGTCGTCAGAAAAGGCAAAATTAAAGGCTCGATAGTTTTTCAATCAAAACAGAAAGCTGCGCCAATTACGGCCAGGTGATGAAACCTATGAAATACTGCCAAACAAGGACAATAGATTACTCGTTTCATGGAAGGGTCCTTACACAATTGTGGATGAATTGTCAGATGTTGACTATGTTTTATCAGTTAAAGGAAAAGATAAAACTTTTCATATTAATATGTTACAAACATTTCATATTTGACACCACATCTGAAACTTATCTTTCAGGCTATCGACGAATCTGTTGATCGTCACTCCTCCTTAGCAGTTGTTCAGGAGGAGAGTTCTGATTTTTCTGATGGTGGTGAACCTATATTGTCGTTACCTGAGGTACATCTTTTGGCTACTGAAAGCTGGAAAGATATTTCCGTTGCTCCTACTCTATCTTCTGATCAGAAAGAGCAAGTTTCCGTATTACTACAATCTTTTTCTGATGGGCTCAAGGATGTTCTTGGGCATACAGATATTATTCAACGTGATATCGTCTTGACAGATTTCAGACCTATCATACTAAAATCTTACCCTATACCGATTCATTTGCAATCTCAAGTCCAAGAAGAAATAAAACAAATGATTAGGTTAAACATAATTGAAGCTTCTAATTCACCATATAGTTTTCTTATGGTTTTGACCAGAAAGAAAGACAAATCTATTCGTATTTGTATAGATTTTAGACGTTTAAATGCTGTCACGATTCAAGACGCGGAGCCATTACCCGTGCTTGAATCCCTTCTTGATAGATTATCTACAGCTACACTCTTTACTAAGTTTGAACTATCCAAGGGATATTGGCAAGTGCCATTATCTGACAAATCTAAACCCTATACAGCTTTCGCTACACCTTTAGGTTTGCTTCAGTTCAATTACATGTCTTTCGGTCTTGTGAACGCTCCTGCAACTTTTGTTCGCCTGATGTGTAGATTATTTTCTGATCGTAAGGATTTAATTACCTACATAGATGATATATGTCTGTTTTATCGTACTTGGGATGATCATATTAATGGAATTCATTCTTTGTTGAATACTTTACGCTTTCACAACATTACTGCTAGACCCTCCAAAACCAGAACAGGATATAATGAAATTTCTTTTCTTGGTCATAAAGTGGGAGGTGGATTCTTAAAACCTGAAGATTCTACTGTTTCCAAAATTCTGAATCTTGATATTCCTCGAACAAAAAAACAAGTTCGTAGTTTGTTGGGCCTCATAAACTTCTATAGAAGGTTTCTACCTAGTTTTTTTAGATATGACTTCAGTTTTGCGTTAGTAAAAAAGAACGCTCCGAATAAGGTAATATGGTCGCATGCTTGTCATGTCGCTTTATATGTCATAAATATTGCCTTTTCGAAATTACCAATTCTGAGGTTACCTGGCGTTTGATATCCTTTTGTTCTCAGAGTCGATGCTTCGAATTCAGCGATCATGGGAACATTAATGCAAGAATTTGAAGGCCACATGCATCCCACGATGTACGTCAACCGCAAGTTATCACCTACGGATCAACGATACCCCATCGTCGAGCGTGAATTGCTCGCAATAGTATTCGCTTTCAACAAACTCCAGAGGTATCTCATGGGAACCTGTTTCACGCTGGAGACAGACCAGAAGGCACTAGCGTATCTTCAGACAGCAAAATTTACAAATCCAAAAGCAGCTAGAGCCTCGTTAGCTCTACAGCCCTATGACTATAATATCCGAGCTATAAAAAGCAATCAGAATGTCTTAGCAGAAGTCCTCTCTAGATGTATCAAGGACACTACTTCATATAACAACTAAACAAGTACAGATGATGCACATGATTCATTCTAGCCCATATACTTACATGAAGATGTCCTGTTCTAGAACTTAGTGCAAGAATCACGTAATCGTACAACATTAATTTAATTGTTCAGTTATAACATTGCTTATAGCTCAAAGCAGCCCGAACAGCAACATGATGATGATGGATCTTGTAACACTTCACATCATGTGATATATCTTTTTACTTTTGACACTTCGTACAGACATCGTGCAGTCATGTCAATACTCATCGTGACGCTACAGACTGTCAAACACACATATGTGCAATCGTTTCAGTTGGATCATCTCTGAACAATTTCGTTTCACATGTTTTTTGTAAAAAAAAGTCCGTGTACTTACTTTAAAGGGACATAAGTCGAAAAGGAAAGTCACACAATTATTCAGGGGACGTAACAACGTTATTTGGTATGGAACTGATTTCGAATAGTTCACTACAGAGTTTGGTGACTTATGGATTTTTTGTGTCACAGTATTGAACGGACGACAATCATGGACATTATTAAGGATGGATTTCTACATTCAAATTGGAACATTCTAGAAACATTTATAAAGTAGTGAAATGACATTACCTTATATACTAGCACTATGCCATACCATATTAGAAAGTGATAAATTTGTTTGCACTACACTTTGACTTCTTAACAAAATTTATGTCACACTCACACTAGTCTTTGAGACATTGATGCGTTTACGCCATTCTATGATTTATGGTTAAAACACATAGGCACAGTGTTACTATTTCCTCACATTCATGTGTTACTTACATAATTTCATCACTTTTCGTGTTATGGATATGATATTAGATTAACATATCATTCACACTTACGCACAAAAATATACATTTGACAATGTTTAGCAGTCACACACCTTAGTGGTTAATTGTCTGCCTCGTGCCATCTATTGTTGAATTATATTATTATTAATAAGTTGCATTATAATGTTATTTTAAGATGACATTATGTGACTAAGTTACCTGGCGAGACAATAGGTGTTTCAGACGGTATGAAGGATGAGAATGCAAGATTTAGTTATTTCGTTGTTTCATGTTGGTTGACCTTGCTATAGTTACCTCAATTGGATGTTAAATTGATTTGGGTCCTTCATAGACATTGGTATTGGCATGTTTTGCTATATTCCACGCCTCATGTGTTAAATTGCCTACCTTAGCAAAAACATAGGTACTATACAATTTCATACTAGCATTGAAATTTGATGTTACCATCTGATCACTTTGGTCTTAGTTATTCTCAATACGTAAATAATGAAAACTACGTTTTCATTATTTGACGGGGGGGGGGGGGGGGGGGGGGAGAAGTAGATGTTATGAGTAAAATCATAACATATCGATTGATATCGATTAGGCTTGTCTATAGACCATGTTTGTTGATGTACAGCTTCCTGGGTTACCCGGAAGTACGTCATTGTCTTTTGGACAGATATTGTAGACGTTAAGCCGGTCTCACTTTGCAGAAGTGGCACGATACTTCAAGGCCATTTCTCGGTGTTCTTCAGTGTGTTCGGACGCATATGTTGGTCCCGCTCCTGCATGTGTTATTTCGACAGAGTCCTAAAGTACGAGGGGCGTTCACAAAGTAATGCACCACATCGTTTTTCTCAGCTAATAATGAAGATAGAAGCTTGATATTTTGCACACTTCAAATATGGCGCGTGCCAATTGTGTGCACTAAATTGCACCGCAACCGGCCAAATAATACGGCTGCCCTAAACCGTTGAAATGGAGCGTATTAGCAACTTGCGTTATAAACAGCAAATTGTGATAGAATTTCTCGTTGCAGAGAAGGAAACTGTTGTGAATATTTACAAGCGTCTATGTGATGTGTATGGAAGTTTTGCAGTCAACAGGAGTACAGTCAGTCACTGGGTTCAGAGAATCAAAGAATCAGGAAGTGGAGATACGGAGCTGCTTGATCGGCCGCGCTGTGGACGTCCTGCCACAGCCACCAACGCAGAAATGTTGAAATGCACTGAGGGCATTATTCTTACTGATAGGCGAATCACTACTCAACAAATGGCCTTACAGCTGTCAGTCAGCATTGGTAGTGCAAATGGAGTTATAAAAACTCTCGGATTTTCTAAAGTTTGCGCAAGATGGGTTACTCGAATTCTCACAAATGACCACCGATTGCAAAGGAAAGCAATTTCTTCTGAATTGTTGGAGCGTTTCAATGCTGATGGAGAGAACGTTTTGGCTAAGATCGTTACAGGCGACGAAACCTGGGCACATCATTTTGAACCTGAGACAAAAAGACAGTCAATGGAGTGGCATCATCCGCAATCACCAAGAAGAAAGAAATTCAAGACAATTCCTTCAGCTAGAAAGGTCATGATCACTGTCTTTTGGGACATTGAAGGTGTGATTCTTGTGGACGTTATGCCAAGAGGAGAGACAATCAATTCGCAAGCTTACATTAAGACATTGAAAAAACTCAATCAACGTTTTCGCAGAGTTCGGCCGCACAAGAATCCAGCAGACCTGCTTCTCCTTCACGACAATGCGCGCCCTCACACAAGTCTGGCAACACGGGAAGCAATCACCAAATTGGGTTAGACTGTACTACCCCATCCACCCTATAGTCCCGATTTGGCACCCTCTGATTTTTATCTATTTGGTCCACTTAAAGATGCACTCCGTGGGACGAGGTTTGAAGATGATGAAGGAGTGATTCATGCAGCGAAGAAATGGCTACATGATCAAGACAAAATCTGGTACGGGCTAGGAATACATGCACTTGTTTCGCGCTGGCGTAAAGCCGTACAAAATGATGGTGATTATGTTGAATAATACCGATGTTTACATGACATATCCATGTGTATTGTGTATAAATTTCATCGTTTTTGAATAAACAACTCCTGAGAAAAACGATGTGGTGCATTACTTTCTGAACGCCCCTCGTATTTCTACTACTATGCTTCATTGGGTCGATGCTAGATATTTATTATTACAGATG
Organism: Oreohelix idahoensis; assembly: GCA_024509875.1. Classification (NCBI taxonomy): domain Eukaryota; kingdom Metazoa; phylum Mollusca; class Gastropoda; order Stylommatophora; family Oreohelicidae; genus Oreohelix; species Oreohelix idahoensis. Next base: position 268,536 of record JAMPIV010003237.1, on the reverse strand, counting down.
TATGCTGTATGCTGATGTTCGTGAGAAAGAACAGTGAAATAAATTATGCAACAAAATGTCGAGGACATCGTGTCACTAGAGGATGGAATAGCGACATTCAAGACTGGCTAGGTTATGCCATTGTCGTACATTTATATTAGATGCATTAATAATGGAGCCTGTGCTGTGAAAATAAAACTACATATTGTCTTTACGTCCAAACTGACCTTTACAGAGTCTTTACTGCTGGAGTCCAGAAGTGTGTTTACGGCTTATCATAGAAATGTCACCGGCATCAGGGTATGCTGTGGTGAGTTCATAATTAAAACGGGAAGGGACCTCTCAGAAGACTAACCCATTGCTTCTACATCTACATAAAGTAACCCGTTACAATAACCCTAGACACATTCTGGATTTCTGTTAAAGACGAGTATTCTGTTATTGCAAAACGATCTTTAATTATTTTGATGCATTTTTCTACGTCATATTTATGTGAGTTTGGATTTTCAACACTTACAAGCATTAAATTCAAAAGAAAGGGAAAGATTTCTCTCTGTTTATGATGAAATAAGAGTTTGCTTATCTCAAATACGCCCTAATGTCCAAGAAATTACTCACAAGCATTAAGCCCAAGTATCGCATTAGGATCATCAGGTTTTGTATGAAAAACATGTCTTTTTTGTTTGTCAAATATGTGTTCTCTTTATTTTAAACAATTAAAAGAAAGTATAATTGAAAGTTTTCTTTATTCTGGAGTACCCACAAATTAGTGTATTTATTTTAGTACCGGTATATATATATATATATATATATATATATATATATATATATATATATATATATATATATATATATATATATATATATATATATATATATATATATATCACTGTATATATCAGGCGTGGGGTTAGATAGGTGTGCCGCAAATTTTTAGAAAATTAAAAAGTGTGCCGTGAGCACAAAAAGGTTGAGAAATACTGGCCTAGGAGATCAACAAGACTACCTGTACTTAAATAGTATAGTAGCGAGACATTTGGTTAAACCAAGCCAAGACACGGGAGAAACCGTCGACATATGTGGAGTTTTTAAAGGAGATGCACCCATAACACTCCCTGTCGCGCCTGTACAGATAGATTCGGTTTACGTCCTTGGTGTTATTAATTTGGCGGTAATGGAGAATGCGATCTACAACGTCATACTTGGCTGTAGATATGTGTTTCTAGGGAGACCGAAAGAGCCGATTGTGGCAGCAGTAACCACAAGAGGGCAAACCCAAAAGAAACGGGAGCCTGCACCCAACATGTTGCCCATGGAAATGAAAGAGGCGCAACAAAAGGGCCCTACTTTAGAGCCCTGCTTTAAGAAACTAATTTTTCTCAAATATCATTTGGCGAGTGAACGTTTATAAATGAAATTGGTAACGCACAAGCCAAGTAAAGGAGAAAATTAACAAAACAAAAGAAGACCGCTGGACGCCCTTGTGATCAGGTCTACGAAGAATACAAGAAAACATTCATGGAAAAATGCTACTATTTTATATACACACAGACAGGGACAAGACAATCTCTTCTTCACTCCGTCAGTCCTGACTAGGTTTAAAATGCACCCGGTGTTTCCTTACGCTTACATGCTAGCAGACGTTGCTGTCGGCTGAGTTTGATCAGGCTGAGTTATGTTAACTCGCCCGCCCCTGCTCGTGCCAGCGGTCAGCGTACAATGTTAATTATTTAGTTTCTATATACTCGTTACCTAAGCAATGATCGCCTGTCATTAAACAACTATTAAATTGTCGGCGTCTGTAAGTTTGTCGTCTGGTATTAAAATAACAGACACTATAATAACAAATATACAAAATGAAATTAATACGTGTATTTTAGACTCCCACTATCAGTTGCTTTAATGCCTATAAGTCCGGTCAACTAAACCGTTGGGATTATCTCTCTCCTGTAGAGATTAAGTGTCGCGTCTGCCTACACTGTTAACATAATTACCGTCTGAGGTATGTAGGTAGCGGGTGGCGTGATTTCACATTTTAATTAAATATCTGGTAAGAAATCGCTACGCGTTAATTTATTTCTTTCGTTTTAGTAGCGAGAAAAATCTAAGTGAAGAATAAATGTTAAAAACTCTCACTTTTTAAATCGTTAGCACTATTATCCTTTTACCAGAAAATTAAGAACGAAAATCTCCACGAACAATAATACACCATATCCACAAGAAATACTGGTTCTAGGACTGCACTAGACTATTAAAATTCTGACTGACTTCTGATAGTTGGGTTAAGAAAACTTTTGTATATAAACATATATATATATATATATATATATATATATATATATATATATATATATATATATATATATAGATATATAGATATATAGATATATAGATAGATATAGATATATAGATATATATATATATATATATATATATATATATATATATATATATATATATATATATATATATATATATATATATATATATATATATATATATATATATATATCATTAGATTGCTTTGATCTCTAATGTTGTTAATTTCACGCTACTGTGTGGAACGAAGAATTTAGAAAATAGCGCTCAAGATGAAAGCTTACGATTCGGCTACAAGAATCTCTGGTCTGGCGCTGTTGACCGACATCAGAGGCTTTCATTACGGCTAACGGGTTTCTCTTTAATGTGCCCGTGTCTCGAGATCAAAGAACACAGGAAATTCTGAACTTTCCCTGAGTAAAAACTTCAAAAGGATCGGTGTTTCGACTCTCTCACGTGCTGTCTGTCTGAGAGATATTATGATTGACATATGAGCTCGCGTGGGTGGACGAGGTAAACAAAGCCTGGATTTGTTTTCCTGTTATGACTGACAGATAACGAAGTTTGTAAACACTGTGTTAGCTTGGGGTAAAAGAAAAAAGGCGGGGACGAAAGAGTAGCTGTGTAAGTAAAGATAGACAGTATAATGCATGTTTTTAGCTAGCAAATCACAGAGCAGCAATGAGGATACAATAGGCTGTCAGATTACTGTAGACTCTTTTCCATTACACGTCACAATATATACTCTGTGCATAAGAGGGGTTCTCAAAACTTTTCATGAATTATTTTAAAGTACACAACCATTAGGCTTCAAAATAAAACCCTGTACTAGGCTTACAATCACAACTTATTTTACAAGAACTAGCAATAGCTTCTTGGTGTATGTTGGGAAGTAGCTGAACTACCAAGTACTAGAGCCCGCTATAAGATCTTACTCTGACTTGGTATAAAACTGAAGAAAAAATAACACTAACAAGTTAATTAAGAACGCTTACCGAGACTTGTGGAGAATATTCCTCACTACTTAATTGGCATAATGCACAGGGGTCTCTACCGCTCACGACCTGAATTTTAGGACTGAGTATTTAGAAGCAGGGGAGAATCAATTATATAATAGGAATAGGGCCCAGTGTTGAACACCTGGGTTAACATCTACGAAGAGAATGCCGAAAACAGTCGTAAGAATTACCCAGAGAATTCTGCTAGCGACCAGCTACAACATAATTAATTTAACAGTGAAGGTTGTTACGCGTAGAGAGTCCCAGAATTTCCTGGCATCAAACACAGGGAAGTTGAGGTCACTGTCATCCCAACAGCGCAGGTGTCTCAAACGCAAACCAAAGTCGCTCATACGCCAAGTAGCAACGTAACATGACGGAACTCCAGGAACAGTTTCCTGTGTTTCGTGAAAATAAAAAAAGCCGACTTCCTCTCAAAACTGAGTGTCGAGTTTCTGACTCGTGGTCAAAGAACTTCTAAGCAGAAAAGAAGAAAATGCCGCTGTGGATGCCTCTATTATCTCCTACCAACAATGAGATAACCAGGGGAGAGAACCTATCGGATTCAAGAATGACAAGTCAGTTACCCCGCTTATCTATACAGAAGGACGAAAAGAAGTAAAATTGGCGTGCCAAAAATCAGAAAGAAATAGGAGGGATGGTAGCTCCTTCCAAGTGCCGACAAGTTATAACCCATTTTGTCACATAATATTTACTGTTGCAGCAACATCCCATATTAGTCTCTTTCATTAAACACTTGTTTCAGAATTTCATTAGCTGTAGCAATTGCTCAAGGAGATTTAGGCATGGGGAATTATTTCGGGTCTATAGATGATTCGTTTTCATCATCATCATCATGCGGTGCTGGTATACAAGATTGTAGTATAACTTGTGATGACAGAAGACAAAGGATAGTTTTGCGAGAATTGACATTAGCGATCAGAAATGGTGATACAAACGAGATGTATGGCTCATGTATAAAAGTAAAAAAAGGAAAATAACATGAAAGTCAAGTCTATTATTTGGAAATGAAGAAGACTTTCGAGACTAAGGTACGTCTTATGATGTACTTGTTGACATTCGAGACTAAGGTCCATTTTATGACGTTCCTGTTGACATTCGAGACTAAGGTCCATCTTATGACGTACTTGCTGACATTCGAGACAGAAAGAAGTCTAATGTCAAATGTGCAACAATGGGGCAAATACGTTCTCTTGGAATCAAAGTATAATCCAAAAGCGATGTAGACATCTGTTCTTTTTCAATAAACCTATAATGGTATTGCGTGGAAGCAAACGGAGAGCCTAAATCAACCGTGAAGAAGGATATAATTGTATAACACTCAGAGAAATTAATTGTGATTAAAATCAGTAAAATGGTATTGCTGGCGATGCCTTTGGCGTTGAGAAATCGGGAATTAATATTTGATACGTTTTGTCACACGGAAAGGCATCACATTTGGATGGGTATGTTAAAATAATGTATGCGTGGAACTGCCTATCGTTGGATATGTGCTTATAGTTTTGGAATTATAAGTACATAAGTTCCTACTTTGTGTCAATTAGACTGCACTTGTGAAAATAATGGAATAATTTGTTCCCTGTAAAAGATGACTGGTACAAGGTGACCGCTTGACGTTTTTTATTTGGAATTATGATAAAGGGTATTGTATTACATGCGAAGAAATGTTATTTGTATTGAGGTCATCTTCTTCTTCTTCGAACACTCACAGACGTCTACTTGAATGTTTTCAAAGAAAGCAGTAGTTAGTTTGTGGCTATTTGAATCCCCGTAAAGCTTTTCCACGAATAGTACTCGTGTCTGTCTTGTATGCTTTCTCTGTTTCGCATCTGTTGGGCAACTTTGAAGCAAATATTCAGCAGCCATGTTAGCAGTGCCACAGTTACACTGATCGGTAGTTTCTATCTTTAGTTTGTTGAATAGATGGTATCTCAATCTGTTGTGGCCAGTGCGGAGTCTGAAGATTACCATTTGTTCTCTTCTGTTGAGCTGGTAGTATGCAGAATTAATGAAATTTGTGAAGCAATAATGTGGATCAGTGTTTCTTCAAGTTCAATGCAGTTATCAGTTACTGCATTTATTCTCACGATCTTTGCATTTTGTTGTTGTTGTTATGCATTTTCAAAAACACGTGCTGTGAGTGTCTTCATCTATTTTTCTTTTGTCTTACATCTCATTACCGTTATCAAATAAAAATAACAGAGCATAAGAAAAACTAAGACCGTCAAGATGTATTTGTTCACCAGAAGAATAAATGATGATACGTGGGCTCCTACCGCACTTCAGTTCCTAGCTTATTGTTCTCCCAGGTGCCCTAATGAAAAATCTTGTTTTTTGTTAAAATTAGGTTAATGGTCTTAGGGCTACTGCATGATGCCTCATCAACGTCAAATTATTTCTGTGACTTCATTGTCAGACTACTGTTGATATCTCACAAATCAAATATAACGAGGTCTGTTCATTTCCAAGTTTTGTTTACATATTACTCGCCATTTGGTTGTCAACGTGGCACCTTTAGCTTTCTTCTTCTCATAACATGTCCGAAGAAAATGGATTGGTTGTTACTAATGAGAGTAATAAGCTTCCACTCAGCTGTTCATCTTATTTTTACCATTCTTTATTAAAACAACCTCTTTCTGATCTCTAGTGTTTTTTCCTACTTTTTACCAATTGCTTATGACTTACTGACGTATGTCGTTGTTATGATACTTTTTGCGCGCCAAGTAGGAAATTCTGTTCGAAAAACATTTGTCACGCAGAAACGCATCCATACGCATTGACATGTGTTGTGATGATCTATCTTTGTTTTGTGTGAATGCGAGATCGATCTGTGTCTAGTGTCTCAATGAGACGGATATGTGTATTCATAGTTGAGTATTATTACAGGAATGTAGTCACCACTTACCCATTCTCCAAGCAGATTATGTGACCCAAGAAGTATTCAGTGAGGCACCTTTGGTGGCATATAGACGCGACAAGAACCTGAATGATCTTCTTGTTCACAGCCGTCTCCTAAAGGAGAATGTCACTCCCTTTGGCACACTACACTGTGGTCGGACAAGATGCACGACATGCAAGTATGTCATCCAACCCCAAAAAGTGTCTTTTCCTAAGGCCATGTTCACCATCACCAGTAGCTTCACGCGTGAGTCGCGCAATGGCATTTATACATTCATTTGTAAACGTTGCAGCAAAATTTATTTTTGTCAAACAGGCAAACTACTTGGAGACAGATTCAGCCAGCATCTTAATGACATCTCTCAACAAAAATCCACACCAATTGCCATACACTTTAATGGTCCTGACCACATGGTCCCATCGACATCCAGGTCACGGCGATCAGATCCTGCTCCTCTGACACTGCTAGCCGAGAACAGCTTGAGAGCCGTCTTATCCATCGCACGGGGTGTCTAAAACCAGCTGGTCTTAGCACTCTACACACCTTTGCCTAAGGTCACTTATAACCGCTCTCTTTTATCGGCCACCACGTTGATATGTGTGTGTTGTAAATGGTGGTTGGTTATCACATTAATAAGAGTAGAATGGTCAACTCGAACCGACACAGTGTTGGGCATACAGGTCACCTTGTCCAAGTATTGAGGCCCTGACAAGGGACAGTGTTTATGTTGAATGAGAGTGCAAATGTACGTTATGCGAATGGGTGGTACTGTTCTGCAAAGTTGACAAGTAATAAGGCACTCATTCACTCATGTATGAAAGTCAATGATGTCTGGAACTACTGTTGATAATTTCACACATTTAATAGGACGCAAACTCTGACGACACATATATAGTCACTGGAACAGGTTGGCAAAGAACATCACATGCTTGACAAAATGGTCTACGACATCAAATATGCATTCGTATAGAATGAGGATACAACAGAACGTTCGTAGCTATTCACTCAGGGTTCTGGCTGTATAACTTTCAAGCCTAACTGACTGACCGCGTCAGTTAATGTTTAAAAATGTTTATAATCAATGGCTCCCTGACAGAACCTCTTCTGTCGAAGAATTACAAGCCGTAAATCAGTAGGCGTATGTGACGACAATCTTAAACCACAGTAGCGGGTTACCATAGCAGACAGATCCCTGCACCATCATCAGATAATAAGGCATTCCTATTCTCCGAACGATGATCCACTTAGGCAAAGGCGGGACCCAAAATGGCTTCTATCTCCAGTGAGCGTGGCTCACTGCAAAGATGCATAATGAAGCATAAGTAAAGGGCTCTGTTCATAAACATCGATCCTACTGTGTAGATTATATATATATATAATAATGCAATGTACATAATAGATACTGGTGCTGCTAGCACAATGTCGTCAATAACGAATTCAGCCCACTCATATGCAGACCATATCCCTGGCTGCAGATCTAGGCATAACGAAAAGTTCAGTAAATGTCTTTCGTTACCTTAACATCCTAGAAAATACTAGAAAAATAGCACACGCCGTCCTTTGGCGTAAAGAATAGATTCTGGGGAGGAACATAGACATAATAGTCACACAGTAGACGTCGCCTTCCCCCTAGAATTACACAGAGCACCAAATCAACGGATCTCTGTCCGGGCAGCAAACACAATACGTCGACATGACGGAAGTCTCTCTCGACTACGTCTATTTGACGCATGCGCAGAAAAACGCGTGATGCCCAGAGTTCAACTCAAGATAAGCCGACGTCAAAAAGACAATAAGATGCAAGACTAAATCGCCTTAAAAGACAAGAATAAACCTCAACTTAGGTTATAAACATTCCCAGAAAGACTGATCTGTTCTGACCATACCAGAACAATATATCTTTCTATATATATATCTCTATATTCATAGCCTACAAAAGAATCTGTGTGTAACAGTCACCCTTTCCTCTCTTGTTCTATTTTGACCCTTTCCACTCTTATTCAATTTTTCTATTTCTCCGTCGCCCTCTAATAATATTTTTTTTTAATGTTCAATATGTCTTTATTTTTATTTAATATTTATTTATCTCCAACTCATTCTGTCCTCTTCTATCTCCAGTCCTCATTAATATTACGTTTGTGTAGTTTACTGTTCAGTTTCGTTGTTTAGTTTCTTAGTATGTGCTGTTTACATCCGGAAGTGGCTGTCATTTCCATTTTCCGGTACGCACGTCTGTTCGGCGGCAAGCGTGTTAGGACGGGGCTGCTTTTGGGGAAGTACCTAGGTTTTTTTTTAAATATTTATTTAGATTCTTATGTGTCCTTTCTAATCTTCACTTTCTTTCCTCTCCCCGACGAAGTCCTTGCGGCCGCAACGTTAGCTATTTTCTTTGTCTTTTGTCCTTGTAAGACGAATAACCTTTTTTATATTTATTTTTTTCATACCCATCCATTGTATTATTCCATCCAAGTGTTCAAGGCATAAGCATGTTATATTTGTGCATGAAGTGGCTCACCCATTCTATAGTGAGTACGTCTAGGATCACAATGTTGGTCATAATAGTGAAGTCTAAAAGAAATCTCAATGTGATGTATTATACCTTTAACGACGTATAAAGTGTAAATAAAATTAGAACTACTGTGCTGAAATTACACCTGATGAATGTATTTAGTGATGATAGAAATACTTGACACACATAAAGCTGTGTTGATTTATTATACATCTTCAGGATAAAGATTATTGTGTCTTTTTTTGCAATATGTTATTGTCAGTTTATCGACGTTAGATTTTGAGTTAAATTACAATTAATACTATGCTTTAGTTGTTAAAGGTCACGAGTACTTGGAGATAAATATCCTTTTGAAATCAAGATAAGCCCCATAACTGTCATGATTGCCTTAATCTCAGTCAGTCAATACGCCTTATACATTAAGATAAGCCCCATAACAACCATGATTGGCTATATCTCAGTAAGTCAATACCCCTTATATCTAAGGAACGTATGCCCCCATCAAGCACGTACCGATTCCTGCTGTCACATCCGGCCAACTCAAATTCTTTTCCTATCTTCCTCGTTATCTTCTGTCTGTCTTAACTGTAGGATACAAGAACAAGGACTGACTTAATACTATCACCAGGTTTGTTCAATATCCAGTCTCAGCCTCATTTTCTCATCTCTTGATCCACTGGCACTTGCCTGGTTCTTGTCATTACGTCTACATTAACAAACTTGTCCTATTATTGTAATCTCTCAACTCTGTGTAAGCAACCATTTATGAAAGTCTGTGGCTTTTTTGGTTGTTGTTTTCTTTGTTATCACTGAATCAGGGCCGTGCAATAGTACTCGATATTAAAGTTTTCACGTTTTATGTTGGCATTATCACCCGTATGTACACCTCTACACCTCACGGTAGAAAGGGAACGACTAAGTAAGTAAGTATGTACAGAATGGTAATCCACAATCCAGCATTGCATTTCCCAAAAATGTTTCTTCGCTAGCATGGGATTCCGCAGAACATCATCAGACACCATGCAGGATTCTAAGGAAAAATGACTCTGTTTGCACAAGGTTCTTCAAAGAGTAAACATAAATGCACAAAGTGCACACGTATTTTACATCATTCTCTTTTTTTTAACTAGCGGCACTTGGGCTTTCAGCCCTTCGGCCCAATGACATGTCATTGCGAGGCTGGGGAGCCTGTGGACTTTCCTTCCAACCCGGCCAGGAGCTTCGCTCCTTCCCATCCACAGAGGGTTTATCTCAGGAGCCGTTCAGGTTATTCAGTCAAAATCCCGGTCGATGACTGCTTCAAATGCCCACGCCCGGGCTTGAACCTTGAACACCTGATCGCCAGCGCAATGTGGTAACCATTACACCAGCGCGGTTCCCAATTTTCTTTTTTACATCATTAAACTGACACACGCTATAATAGGAATATATTAATCAGTATTATTCGTTTGCTCCTTCAGGAGCATAATGGTTTAACTAATTCACACCCATCCTCTCTCTATTGTGTTATCCGTAAAAGGTCATTCTGTGTATTATTTATTTATTTAGTTTTATTTGTTTATTTTTAAATTAACGTTTTTACAGGAACGGATAGTTGGCCTGGTTTTGAACCCTTCTTAGTAGCTGCTTACGATGTGAGTGGTAAGATACTGTTTTACAAGTATGTGCTCCCGTTTCAGAGCCCATTAACACACGGGCGAAAGATATTAATAAACGCCCACCATTCATACATGGTAAATCCTCGCCTGTAAGCAAATTCTAATACAACATACATAATCATACCCTCACATACCAGAAGTTCTATCGTTGTATTTTTTATAGCTGTGGCATTTATTTTATTTGGTACATCGCTGGATCTGAACAGATAAAACATATGTATACCTTCTCTTAATAACTTTTAACAATATGTAAGTCAGATATCATAATAACAACTTCGTGCTCAGTTAAATCTTTCTAATTTAAACCATATTTCTTTAGATTTTGACATAATTCCATTAATTTAAAATAAAACTGACATAGGTAAAATCAGACGACAAGAATACAACACTTATAACAAAGAAAATCTCAGAACTGGTCTGTCTTTAAATAAGTAACACCATGCCATGAGCGTTTCATTAAGAAGATTCGGTCATACAGCCTCAAATCCTGCAGTCACAGATTCCGAATTAAAATGAAAGAAGCTGAAAAATAAAACAGTCAAATTCATATTGAGACAACAGACACAAGCTATACTTCATTAATATGCAAATAAACAATAAAAAACCCACGTTTCATCATTTATTCTTCTGGTGAACAAATACATCTTGACGGTCTTAGTTTTTCTTATGCTGTGTTATTTTTATTTGATAACGGTAATGAGATGTAAGACAAAAGAAAAAAAAATGAAGACACTCACAGCACGTGTTTTTGAAAATGCATAACAACAACAACAAAATGCAAAGATCGTGAGAATAAATGCAGTAACTGATAACTGCATTGAACTTGAAGAAACACTGATCCACATTATTGCTTCACAAATTTCATTAATTCTGCATACTACCAGCTCAACAGAAGAGAACAAATGGTAATCTTCAGACTCCGCACTGGAAACAACAGATTGAGATACCATCTATTCAACAAATTTAAGATAGAAACTACCGATCAGTGTAACTGTGGCACTGATAACATGGCTGCTGAATATTTGCTTCAAAGTTGCCCAACAGATGCGAAACAGAGAAAGCATACAAGACAGACACGAGTACTATTCGTGGAAAAGCTTTACGGGGATTCAAATAGCCACAAACTAACTACTGCTTTCTTTGAAAACATTCAAGTAGACGTCTGTGAGTGTTCGAAGAAGAAGAAGATGACCTCAATACAAATAACATTTCTTCGCATGTAATACAATACCCTTTATCATAATTCCAAATAAAAAACGTCAAGCGGTCACCTTGTACCAGTCATCTTTTACAGGGAACAAATTATTCCATTATTTTCACAAGTGCAGTCTAATTGACACAAAGTAGGAACTTATGTACTTATAATTCCAAAACTATAAGCACATATCCAACGATAGGCAGTTCCACGCATACATTATTTTAACATACCCATCCAAATGTGATGCCTTTCCGTGTGACAAAACGTATCAAATATTAATTCCCGATTTCTCAACGCCAAAGGCATCGCCAGCAATACCATTTTACTGATTTTAATCACAATTAATTTCTCTGAGTGTTATAAAATTATATCCTTCTTCACGGTTGATTTAGGCTCTCCGTTTGCTTCCACGCAATACCATTATAGGTTTATTGAAAAAGAACAGATGTCTACCTCGCTTTTGGATTATACTTTGATTCCAAGAGAACGTATTTGCCCCATTGTTGCACATTTGACATTAGACTTCTTTCTGTCTCGAATGTCAGCAAGTACGTCATAAGATGGACCTTAGTCTCGAATGTCAACAGGAACGTCATAAAATGGACCTTAGTCTCGAATGTCAACAAGTACATCATAAGACGTACCTTAGTCTCGAAAGTCTTCTTCATTTCCAAATAATAGACTTGACTTTCATGTTATCTTCCTTTTTTTACTTTTATACATGAGCCATACATCTCGTTTGTATCACCATTTCTGATCGCTAATGTCAATTCTCGCAAAACTATCCTTTGTCTTCTGTCATCACAAGTTATACTACAATCTTGTATACCCGCACCGCATGATGATGATGATGAAAACGAATCATCTATAGACCCGAAATAATTCCCCATGCCTAAATCTCCTTGAGCAGTTGCTACAGCTAATGAAATTCTGAAACAAGTGTTTAATGAAAGGGACTAATATGGGATGTTGCTGCAACAGTAAATATTATGTGACAAAATGGGTTATAACTTGTCGGCACTTGGAAGGAGCTACCATCCCTCCTATTTCTTTCTGATTTTTGGCACGCCAATTTTACTTCTTTTCGTCCTTCTGTATAGATAAGCGGGGTAACTGACTTGTCATTCTTGAATCCGATAATTTCTCTCCCCTGGTTATCTCATTGTTGGTAGGAGATAATAGAGGCATCCACAGCGGCATTTTCTTCTTTTCTGCTTAGAAGTTCTTTGACCACGAGTCAGAAACTCGACACTCAGTTTTGAGAGGAAGTCGGCTTTTTTTTATTTTCACGAAACACAGGAAACTGTTCCTGGAGTTCCGTCATGTTACGTTGCTACTTGGCGTATGAGCGACTTTGGTTTGCGTTTGAGACACCTGCGCTGTTGGGATGACAGTGACCTCAACTTCCCTGTGTTTGATGCCAGGAAATTCTGGGACTCTCTACGCGTAACAACCTTCACTGTTAAATTAATTATGTTGTAGCTGGTCGCTAGCAGAATTCTCTGGGTAATTCTTACGACTGTTTTCGGCATTCTCTTCGTAGATGTTAACCCAGGTGTTCAACACTGGGCCCTATTCCTATTATATAATTGATTCTCCCCTGCTTCTAAATACTCAGTCCTAAAATTCAGGTCGTGAGCGGTAGAGACCCCTGTGCATTATGCCAATTAAGTAGTGAGGAATATTCTCCACAAGTCTCGGTAAGCGTTCTTAATTAACTTGTTAGTGTTATTTTTTCTTCAGTTTTATACCAAGTCAGAGTAAGATCTTATAGCGGGCTCTAGTACTTGGTAGTTCAGCTACTTCCCAACATACACCAAGAAGCTATTGCTAGTTCTTGTAAAATAAGTTGTGATTGTAAGCCTAGTACAGGGTTTTATTTTGAAGCCTAATGGTTGTGTACTTTAAAATAATTCATGAAAAGTTTTGAGAACCCCTCTTATGCACAGAGTATATATTGTGACGTGTAATGGAAAAGAGTCTACAGTAATCTGACAGCCTATTGTATCCTCATTGCTGCTCTGTGATTTGCTAGCTAAAAACATGCATTATACTGTCTGTCTTTACTTACACAGCTACTCTTTCGTCCCCGCCTTTTTTCTTTTAACGCGAGCTAACACAGTGTTTACAAACTTCGTGATCTGTCAGTCATAACAGGAAAACAAATCCAGGCTTTGTTTACCTCGTCCACCCACGCGAGCTCATATGTCAATCATAATATCTCTCAGACAGACAGCACGTGAGAGAGTCGAAACACCGATCCTTTTGAAGTTTTTACTCAGGGAAAGTTCAGAATTTCCTGTGTTCTTTGATCTTGAGACACGGGCACATTAAAGAGAAACCCGTTAGCCGTAATGAAAGCCTCTGATGTCGGTCAACAGCGCCAGACCAGAGATTCTTGTAGCCGAATCGTAAGCTTTCATCTTGAGCGCTATTTTCTAAATTCTTCGTTCCACACAGTAGCGTGAAATTAACAACATTAGAGATCAAAGCAATCTAATGATATATATATATATATATATATATATATATATATATATATATATATATATATATATATATATATATATATATGTTTATATACAAAAGTTTTCTTAACCCAACTATCAGAAGTCAGTCAGAATTTTAATAGTCTAGCGCAGTCCTAGAACCAGTATTTCTTGTGGATATAGTGTATTATTGTTCGTGGAGATTTTCGTTCTTAATTTTCTGGTAAAAGGATAATAGTGCTAACGATTTAAAAAGTGAGATTTTTTAACATTTATTCTTCACTTAGATTTTTCTCGCTACTAAAACGAAAGAAATAAATTAACGCGTAGCGATTTCTTACCAGATATTTAATTAAAATGTGAAATCACGCCACCCGCTACCTACATACCTCAGACGGTAATTATGTTAACAGTGTAGGCAGACGCGACACTTAATCTCTACAGGAGAGAGATAATCCCAACGGTTTAGTTGACCGGACTTATAGGCATTAAAGCAACTGATAGTGGGAGTCTAAAATACACGTATTAATTTCATTTTGTATATTTGTTATTATAGTGTCTGTTATTTTAATACCAGACGACAAACTTACAGACGCCGACAATTTAATAGTTGTTTAATGACAGGCGATCATTGCTTAGGTAACGAGTATATAGAAACTAAATAATTAACATTGTACGCTGACCGCCGGCGCGAGCAGGGGCGGGCGAGTTAACATAACTCAGCCTGATCAAACTCAGCCGACAGCAACGTCTGCTAGCATGTAAGCGTAAGGAAACACCGGGTGCATTTTAAACCTAGTCAGGACTGACGGAGTGAAGAAGAGATTGTCTTGTCCCTGTCTGTGTGTATATAAAATAGTAGCATTTTTCCATGAATGTTTTCTTGTATTCTTCGTAGACCTGATCACAAGGGCGTCCAGCGGTCTTCTTTTGTTTTGTTAATTTTCTCCTTTACTTGGCTTGTGCGTTACCAATTTCATTTATAAACGTTCACTCGCCAAATGATATTTGAGAAAAATTAGTTTCTTAAAGCAGGGCTCTAAAGTAGGGCCCTTTTGTTGCGCCTCTTTCATTTCCATGGGCAACATGTTGGGTGCAGGCTCCCGTTTCTTTTGGGTTTGCCCTCTTATGGTTACTGCTGCCACAATCGGCTCTTTCGGTCTCCCTAGAAACACATATCTACAGCCAAGTATGACGTTGTAGATCGCATTCTCCATTACCGCCAAATTAATAACACCAAGGACGTAAACCGAATCTATCTGTACAGGCGCGACAGGGAGTGTTATGGGTGCATCTCCTTTAAAAACACCACATATGTCGACGGTTTCTCCCGTGTCTTGGCCTGGTTTAACCAAATGTCTCGCTACTATAATATTTAAGTACAGGTAGTCTTGTTGATCTCCTAGGCCAGTATTTCTCAACCTTTTTGTGCTCACGGCACACTTTTTAATTTTCTAAAAATTTGCGGCACACCTATCTAACCCCACGCCTGATATATACAGTGATATATATATATATATATATATATATATATCTTTATATATATATATATATATATATATATATATATATATATATATATATATATATATATATATATATATATATATATATATATATATATATATATATATATATATATATATATATATATATATATATATACCGGTACTAAAATAAATACACTAATTTGTGGGTACTCCAGAATAAAGAAAACTTTCAATTATACTTTCTTTTAATTGTTTAAAATAAAGAGAACACATATTTGACAAACAAAAAAGACATGTTTTTCATACAAAACCTGATGATCCTAATGTGATACTTGGGCTTAATGCTTGTGAGTAATTTCTTGGACATTAGGGCGTATTTGAGATAAGCAAACTCTTATTTCATCATAAACAGAGAGAAATCTTTCCCTTTCTTTTGAATTTAATGCTTGTAAGTGTTGAAAATCCAAACTCACATAAATATGACGTAGAAAAATGCATCAAAATAATTAAAGATCGTTTTGCAATAACAGAATACTCGTCTTTAACAGAAATCCAGAATGTGTCTAGGGTTATTGTAACGGGTTACTTTATGTAGATGTAGAAGCAATGGGTTAGTCTTCTGAGAGGTCCCTTCCCGTTTTAATTATGAACTCACCACAGCAGACCCTGATGCCGGTGACATTTCTATGATAAGCCGTAAACACACTTCTGGATTCCAGCAGTAAAGACTCTGTAAAGGTCAGTTTGGACGTAAAGACAATATGTAGTTTTATTTTCACAGCACAGGCTCCATTATTAATGCATCCAATATAAATGTACGACAATGGCATAACCTAGCCAGTCTTGAATGTCGCTATTCCATCCTCTAGTGACACGATGTCCTCGACATTTTGTTGCATAATTTATTTCACTGTTCTTTCTCACGAACATCAGCATACAGCATACATCTGTAATAATAAATATCTAGCATCGACCCAATGAAGCATAGTAGTAGAAATACGAGGGGCGTTCAGAAAGTAATGCACCACATCGTTTTTCTCAGGAGTTGTTTATTCAAAAACGATGAAATTTATACACAATACACATGGATATGTCATGTAAACATCGGTATTATTCACCATAATCACCATCATTTTGTACGGCTTTACGCCAGCGCGAAACAAGTGCATGTATTCCTAGCCCGTACCAGATTTTGTCTTGATCATGTAGCCATTTCTTCGCTGCATGAATCACTCCTTCGTCATCTTCAAACCTCGTCCCACGGAGTGCATCTTTAAGTGGACCAAATAGATAAAAATCAGAGGGTGCCAAATCGGGACTATAGGGTGGATGGGGTAGTACAGTCTAACCCAATTTGGTGATTGCTTCCCGTGTTGCCAGACTTGTGTGAGGGCGCGCATTGTCGTGAAGGAGAAGCAGGTCTGCTGGATTCTTGTACGGCCGAACTCTGCGAAAACGTTGATTGAGTTTTTTCAATGTCTTAATGTAAGCTTGCGAATTGATTGTCTCTCCTCTTGGCATAACGTCCACAAGAATCACACCTTCAATGTCCCAAAAGACAGTGATCATGACCTTTCTAGCTGAAGGAATTGTCTTGAATTTCTTTCTTCTTGGTGATTGCGGATGATGCCACTCCATTGACTGTCTTTTTGTCTCAGGTTCAAAATGATGTGCCCAGGTTTCGTCACCTGTAACGATCTTAGCCAAAACGTTCTCTCCATCAGCATTGAAACGCTCCAACAATTCAGAAGAAATTGCTTTCCTTTGCAATCGGTGGTCATTTGTGAGAATTCGAGTAACCCATCTTGCGCAAACTTTAGAAAATCCGAGAGTTTTTATAACTCCATTTGCACTACCAATGCTGACTGACAGCTGTAAGGCCATTTGTTGAGTAGTGATTCGCCTATCAGTAAGAATAATGCCCTCAGTGCATTTCAACATTTCTGCGTTGGTGGCTGTGGCAGGACGTCCACAGCGCGGCCGATCAAGCAGCTCCGTATCTCCACTTCCTGATTCTTTGATTCTCTGAACCCAGTGACTGACTGTACTCCTGTTGACTGCAAAACTTCCATACACATCACATAGACGCTTGTAAATATTCACAACAGTTTCCTTCTCTGCAACGAGAAATTCTATCACAATTTGCTGTTTATAACGCAAGTTGCTAATACGCTCCATTTCAACGGTTTAGGGCAGCCGTATTATTTGGCCGGTTGCGGTGCAATTTAGTGCACACAATTGGCACACGCCATATTTGAAGTGTGCAAAATATCAAGCTTCTATCTTCATTATTAGCTGAGAAAAACGATGTGGTGCATTACTTTGTGAACGCCCCTCGTACTTTAGGACTCTGTCGAAATAACACATGCAGGAGCGGGACCAACATATGCGTCCGAACACACTGAAGAACACCGAGAAATGGCCTCGAAGTATCGTGCCACTTCTGCAAAGTGAGACCGGCTTAACGTCTACAATATCTGTCCAAAAGACAATGACGTACTTCCGGGTAACCCAGGAAGCTGTACATCAACAAACATGGTCTATAGACAAGCCTAATCGATATCAATCGATATGTTATGATTTTACTCATAACATCTACTTCTCTCCCCCCCCCCCCCCCTCAATAATGAAAACTACGTTTTCATTATTTACGTATTGAGAGTAACTAAGACCAAAGTGATCAGATGGTAACATCAAATTTCAATGCTAGTATGAAATTGTATAGTACCTATGTTTTTGCTAAGGTAGGCAATTTAACACACGAGGCGTGGAATATAGCAAAACATGCCAATACCAATGTCTATGAAGGACCCAAATCAATTTAACATCCAATTGAGGTAACTATAGCAAGGTCAACCAACATGAAACAACGAAATAACTAAATCTAAATCCCACCCCCTGCAGACCCAAGTAGAACAGTCCCAACTAAGATGGTTTGGCCATGTCTGCAGAATGGGAGAAGATCGGCTACCACGACAAGCATGGGAAACAAAGAGCCAGGGATCCAGACCCCGAGGACGACCCAGAGTCCGCTGGGAGGACAACATTAGACAATCCTTGAAGGACCGAGGACTAGAATGGAACCAGGCCAGGAGGAAGACAGCCGACAGGATAGTCTGGCACTCTCACTTACAAACCTCTTCACCTCACGGTAGAAGGGGAACGACTAAGTAAGTAAGTAAGTATTTATTTTTATGCAAGGAATTGGTTAACTTAATTGTTACCATATGGTATTATTGATTTCTTTTCCTATTTTGATTTCATAGCTGATTTTCAGTGTTGATCATTCCTCTTTTGCTTGATCTTGTCTTTTCACTTACTATTTATTGTGTCCTGCTTGGTCATTCTGAACATATTTAACTTGGTTTGAAACCGATTATCTCAGTGTACTTAGCAGATTATTTTGTGTGCTTTTTTTTTATTGTACATATACAGTAGAACTCCATTTATCCGAACCCCATGGGACCGAGCATCGTTCGGATAATCAAATGTTCGGATAATTGGATTACATGATGTATCGAGTACATGTACACATATTTATAAAAATAATTAACAATCACAAGGAAAATACACTATAAAACATATTTACTTGTACTGTAAGGAGCCGCGGTAGCATAGTGGTTAGTGCACTGGCTTCCTAGCGCAGTGGTCTATGGTTCGATCCCCAGATGAGGCGGAAAAATTTTTAGGCCACAAACGGCTCCTGGGTCGACCCAGCCCCAAATGGGTACCAGAGCTACTCTGGGAAGGTTAAGGCGGCCGGCGTGATGCCGACCACATCACCCCTTGTGTGCCGACGGTCAAGATAATATGGGCCTAACACCATATTCCCAATATGCCTCAATGGGCGTGTAACGGGTTCCTTTACCTTTTTTTTTTTACTTGTACTGTAATAATAATACCCACACTGTATTAGATCACTGTATCACCAAAATCTTTCATTACACTGCAGTGCATGTACTACTTGTATTAATTATTTTTGTTAAGAAAGAGAAATGTTTTCAAAATAACATTACAAACGATTCAAAACCAGGCGCAACATACGTATACATGTACTTGCACAGATGTAGCCCACTATTTAAAATAATGAGAAATCCGCTTTTGCACCAAACTGGATAGTCTCCTTTTGGCTGCTTAGTCCCGCATTCTCTTCAACAGCAGAAGCTGTGTAGGACAGCTGTCATCTTCTTGCTCGTACCAAGCCATCGCTGTTTCTAGTGCTATAAAGGCCTCTTCAGGACTTGGTCGACGTTTTGGGTTTTCTTCATAATCTACAAGTACATCATGTACTTCTGAGGAGTCTTCATCATCGGTCACTACATGTATTTGGTTTTCTTCTTGCACAAAAGACAAAATTTCTTCGTCATTCAAAAACTGAAAACCAGAATCATTATCATCTTCTAGCCACATGTGTGCGTCATCTTTGTCACAGTCCGAAAATCCGGGCATTGCTTGAAACAGTTCCACAACTTCATTTATACAATCATCATTTGTGTCCACTGCAGTAGTTTCATTTCCTCCTTTTTTCCCAAGCAATCTATTCCAAGCCTTGTTGAGATTATCTTGTGACAGGGTGGTCCAAGCATCAGCTAACATATAGCAGCAGTCTTTGAGATTAAGCTTTTTGGAAAACGCCACCACACTTTCTTCATCTTCAGCCAACAATAAACGACACAGGACTTCCTTCTTGTACATCTTTTTAAGCTTTGCTATAACACCCTGATCCATTGGTTGAATCAGTGTTGTTACATTGGGATTCAGAAAAATTACTTTAAAATTTGCATCAACTGCATTCAATGTATCCGTCTCTGGATGAGATGGTGCATTGTCCAGTTGAAGAATTACTTTTCCAGTTTTTCTTTTCTTGTTCTCTCAACCTCTTCACATTTGGGATGAACTGATTTGTATACCAATCAAGAAATATTTCACTATTCATCCAAGCACTCTTCTGTGCTTTGTAGCACAATGGGAGACATGTCACATTCTTTAAACAACGTGGTTTTTTGGCTTTGCCGCAGAGAAATACGTGTACACCAAAATTATTCTGCTGTAGTAGCAGACACAATTATTTTAAGTTGAACTGTCTGTTTAGCCAGTGTTCTGCCTAGAACGCACACGTACACTGGATTGGTAAACCAGATATTAACTGACTTTATGATCTAACTGACTTCCTGTACGTAAGCGACCATCCATTAGCCCATCTCATTGTCTACAAATTGTTCGCACACATTTGAAGCTTGCCGCATCAAAAGATTCAGAACTGTAGTCTAACGTGACTGGTGGCGCCTGATTTTTTTTTTTCTGGAAAAAGTGTTCGGATAATTGGATGTTCGGATAATTGGGGTTCGGATAAATGGAGTTCTACTGTACTGCTAAATTTTTTTTTTTTTTTTTTTTTTTTTTTTTTTTTGTTGTTGTTGTCGATGTATTATTGTGCCTTAACATAGAGTGATGCTTCTAGGTGCATATTAGAGCTTTATCTACCTCTTATTTTGGGTGATGTAATTTTAAAAAAAATGATAGAATCATTCCCCCCCCCCCCCGGGCGTCGGTGTAGATGTTAAGGTCACAATTGGTCGTAAGTTAAGCAAGGGGAATTAATCGATAAAAATACTTGGTTGTACAAGCCGGATTTTGGTTATCTCGCTTGAACAGCGTTTTTTTATCTAGCTGTTAATTTGTTTAAAAAAATAATCTAGAATTTACTCGTATGTTCGAGAACAAAGCGTATGATCGCTACTCACAGCGGCGAGTTTCCGTGTGAGATGAATTTGACTAGAGATGTTTTGAGCTGAGCGAGATTCGCTCGCTAGCCCCGGGACATGTGTTGTGAGCTGTACTGAGACTGTGAGTTCCCAGCGAGTGTGCTGGAAGGATGTTAGCGATGTTTTTCCGCAGTATGTACAAGTGGATTTATGAAGGATATTTTGGCCATTATTTCGTACGAGAGGATATTTATTGAAACATTATGATGAGGCCATATTTATAACTGCAGTGTACGCAGCCTTTTGAAGTGAGTTAATTGATATTGAAACACTATGATGAGGCCATATTTATAACTGCAGTGTACGCAGTCTTTTGAAGTGAGTTAATGGATATTGAAACACTATGATGAGGCCATATTTATAACTGCAGTGTACGCAGTCTTTTTTAGCGCTGAGATATACTTCGTGCTTTTTGCTGTAAACTGTATTTCGACTATGTGAACGTGACTGTTTTGTGTCGTGAATAAACTATCTACATGTGTCAGAACGAGTTCCACTGTTTCCTGACCCAACGTTGCTATGGGTGAGTGTGTGCGCTATGGATGCTTAATCTATGAATTTACCTACGCATTCGCCTATCTCGATGTATACACAGTACACCCATGTCGGCCATACTTAAGCCCGACCATACTGACTTGTCCTGGTCAGTGAATCCACACACCAACCAACATTCTATATATAGCAGCACATATTTATAAATAGCCTGTGTGGCGTACCTAAGAAAGTTTGCACATTAACAGTGATACAGCTGAAGCGCTTGTAACAGTGTTTATCTTCTCTCTAATATAGACATTTGTTTTGTGCTCTTTATAGCAAATGCGCAAAATTCTTCTATAACATTTATGCTCGAAAGCCTGCATCCTTCGCTCCGATCTGCAGTGAGTGTCCAGCCCTCACACCCATACAAGAGAATAGATAATACAAGTGATTTGTATAATTTGATCTTCACAGGAAAACTGATGTTACTTTTCCAGATCACATTCAGCCTTGTCATGGCAGCTGAGGCCATCTCAAGTCTTGTCTTGATTTCTTTACTTGATCTTCCATCACTACTGTAAAGTTTCTTTTCTTCTTTCCACTCTGTAAAGTGTCAGTCGGTATGCTCTGTAAGGAAGAGTGGTGTGTTGTTGAGATCAGGCATGCTCCAGTCTACCCAGCTGTAAATGGGTAACTCACCCTAGTCCTGAGTTAGGGAAGGCAAAGGCTCCAGGGGAAGCAGGCCCTAAACTTGGTCACTCCAACCGACGCAGGATGGTGTATGTATGAAGTAGGAGTGTAGAGTGTGATTACCGCGAATGGTGTACTGTTCGTGTGCTGACCAATATAACCACTCATACACATGTGTCTACAAGGCACCAATGCAGACTGCTGGAATCTTTGTTTACTCAATTTATTCAGACGTACACACTGGGACATACGAGTACATCATGGTATGTTGACATATCAATTTGTAGGTATACATAGCAGATCTGAAGTCATGACACATTCAGAAATAATGGGCAGTACATCAAGAGTTCAATGTCATGATATATTATGGCCGCATCCCCCTATCTGACTAAACGCGTCAGTGAAGGCAGATCGGTAAATAACTAAAGTTACTTGACGTCCATAGTTTGAAGTATATATTATGAAACCACGAAAGGGGGGTTTCTAGCAAGATTGAGATCTCCCTGTCACTGTCCGATAATAGGATAAATAATCTGTTCTCTTGGCAGTGATCAAAACATATGATGACCGAAATCTAACATGGCCGCCTCCCTGAGTTGTCGTTCACTCATTCATAAGAAGGAGAATATAAGCCAGAGTTAATTTATAATGGGTATATAAATGATTTCATAAATGTTTCCATACAGCTCTACGGTGATCAGGTTAATTCACGTAGCCATAACCGCTGCAGGAAAGTCTGTCATCTTCGTCGATACAAAACACGACCCTAGCGATATGAAGCACAATGTTCCATCTAGGTCGAATCGACATGAGATCATCAAAATAGGGTCTGGCAATACATGGAGTCCGAATTATATATTGTACCGTACCTTAGGAGAGTCTCTAACATAAACTATAGTAGAGATACCATCTCCTTTAGAAGAAAACCACTTCATGAATTATATTTCCTTAAGAATCTACCAGCCCTTTGAAAAGTGCGTACCCGCCATTATCACGGTACATCGGAACTCATCACGACTTGTCAAGACAACTCATACTTCCGCTAGACCGGAATAACAAGAATCTAGTCCCTCCTACCCATCCAAAATATACAATATAGGACTGATTCTACTTGTACTAATAATATGTAATACATATGAATTCAGGCCATAAACACAATAAGCAAATTAATATATTTTCTGGCCCTAAAAAATAAGTACAAACGTAAGCGCAATATCCTTGCGCCGAATCAATATCCAGAACGATTACTCCTATAATCAAAAGTGTGAATCAAACATGGATTCTCTCGCTTTTACCATAGACAGCATTTTCATACACAAATGAATGAATGTCTATATTTTTCCCATATTAAATAGCCATATCGATTTTTGTAATATGTGCGTCAAAATATGCACGCAACAGATTACCACACCCCTCGGGAAAAAAAAGGTACATTTTTTTTTTGAAATACATCTAAGAGCAACATACAATAGGCTCACAAAGCACCAATACAATGCGCAGATGATAAGCATAAGTTTTATGACCTTAGAGAAAGTACTTCTCTAAGTATAAATATTTCCAGAGAGGTGTCACCAACGCATACTACAATATTAGCAATGACACAATTTCCACATTAGTTTATACATAAATTTCATCTAAGATATCTTAACATCATGATCATCAAAGACGAAAAACATTGAAAGATCAGCGGTGAATAAATATCAATGAACCGCTAAGTAGTGTTACAATCAATATATGATATATTACATATGTGTACACATTTCAACATAGAAACAACTGTATCAAAGTTGTATAACAGTTATGAATCATGTGGGCATCTAGACAAAATATCTGCCATCACATTTTCTGACCCACGGATAGCTCGCACCGAAAAATGAAATGGCTGTAGAGCAATCGCGTATCGCGTTGATCTCGCGCTCTTCAGATTTTTACTCTGAATAGCCGTAAGAGCTTTCTGGTCAGTTTCCACAATGAAATGCGCGCCCAGAAGAAATCTTTGCAGTTTAAGGATTGACCAAACCATAGCCAATAATTCACGGTCTAGGACCGAGTAATTCTTCTCTGCGGCATTTAATTTCCGAGAAAATATACATCACAGGATGCAGAGTTCCAGAGTACTCTTGCATTAGTGCAGCTCCAATCCCGGTGGATGAAGCGTCACTACGAAGAATAAATGTCTTATCCTTAGAAGGCAATACTAGGATAGGTGAAGTAGAAAACATAGTTTTAACCTTATCCAAAGAGGATTGACATTCTTGAGTCCAATGGACTACATTAGGAGACCCTTTCTTTAGCAAGGAAGAAAGAGGTGACATAATGGAGGACAGATTCGGGATGAATCGTCCATAAAATTGTATTAGACCTAAGAGACTTCGTACTTGCTTTTTAGTCTTAGGAATAGAAATGTTAAGTATCTTACTTGTATTATGGTCTTCTGTTTTTAGGAACCCATGACCAACACGGTGTCCTAAGAAAGATATTTCGCTAAAACCAATACATGCTTTCGATGGTTTCGCTGTCAGGTTATGCTCGCGTAAGATAGACAATAGTTCATTTATACCATTATAGTGATCGTTCCAAGTATCACTGAAAAGACAGATGTCATCAAGATACGCAATGACATCTGAGCGATGAGATAGGATTCGACGCATCATGCGTACAAATGTTGCAGGGGCGTTCATAAGACCGAAAGGCATGAAATTCCATTGGATTAGACCCCTAGGCGTCGAAAAAGCAGTAAACGGTTTGGCGTGTTCGGATAGTGGAACTTGCCAATATCCCTTAGACAAATCGAGTTTAGTAAAGAAGTGAGAATTCGATAGTCTCGTAAGTAGCTCTTCTAGTAAAGGCATAGGTTCAGCATCGAATTTAGTCACTTGATTCAATTTGCGATAATCCACGCAAAGACGTATGTTATTGTCTTTTTTCCGTACTATAACCATCGGCGAAGAATATGCTGATGTGGATGGTTCAATAATTTTTAACTCTATCATCTCATCTAACTCTTTCTCTACCTGTGCTTGAAAATGTATCGGGATAGGATACGGTCTGACTCTTATAGGACTATGGTCAGTAAGAATAATGTCATGTCGAATGACATCAGTTTGACCAGGAATGTCAGTAAGGACATCCTGAAATTGTTCTAACATAGCAGAAACTTGTTTCTGCTCTCCTGGAGATAATTCTGGAGAAATTGAACATCTTTCCATGATTCATTAGAGTGAAGAGGAATCAGTGGAAACGGTAAATTTACATCCGAGAAACTCGTTTCCTCATCCTGTATTACTGACAGAGATGAGTACTGTCCATGTTGGACTGGAAAATCGTCCGTTGCCTGGAAAACAGGTTGTAAATAATCAGGACGTTCATGGAATTCCGTGAGCATGTTGATATGGAAGGTTTTAAGCTTCCCGTCAATATCGACGATATAGTCAACATCGGAAACTTTTGATATTATATCGTATGGACCTTTCCAAGAAATGAGAAGTCTATTTTCCCTACAAGGTAGCAAGACAAATGCTTTGTCACCTGGACAAAGTTGACTCAAACATCTCTTTTTATTGGCAAATTCCCTTGCCTTCTGTTTCGCAAATTCAGAAGAAGCAGTTGCCAATTTGCATGCTTCAATAATCTTGTGTCTAAGTGCGATGACATATTCATAAGAGGATTTTGTGTCATCGACAATATTATCAGCAGTTATAAGATCATGAAGTAAGGACATAGGACCTCGCGGTTTCGCGCCAAAGACAAGTTCAAAGGGAGAAAATCCTGTATGTTCGTTGGCGACCTCTCTATATGCAAAGAGAGCCGCGGGTAAAACCCTATCCCAATCCTGAGGATGATCTTCTGTTATCTTACCTAGTAGGTTTTTCAGAGTTCTATTCAAACGTTCCACCATCCCATTGGACATAGGATGATAAATACTACTCAGCGATCTCTCTATCTTCAGAGTCGACATTACTTGAGACATGGTATCCGATATGAGTTGGGTACCATGGTCGGATAATATTTCTGCTGGAAACCCCAGACGAGAAAATATTAACCAAAGAGCATCTGCGACATCAGCAGTAGTTATGCTCTTTAGAGGAACAGCCTCCGGCCAACGTGTGCACATATCAACACACGTCAAAATAAATTGGTGCCCTCTCGCAGACTTTATCTTAAATGGACCAATGATGTCTATCGCCATTTTTTGAAATGGCCGAATGGGAATGTCTGCAGCCTGAATAGGTGCATCATGGCGTGGACCTCTGGATTTAATCTCTTGACATACTTTACAAGATCGACAATAGATTCGTATGTCCTTATTCACAGCAGGCCAAAAGAAAGATTGAAGAACTCTAGCTTTAGTACGGGAAAAACCCATATGTCCAGCACACTGCGAATCATGAGCGTGCTGTAAGATTTTAACTCTCATATTTTTAGGCACAAGGATTTGAGAATGAATGGACTTAGCGGAGTCTTGTACCATACGTACAAGTACGCCATTCTTCATCGTAATCCAAGATTTACGATTAGTATCCTTATTCGGATCACCTTTTGTTGCCAGAGTAAAGAATTTCTTTAGAGTAGGATCATCTTCCTGCTGTTTGATAAAGGAATCGTGGGAAATCTCCAAGGGATCATCTTGGATCTGCGCATCATTATCTTCAGAATGTGAAGATTGTGGCATATTAAGAGCTTGAGCCCTAGTGATTACTGCATTAGCCGATTGCATATTAACATTTTCCCAATTAGAAATTTGCTGTGGAGTGCATTCTTTCACCCCGTGAATGCGACCGATGATAAGATCAGCGATCGGATTCTGCAAGAGACATGCTTGCACCTCTCCTGTAAAGAAAGGCGTAGCAATATTGATAATGGCAGTGGAGTACTTCTCCAATGTGCCACCAAATGTTACACATTTGACTATATTGCCTGTAGCTCGAGAAGGATTTACGAGTGATTGCCTCACTCCAATGGTAGTGCACCCCGAATCGAAAAGAATTGATACCGGAGTACCATCTATTAGGCCCCTATTAAAGACAAGAGCACCCCTTCCATTATGCGCAATTGACGCATGGAGAGCGGGAAGCGGGTGACCGCAGCTTAAAGTAGACACTGTGGTTGGATCGAATAATGTTTTGCATTGCGAACACTCAGATGCTATAGCAAAATCGAAAGCGGAATTTGCTACACTGTTGGAGTCTTTTTTATCATTATTCTGATTATCGGTGTCGTGGAACTCCTGTTGTGCAGAGTTAGCCTGGTAATAAGATTTACCATGTCTTTTGTGTTGTGATCTACCTCGGTTATAATTGTCTCTATAATTATTATTGCCTCTGTTATAACCCCTATTTGGGTTTGAATCATAATATTCATGATCATAATCATCATGCTCGTTATATTGAGTATCCCTGTAATATTGTTTCTTTTGTCTCCATGAAGCACTTGGGTAGTTCCTATAGCTACTCCCTTTCCGAGAATTTCTAACATTATGGGTACCCCTCGCGTGTCGAGGACTATCAGCCCGATTCCAGTTCTTCGAAGAAGAACCCTGATTTGAGTGGTTATCTTGGTTTTGATACTTATTCCAATTAACCTTTTTATCAAATTTATTTTTAGCTCCTTGGAATTTGTGTGTGAGTAATTCTGATTATATTCTGTTGCCGAAGCAACTGGCATACTCTCTTTAATGTTAGAGTTACTAAGAATCATGTCAGGGTGTGCCGTGGCATACTGGTCACAATATTCTTCCATTTGCTTTATTGTACCAGGTTTACGCTCATGTAAGAACTCTAGGAATGATTTATTTACAGAAGACATGACCTTGTCTCTTAGCAATAAATCCGTAAGACCATCAAATGTTTTCTCTGTTTTGGATAATTCAATCCATCGTGAAAGTGTAATTCGTGCTTTTGAGATGAATTCTGAGAATTCTACACCTACCTCAGGTCTCATTGTTTTAAACAAAAGACGATAACCTTCTTCAGACAGCTGATATCTCTTTATCAAAGCTGCCCTAACAGCATCATAATTATCTTTGTCGGCCTCTTCAACAAAATATAACTTACTTAGAGACTCCCCTTTTAGATTTTCAGACAACTGATTCACATACTGTGATTTGTCAACATTATGAGATCGACAAGCCCGTTCAAATCTAGAAAGCCAAAATGTTATGTCATCACTGGTAGGGTTAAACGCTGGTACCTTGACCTTGTACACAAAGGGTTTACCATTACCACCAGATGCCTGATTAACATTACTCATACATGTCAATTTTAATTTCTCTAATTCAAACTCATGTTCTCTTATTGCTTTTCTCTCTTCGGCTTCTCTATCTAATCTTCTCTGTTCTGCAGCAGCTTCTAATTTCTTCTGTTCTGCAGCAACTTCTAATTTTTTGTTCAGCTGCAGCTTCTAATTTCTTCTGTTCTGCAGCAGCAGCAACTTCTAGTTTTTTCTGTTCTGCATCAGCTTCTAATTTCTTCTGTTCTGCAGCAGCAGCAACTTTTAGTTTTTTCTGTTCTGCATCAGCTTCTAATTTCTTCTGTTCTGCCTCAAATCTCCTTTCCTCCACTTGCATCTGCAATTTCTTAAGTTCAGCAGCAGTATCAGCTTCTTTTTCTAATCTTTTTTCTTCAGCTAGAGCTTTCCTTTCTTCTGCAGCAGCTTTTTTTTCTTCTATTTGAAGTTTTCTCTCCTCAGCCGCAGCTTTTTTTTCCTCAGCAGCAGCTTTTCTTTCTTCAACAGCAGCAGCAGTTTTTTTCTCTTCTGCAGCTAATGCTTTGTCATATTGAGCAACAGCCCATTGTTCTAAGTCTTTTCCAGTCTTATCAAGAGATTTTCCTTGTGCAATAAAATAATCTAATGTAGACATATTGTCTTCTTAAATCAGAAACCTGAAAAAGTAAATAAATTACCCTATTTCACTTTAATGGGAGACAAGTCTATACCATAGACTTAGTCTTAGTCCAAACTTGTATGGTTTATAATAACCAATGATAACTTGAGTACCTGTGGACAACAATAACTGTATCTCAAATACTGTGGGAGACAAGCCTTACAAAGGTCTTGTATACCTCAATGTAATCAAAGATCACTTGAGTACCTGTGGAAAAAAATATTTCCCTTTACCAATCACTTTGGGAGACAAGCCTTACAAAGGTCTTGTACATTTTGTTTTATAACAATAACAATCATAAAGTACTGATCTGTACTATACTATCAGTGTATACCACTATACGTCATATGTCAACTAAAGACATCACAAAGGACAAACAAGAAAAGACAATCTGAAAACATTTGCAGAGATCAAATTAAATTAAATAGGAGAAATGAAAAAAATGATCACAGAATCCGTGATGATAACTGCAATAAGATAACAAGACAAATAACGCCACCGTGTATAAACATAAGGGTGTAAAGAAATCAAAAATAGAAAAGATGAGACCTACAATTATACAAACAAATCAAACAAAACTAAGGAACACAAAATTATTAACAAAAACAACGAAGAAAAGAACACCTCATCACAACTAACAGAAATAGCAGCAAATTGTTGCTAACAAATTTCCAATTAAGAAAATGTGTACCTATAGAATACTAGTACCAGACCAATGTCACTCGGCATACCTTGTACTAGTCACACAGAACATAAACTAATTTAATACATAACAAATAACATGTAAGCATAAATAGCATATAGCATACAATATAATTTATGTCATGAATGGAATGTGTTGCAGGTATAGTGTTGTAAAGCAGGCACAGTTTATTTTAATACTAATAACTTGCCACTTTATTCAGTAATAGATTTAATTTTAAATCTATTACACTGTCAATTTTTCTCTGTTGAGCATATGAAGATCCAACGATGAACTATGCACTTTATGTTCAACAACACTGTGATTCTTCTGTACGTTGAGAAATGTCAACAATACTGCTCCAGATATTTTCTACACTTGATACCACTGTCCTGTGTAATACTGTCTGTACAGCGAAAAACTGTCAACAAGCGCTGACCTAGATACAGCATCCTATTGGTAATACAGGTCAAGCTGACATCGACTGTATAGCTGTCCTACTGGTGTTGATGTGGTCAAACAAATGTTCTTTCAGCTGTAAACTGTGATTCTCAACACAAAACTGCGTAAGCTGGACCCAGGAATCTGGCTCGCCACTGTAAAGTTTCTTTTCTTCTTTCCACTCTGTAAAGTGTCAGTCGGTATGCTCTGTAAGGAAGAGTGGTGTGTTGTTGAGATCAGGCATGCTCCAGTCTACCCAGCTGTAAATGGGTAACTCACCCTAGTCCTGAGTTAGGGAAGGCAAAGGCTCCAGGGGAAGCAGGCCCTAAACTTGGTCACTCCAACCGACGCAGGATAGTGTATGTATGAAGTAGGAGTGTAGAGTGTGATTACCGCGAATGGTGTACTGTTCGTGTGCTGACCAATATAACCACTCATACACATGTGTCTACAAGGCACCAATGCAGACTGCTGGAATCTTTGTTTACTCAATTTATTCAGACGTACACACTGGGACATACGAGTACATCATGGTATGTTGACATATCAATTTGTAGGTATACATAGCAGATCTGAAGTCATGACACATTCAGAAATAATGGGCAGTACATCAAGAGTTCAATGTCATGATATATTATGGCCGCATCCCCCTATCTGACTAAACGCGTCAGTGAAGGCAGATCGGTAAATAACTAAAGTTACTTGACGTCCATAGTTTGTAGTATATATTATGAAACCACGAAAGGGGGGTTTCTAGCAAGATTGAGATCTCCCTGTCACTGTCCGATAATAGGATAAATAATCTGTTCTCTTGGCAGTGATCAAAACATATGATGACCGAAATCTAACATGGCCGCCTCCCTGAGTTGTCGTTCACTCATTCATAGGAAGGAGAATATAAGCCAGAGTTAATTTATAATGGGTATATAAATGATTTCATAAATGTTTCCATACAGCTCTACGGTGATCAGGTTAATTCACGTAGCCATAACCGCTGCAGGAAAGTCTGTCATCTTCGTCGATACAAAACACGACCCTAGCGATACGAAGCACAATGTTCCATCTAGGTCGAATCGACATGAGATCATCAAAATAGGGTCTGGCAATACATGGAGTCCGAATTATATATTGTACCGTACCTTAGGAGAGTCTCTAACATAAACTATAGTAGAGATACCATCTCCTTTAGAAGAAAACCACTTCATGAATTATATTTCCTTAAGAATCTACCAGCCCTTTGAAAAGTGCGTACCCGCCATTATCACGGTACATCGGAACTCATCACGACTTGTCAAGACAACTCATACTTCCGCTAGACCGGAATAACAAGAAGCTAGTCCCTCCTACCCATCCAAAATATACAATATAGGACTGATTCTACTTGTACTAATAATATGTAATACATATGAATTCAGGCCATAAACACAATAAGCAAATTAATATATTTTCTGGCCCTAAAAAATAAGTACAAACGTAAGCGCAATATCCTTGCGCCGGATCAACATTTAACGTAATGTTGGTCGGAACATGTTTCTTATGGCTATTCACCAATATCTTGCTTTTTTCTATATTACTTTCCATCCCATACGTTCTTGTTACTTTCTCCAGTCTAGAGGTAAGGTCTTGAAGTTCTGATTCTGTTCCAGCTATCAGATTATCAGATCGATATCATCAGCAAAACAAAGATTGCAAAGAGTTCGGCCTCCAATCGATATGGTTGTTTTATAATCGTAGAGAGCCTCCTGCATAATATGTTCTGGATATATATTAAAGAAATGAAAGAGCACTGGGGACAGGATTTATCCCTGGCGAACTCCTACAGTTGTTTTGAAAAAATTCTCCAATGTCGTTGCTTGCAAAAACAGCACTGCTTGCGTCCTTGTATAGTGCTTCAATGATATCTTTGATGTTGGTATCAAAATTGAATTTTCTCATTATTTGCCATAAGCCGTCATGCCAAACTCGATCGAAGGCTTGTGTGAAATCGATGAAGTTATGGTGCTGGGATATTGTCCACACCCGGTGACTTCCCTCCTTTCATCGAACATATAGCCTCTTCCACTTCTTCCCGTAATATTGCTGCATTTCCGAGTTCCATGTTTTCGCATTTAATGTTGTTTAATATGCTATAGTCAGTGTCGAGTTTACAGTTATATAATTCTTTACAATATTCTGTCCACCTTCTCATTACAGCTGTTTTTTCATTGAGCAGAGCCCTATTGCTATCTTCTATGACAGTTACCCTGGTCTGTTGGGGTTTTGATAGTCTTCTTAATGTGTCAAAAGCTGCCTTGCTGTTACCTTTTATTAGCCCCGTATTAATGGACTCACATTGATCAGCTATCCATTTTTCTTTAGCCTTTTCATTTTCTTTCTAATATTTTTATTCACCATACTGTATTGCCATGCTACTTCAGGAACCTCTTTCTTAACCTTTTTCATTTCCCGTGGCCGTGTATCACATAACTTCAGAATGTCATCTGTAACGCATGGTTTGTTTATTTTCTTTCTTTTACCAAGTATTTCTGTTGCTGATTCAATGAGCATGTCTTTCATGTTCTCAGTGATTAAGTTGATATCATCCTCCAAAAAGTTGAGAGCTGCGAATTTTCTTGCAACAGTTGCCTCAAAGATTCCCGCGATTTCTGGATCTTTCAGTTTGTCTAAATTGAATCTTAACTGAGAACATCTGTTTTGATTATAGTTCTTTTTTAGTTTAAGCTTGAGCGTCATAAATACCATGTCGTGATCACTACCAATGTCGGCGCCAGGAAAAGTCCTAGTCTTGGCTTTATTAATACTGGACTTGAATCTTTTGGATACAAGAATAAAATCAATTTGGCCATGTATCTCAGTTTTTGGGGCATGCCACGTTGTTCTCCTTGATAACTTATGAGGAAATAGTGTATTTGCAAGGGTTAGTTTATAGTTGCTGGCAAATTCTAGTAGCCTTAGTCCTCGATCGTTGGTTTCTCCTGTCCCAAGTTTCCCCACTGTGCCAGCCCACTGACCGTATGCACCTGACCCTATTTTAGCATTCCAATCACCTAACACGATGAGAAGATCTTTCTTTGGAATTTTCTTAATATTTTCATCCAGATTTTCATAAAATGTATCAATTGCCTCATCCTCATAGTCAGTAGGGGGGCATATACCTGTATGATGGAGATGTTCTTTGGATGTGCTGCAATACGTATGGTGATAAGCCTGCTATTTATTGGGGTGCAGCTGATGACAGAGTTCAATCTATCTTTATGTTCCCTGTCCATCTGACTTCTGCTAGGCCCAGGATGTCCCACGAGTATCTAACAAGTTCATGTGTTAGTTCTCTGACTTTTCCACACGCATATAGCGTGCGTACATTCCAAGTTCCAACAACAAAACTTTCTCTAGGAAGTTTCAAAACAGGTGTTTGTACCCCATTCGTTGACTTACCACTCTCAAGGGGCAATGAGAGCGCGGTCGTTGTTAATCCGGGCCTCGGCCGATTCGGCATATTATTACTGAGTTGACTTTCCATCATAGCATTTCAGTGGGCAAGAGGTTTGTTTGGCGGTGCCCATCTCCTCTCCAAGTATCCTTGCAGATACATACAAAAATGTACCTGGAGCAATCTGGTTTTAAGGCGCCAGACACTCGCCCTTCGCCCCTTCTCCTGTTAGTATTAAACGGTGCCGCCACGAGAAGGCCAGGAGTTGGACTATTTCATACATCAGACATATACAATACTAATGACTCGACAGATGAGTTGACGATTCTTAATTTTATGTTGTATTGTTTCTTTTGATTTTCTAGTCCAATAAACGGATCTCTTGCCTTTTGTATTACTATGTTAACATCACTGCCTTTTCAACGTTGCCTGTATTACTGCCAAGATGTAGGTATGTTTCTGCATCTTCAAGTATAGTTTCTATAAGTAATACTTTTACTTACAACCACATGTAATAATCAACATAAGTTTGTTATTTTTCATCTTCAAGCTGTTTTTGAGTATCATCAATATCAGTGTCGCCATTATAAAACTACAGATTTCGCACACATCATGCACTAAACCTCCACACACCATAAAACACGACCATTTTTTTACTCTTTCTCAAACAGCTTTCATTTTTTATAACACTTAATAACTGTTCATTCTTAAGGTAATCATAAACATCATCAATTATCATTTTTATCAATCACCGTCACCCTTGGAAGAGCATAAAACATGAAAACGTTTCGCTCAGTTTGTTACTGGATGTCTTTCAGTCTTTGTATTTAATTGTGCCTTTTTCTTTGTTGTTCTTATACTAATATTCGTCTCCAAGTATCTCTTTATCTCGATAACGCTGTTGAATAAAATCGGTTGCTTGTTTTGTTCTCCCATCTGTATTTATGAGTAGTAAGTAACGGCCTCTTTTGTATATATTACCACCATTTCCTCCTTGTCGCGATGTTTTTGAGTTTAATCATATGATGTCCAAAGAAAGATCATTGTTCTTCTGCTTATATTTGATATTATTTATCTGGATATGATATGATCTATATAAGCGAGATACAACACAAAACAGTTATTACAGTCCATGAAACTGGAACAGTAGCAGCTGTATCAACCACCGCCCATGTGAGTGCGATAAGTCAGCAACTTCAGGATCAACAGCATCTTTCGTTGAAGATCACCGGTTCATCTTCTTCCTGTGGGACAAACAGACAAAACAGATCCTACTCTGATGCATGTTTCCTGGATAGTTTATCTTCTTCTTCTTCTTCTTCTGTCCTTAGCCAAAGACCGACCAAGCAGTCAGAGGCCATCACGCCTTGTGGCGTCTTAAGGGCAACAGCAGATTGATTTTCTCTGTTGTAGTTTCCCATCACGCCTAGCGGCGTCTTTAGGGCAACAACAAATAGATCCATCTGCCGTAAAGTAATGGCTACAGAAATAATCCATAAGACAACTGTAACAGAAAGATTATGTCTTATGTTTGACAGACTGTAACGTCTGTCAAGTTAACAGATAGATAGACAGGCAGAAAGACAGACAAACAGACAGATTACATTAGATAGACAGACAGACAGACAGACAGACAGACAGACAGACAGAACGAACGAACGAACGAACGAACGAACTTTATTTTCAAAGGGTTAAGAATTGGGCACGCAGGCCCGTCTGACATTCTGCCCTTCCTCTCTCTCTCATCATGTATATTAATATCCTTTCATCCTCACATTTACTTTAAGCATTATTAAGGCATTTATCATTATAAAAGTAATATTACATTTGCAATAATCATCATAATTAAAGTGTTTTTAAAATAAAATAAAATCATTATTAAAACAGACAGACAGACAGACAGACAGACAGACAGACGGACAGACAGACAGACAGACAGACAGACAGATAGACAGATAGATAGATAGACAGATAGATAGATAGATAGATAGATAGATAGACAGATAGATAGATAGATAGACAGATAGATAGATAGATAGATAGATAGATAGATAGATAGATAGATAGATAGATAGATAGATAGATAGATAGATAGATAGATAGATAGATAGATAGATAGATAGATAGATAGATAGATAGATAGATAAATAGATAGATAGATAGATAGATAGATAGATAGATAGATAGATAGATAGATAGATAGATAGATAGATAGATAGATAGATAGACAGACAGACAGACAGACAGACAGACAGATAGATAGATAGATAGATAGATAGATAGATAGACAGACAGACAGACAGACAGACAGACAGACAGACAGACAGACAGACAGACAGACAGATAGATAGATAGATAGATAGATAGATAGATAGATAGATAGATAGATAGATAGATAGATAGATAGATAGATAGATAGATAGATAGATAGACAGACAGATAGATAGATAGATAGATAGATAGATAGACAGATAGATAGATAGATAGATAGATAGATAGATAGATAGATAGATAAATAGATAGATAGATAGATAGATAGATAGATAGATAGATAGATAGATAGATAGATAGATAGATAGATAGATAGATAGATAGATAGATAGATAGATAGATAGATAGATAGATAGATAGATAGATAGATAGATAGATAGACAGACAGATAGATAGATAGATAGATAGATAGATAGATAGATAGATAGATAGATAGTTAGATAGATAGATAGATAGATAGATAGATAGATAGATAGATAGATAGATAGATAGATAGATAGATAGATAGATAGATAGATAGATAGATAGATAGATAGATAGATAGATAGATTACCTCCAGGTTCACATACTGCTAAAATTTACTGCTTGTTTTCTTCCCCCTGCACTTTTTATGTTTGAGAGTGGGGAAGGCCGGTGACTCATCAAGTTTTAGATAGTTGTTTATTATATCCGCGTTTGGCTTTTAAAGTCAAGGGTAACGTTCATGAGGCGAAGTGATGTTTACATCTTATTTGGAAGGGGTGTCAAACGTGGGTAATATACTAGAAAGTTACATGACTTACAGTGACTTATTTCAAACTATCAAACAAAAATCATACTTTTCCTAGACACTCAATAACAAAACTGTAATAAGATTTAGCTAACAAAGGCGTGGAGCAAAAAAGTCTTTTTTAAAATCTAAACATTACAGCTGCCGAAAAACATTCGCACTTCTTGTAGGGAAAAGGAAAACAGTATCTTTATATAAATCACTTCAGTATAATTCAGTTTAGTCTAAATAAGTTTAGTCTACAAACAACTTTAGTCAACAGGTACTTTAGTCTAAAAGCACTTAACGGCTAAAAGAATGATAGTCTACAAGCATATTTGTCTAATTAAAAAATAATATTTATTTTTATCAAACAGTTAATGAACAGACCAGGGATTGGCGGCTCCTGAGCCGACCCAGCTGCAATGGGTACCTCCGAAAACGGAGAGTATTTGCCTGAATGGCGAGGGACACCTGCCTCTGTACAAGAAAAAAGGGATACTCACGTAAAATCAATGTCAGGTTAGACATTAGTAATAACCTGAGATTTCGCCTCCAGTATTAGCGGGCGTACGAAAAAAAAATAAAAAAAATCACAGTGCAATCCTTATGTTGTTGAAGTAGGTTTAAGCAAACAATAGTGAATGTCACATCGTGATTAACACTACTGTGGGCTGGTGGTGCTCCGCTGGAAGCAGGTACGTAATGTGAGTCGTATATGAGAGGTAGTCAGTAGAGTGGCCTGATCTTAACAACTCGAAACTGCGAGGTCAGCAGGTCAGGGGTGAATGTAAGGAGAGTTCTGATTGGGGGGCAGTGAATAAGCGGGGGTCACGAGAGCGACGAGGTTTTTGATGGTGATGGTTGTCATGGAATATTCTAATCCACATATATAAATTATCAATTAAATATAAAGCCTAATAAATACATATAATAAAGAAAAGAGCAATGGTAAAATGACAGTGCTGTCACAGAGAATGTACTCGAAATCCCCCTTGTTTTCTGCTTCGTCTGCAAATTGTAACGCTTTCACGTTGATAGTAAAAGCTTACTGTATTATACCCGCTTTCTTCAATGAAACGTGTGCTGTATTTCTTGGAAAAACATTAAGAGGCAGACTGCGTAATGACCTAAATTTTAAATTCCATTCATGTCTTTTTCTACATTACGTTACCAAAACAAACGAACAGATGGACAAAAGGATAGCGAGAAGGGAGAGGCAGAAAGCCGAACATTAAACACGCGTCGCGCGATACACAATTACTACTATCACGCGTGTTAGGCTACAAGCACTAACTTTTTTTTTCAGACGGACAGTGATAAAATACACTACCCTTCCCCAGAGTTAGGTTTTAAAATCATAAAAAACGCTTATTAGGAAAGATAACAATAGATGGGTTTACGGTTGAAAACATAACAGTACCCAGACAGCATATCTTCGAAACAGGAGGTAGAAAATACATATTTTGAACGCAGCCACGTAGCTCTTTTAAAGTGGGAAAATTGGGTTCCTTAGGGCTTGCTGACAAATAATATGTAAAACGTTACGCAAATAGTCCAGGAATTAATAAATTATACCCAAAATAAAATAGTGAGGCTGCCTGACAGCATGAAATCATTTCTGCTCATAAAATTTTTTATAACGTGTTTGAAAAAACCTTACGTTACATAAATAGCCTACCATGTAAACTCCAAATTGATTGGAGCGCAACAAATGAAAGCCTAACCACGATTGGTCGAACTATAAATACTATCTTTCGTTGTTAGGGGAAACGGGAAAAGGTAACATTTTTTCAAACACTTGTCGAAACGTGGCTCATTGGCCAGTCTCGCTGATATACACACTTGGGAGCGTTAGTTCGAGACCACTTGTTTAAATGATCTTGATAAAGCAACAGTGCGTTGAAGCCAGCTCATAATTGTGTTAAATAAAAGCCTGGAACATAGGCAGATGGAAATTTGTGCCAGTTTGTGCCAGAATTCATTGCTAATCAACGTATCTGTGTTTATTCGTATGAATTGTGGTAAGCTTGAACCATTCAATATCTTTTAATGAAAATTGAATGTGAATTGTTGATTTATGCCTGTATATATATGTGTAGTTCAGTGGCAAATGTGAGGTAAAGCCTGTAATGCTCCAGCCTGAACAGAGGGTGTCGGAGGGTAGTAAAACGGCATGGAATGGCCAAATAGTACACTGACACCTGGATGATTGATTAGACAGAAATAATGCTGGAAGTGCAGAGGCGTAGTGACCATTAAGGATGGTAATGCTGGTATAAAGTATTTCAGATGAAGCTGACTGTTGGCCTAACGCTCTGAACGCAATGTTTGTGATGTATTGTGATCAGTGTAAAAAGAAAATATAAATTAGTTATGAAGTAGAAGGTACATCCTTCTTGATTTCAGGGACAGTGGTCTTGATGGTACTGAGCAGCACCTGGTCAGAGCTTTGCTGAATCCAGTGTCGGACAGCATACTCCTTGGTCCTTTTAGCTATCAGTGAGGTGTCTCCAGAGCCCAGAGGAGAATTCGAGCAGAGGAGTCCTTTCCTGCCGCCATCACGCCAGATAAGCTAACTTGGCCAGCTGAGCTCAACATTATGTCCCCTCATCTTGAAATGAATTTGTAAAATTATTATTAAGAGGGGAATTTAATTGTCTTAATATCAGGAACTGAGAACATCTCCAATACTAGTCCCTAAAGACAAAATATTGAAGTCATGATGACAAATACCAACAGAGCTTGAACAAAACAAAACCAGTATTACCTCATTTTACTACTACACACTGACACACATACGATATTTGTAATAATATATGTCACTACTATATTCATATTGGTAAATTCTGTACATATAACTTGTAATTTAAATTGATTGTGATTCCTGATTCCCTTGTAGTTGAATCAGGACACATATTCATTCATGCCAGTAATGAATACATATTGTTATTTGAAAGTTATCAGTGCCTCCTTTAAGATATTCTCATAGAGTGTTATATGTATGTGAGTGTCACAGTGTTGTCAAGAGTAGTGGATTAAATTAAATTGTTTATCTGTCTGTTGTTATGACTTACACTTCATCATACACATACCCTAGACACATAACGTAGCGATCACACTATTCCAGAATAATTCTGACTGAGATATATAGATATGTGGTAGCAAGTAAGGTTATATATAATATACTACTCTTATTAGATATATATATACCTTCACAGCTGATCTCAGTCAGTACACTAAGTCCCTTATAAATATTTATAACATCCCACTTCACCACAATGGTGGACGTGAATTGTCGAGTGCCAGAAGATATTTATTTGTGTGAATCTAATGCATTTTGTGATCTGGGATTTTCATGAATGTGATACACTTCGCTGTCTATATATATTGTTGTAATTTTGTGGTCACAGTTCTTTGAATACATTGGACAGAGTTGGGAATATGGCTTGTGTTGTTTATGACTTGAATGCATTCCACTCCATCCCTCTCTCTCTCTTGTTTAGTATCTCGAGGACTAAGACACATGTGTATTTAATAAAAAATACTCTGTGTCAGGTGGGGAGCTCGTAGTTGGGTCCTCAAGTTTGGTTATCTTAGGAAATAATAGGAGGTGTAAATTTGCCACTGTGTTCCCTTCTCTTGATATAAGTTTCGAGGAAGCGCCAGGTCAGAAATCTATTTTGGGTCACGTATACAGTAGACCTGTTTTTCTTCACACAGTTGTCAGGTATTTTGAATAATGAGTCACGGGTCACGGATTAGCGATACGCAGTGAAGTGTTGTATTTTTTGCCACGGATGATTTTCAGTTCACGAATTAAATCTGAACAGTGTTGCAAGATTGGAATTTTCAGTTCTCGAGTTAAGCTTGAACAGTGTTGCAAGTTGGAAATTTTGGGGATATGTTAGAGGACGATAAAGGATTAGGACGTTCACTAATGGTGTAGTGAGAGCAGAATTACAAGGCGGTATTTATTATTTACAGCGCTCTGTCACATTACCTGTGCTATAGCGTATAAGGACATTTGTGGCTCTTTGCAAGTTGAAGGCAGCTTCAGTTGATAGGCAAAAGTTGTCAGTTATAGGTATGTTGTGGCAGGCCCTAGAAATGTATCATGTTCCACAAGAGATTGCAGCAATGCTGAAGCTGTATTCCGCAGGGTTTGGTGTCAGATTTTCAACCAGAGAGTACACAACGAAGTGGATGGGGCTTGAAGTTGGAATTGCGATGGGAGGTACCATCTCTCCGATACTATTCGTGATGGCTATGCAGGTAATCCTCAATGCGGCTAAAGGAATGGCTATAGGTCCAAAGCTCGGTGGAATGTGTCACATGCCACCGCTCAAAGCATTCATGGATGACACAACAATTCTGACATCAGATGAACATCAGGCCCGGAGGATGTTAGCACGCCTGGATGAACTAGTCAGCTGGTGCAGAATGAGCTTCAAACCCAAGAAGTCGAGAAGCCTATCAGTCAGAAAAGGGAAGATAGCAGAGGTCATATTCATGGTTTCCAACCAAGGAATCCCTACTGTCATTGAGGAACCTGTTAAAAGTCTTGGCAGGGTGTACGACGCCTCATTAAATGACTCGAAGGCAGTGCAACAGACAATAGAAATGGCAGACAGAGGGCTACAGATCATATACCAAAGCAGACTTATGGGAAAGTTCAAACTGTGGTGC
The DNA here is from genome assembly GCA_024509875.1 of Oreohelix idahoensis. NCBI lineage: Eukaryota > Metazoa > Mollusca > Gastropoda > Stylommatophora > Oreohelicidae > Oreohelix > Oreohelix idahoensis. The sequence goes on along the minus strand of JAMPIV010003237.1, from coordinate 226,900 downwards.
CTCCAGTTCATGTTGATTCCGAAGTTACTCATGGGAAAGTTCAAACTGTGGTGCCTCCAGTTCATGTTGATACCGAAGTTGCTGTGGCCGCTGCTTATATATGAAATAAGCACAAGTACAGTGTAAGCAATAGAGCAGAAGATCAACACGTTCATGATAAAATGGCTAGGAGTACCACCAGGTCTGTCAGATGTGGCACTGTACTGCAAAAAGTCAAAACTTCTGCTTCCTTTCAAGTCAGTTGTTGAAGAGTACAAAGTTGGAATGGCAAGGCTTGCAATGATGCTACGCGAGTCAGTTGATGACGTGGTTAAGTCTATTCAGCCCACACTGAAAACGGAAAGGAAGTGGAGAGTGGAAGAAGCTGTTGGTGCTGCCCAAGAGTCACTCAAACTGAGGGAAGTAATCGGATACACACAAACGAATAGACGGGGATTTGGTCATGGAGACATCCGCTGGTGGTCCAAGGCATCAAGCAGGGAGCGCAGAGACATGGTAATTCAGGAGATACGAGGAGCTGAGAATGATAAGAGGTTGCACAAAGCAGTGCAGCAGGTCCAACAAGGCCAATGGACTACATGGGAAGGAACCCTGCAGAGGTCATTGACATGGAATGATATATGGCATATGGCACCTCTTAGGCTCAGCTTCACTGTTAGATCAATGTATGACCTGCTGCCGTCGGCCACCAACCTTGTGAAATGGGGAAAGTCGGATGATGAGCAGTGCCCCCTGTGCCAGGGGAGGCAGACACTTGAACACGTGCTCTCAGCGCGTAAGGTGTCATTAGGGCAAGGGCGATACACTTGGTGCCATAACAAAGTGCTAAATGAGCTTGCTGTGACAATAGATCTAGCAAGGATGAAGGCAAATAGCAAACCCAGGCCGAACACCGCAAATACATACTTTATGAGGGCAGGAAAGTCAACACACCCCAAACCGAGTAAACCTGGTAGCAGTTTACCATCTTTCTTGACTGTGCAAACGACTGGGAGATGGCGGTAGACCTACCTGGACGACGGGTATATCCAGAGAGTATCAGAAAATCGCGGAGACGGCCGGATATTGTGCTTCATTCTTCAGCAACGCTTCAGGTCATACTGATTGAACTGACCGTGCCATTTGAATCCAGATTAGACGAGCAACATTCGTTCAAAGCGGCCAAGTGTAGTGATCTGGCCGCGGATCTGAGACACGATGGGTTCACTGCAAGGGTCATGGCTGTTGAAGTGGGCGCAAGAGGGCTTGTAGCTTCATCAGTGTATGATTTATTGAAACTGTTGGGGCTGAGGGGACAGTCGAGAACAAGGGCACTGAAGAGGCTTAGTGAAACTGCCGAAAAGGCATCAGGCTGGCTGTGGAACAACCGCAATGGGCAATGGAAATCGTGACAATAAACGCTGCGGTACAGAAAACACCAAAATTTTTCTAAGTCCACAATACGCTGAGTTTTTTTGGTGTACTAGTGAAAGGGCTGTGACTGAGGGGCAACAGGCGGCGTATATTATAAGGGGTGTCAGGCACAGAATTTCCGTGTCTACCGCGCAGTGGCTAGACTCCTCCGCTTCGCGCAGGTGTGTGTCCTTAGTTGTGATGTGCGACGGAACGAACGGAATAATTTGTCTTCTCTTTGTTACTTTCACAATTGCCTCCACGGCTGGCGGAGTTGTGGATTTTAAAGTTGCTACCAAAAGTGAAATGGGTTCATTTTTGATACAAGACAACAGGAGGCTGAGACGCTTGGGAGTCATGACCCAAGTAGGCCCGCCCCCCCCCCCTTAGAGTGTAAAGGAGTATATCGGGCCGAAACACTTGTTCGACGGGGGGACTACTTCTGATGATCAGATTGCTTCCTGTTGTATCGCTCTGTAAATAGTTTCCTATTATAGCTTGTAATTCCCTGTTGACGATGAAGATGTCTAGCCAATTATGAAGAGTTGGAAGGGACCTAGTGTTACTTAGAGGTCCTGGTTGTACGAGAGTGCCAGAGCTAACAAAGTGCGACATTGTGGCACTCCTCTTGTTAAGAAAACAACGCCGTTGCCTGCCAATTTCTGCAGCGTGAACCAAATTGTAGCAGGTTCGTTGTCATATTGTCTGCCAAGCTGAGACGACGAAGATGTTGCTGCTAGCACATGTTGTGCGAACCAGGGGATGGCAGCCTTGGTAGCATTCATTTCAGCGTCTGACTGGTCAAGACTACGGGCCGCTGCAGCGCCATTTGGAAGCCAACAGTGGGACAGTGTTGCCACTACACAGTGTTTACTGGCTCAGGAGACGACGTACCTGTGGAAATCAAGTGGTTGAGTCTTCTTGTGGAACTGGGTGCATGCCGAACACTGGAGCTGGTGCATTACAGTATCAAGCGTTTGCACACGGTCGTTACGGATGTTGCCGGAAGCTGAACAGTACCAGATTTACGTTATGACCTTTGCCTTATACAAAACACTGCAGTCCATCATTCAAACTGTATATAACTTTTTCTCACGTAGAAGACTGCACTACACCTGTGCAAACGGTCTTAACTTTCATGAACTTGTGAGATGTTATTGGAGTAGAGCTGGCAGAACCTCGCCTAGTGCTGACGACGGGATAGCATACATATGCGGTAGAACTTTAATGCATGTGGACTGACTTCTTGCATGATCACCCTGTTGTATTTCAGTGAAGACAAGGCACTATCTAGAGACAAGCTGGGACTTTGTGCCTTACATGATAGTGCTGGGACCACTTAGGGGTCATCCTAAGTGACAATATTTGTAACTTTATGTAACTTTGTAGCGTGTTTTTCGTTGTGTGGACCATTTCGTCATTTGTGACTAAGGTGCTGTGGGTATCAACATCATCATCAGGAACCCAGACCTTCGGAGATCATCAATTTAATTGATGTCTAGTTAATTTTCTTAATGTAGTAATATTATTATTATATATTATTTGACACTTATATTTCTTTTTTTTTACCTTTCTACTTTATAATATTATAAAGTTAGTAATCATTCTCCTGTTACCGCTTTTCCATTTGGTTGGTGAGTACTTCACCCAACTGGTGTGGTGTTGTAACATACTAGCCTTTGGTCACTTCATTGTCTATTGTAGATTTTTGTTGCTGGGTGAATTGTGTGCTGGAGCATGGGCACATAGAGCTGACCCTATTGGCTGCCCTGCATAATTCAAGCTGCACATTTTAGTGTATTAGTGGTGCAGGTCTGGTTTGTTTGCACGGTGTCATATTTGTAATAGTGTCTCTTTGTCATGTTTAATTGGAGTATTCTCTTGTATTCTTCTTACTATCATGTACATACGTTAATTTCCGAATCTCTTGTTTTCATTTGTTAACAGCTACGGTTTGTAATTAAGACATCTGATGCTGTCTGAGGGTATCTTTTTTCTTATTCACCGTACTGTTGTGTTCGTTCGTGTAGTAAGGTCGTCTTAACTTAATCATCTTCATTATTGTCAAATTTTTTTGTATTTCTGCATGTTTTGTTTTAGTGAAGTGTATCTCAATTTCAATTCCAGTACCTATGGCATAAGAGTAGGTTACATGATTGTGTACTTTTGCTTGCGTAGGCGTAGTTTTCTGGTTTGGTTGAGAATCACATGTATGTTTATGCCATTAATTATATTGCAGTGGGGTTTAATTACACTGCTTAAATATAATGGGTGTCATGGGTACAGCAAATTGTGCTGTTGAGTAGCTTGACACATTAATACTGAATACACCCATTTGATTGGTACAGTCAGTATTTCTGACTAGGCATTACATATACTTTTGTTTCATTTTTCTAGTACAACATCTGATAATTTTCCAGTGGCGAATACTGAAGGGATTTTTTTTGTACACTGAGTACTGCTTTAAGAAATTTTGATGTAACTACATTACACAATGTCACGGAGCTATTTCGCGGTGACGAAAAATTAGAATGGCTACATTGTTAACGCTGAGTTTTGGCAACCCTGAGATAACTTGACATAGACGTATGAAGCTGGTCGGTTAGCTGAACTTTCATGTACAGGCGTTACTTTATTGTGGACAGTGCTGTGATAGCACCGTGTAGAACAGGGTATTCTATCGTATATTTGTGGCAGTACCGTACCAAATGACATTACTGTGGTCAGCTGGCACTGATTTTCTGGAACTTGATTTGAAATGTGATGTTCCGTTTGTGTTGTCTGCATCTTCCATCATCAGTGCTGAGGAGCTTCTTGGACAAGCGTCAGTTAAGTTTTGTTGTTTGAAAATCTTTGTACATTTGTTATATCTATGTGTTTTTTGTTTTTCCTTTAAATTCTGTTTTTCTTTATTAAAATTTTTTCTTTTCTACTTGATACTACTTATCGTTCAGTCTGGTTCTCTAGAGTAGTGGGATAGTAGATGTATCTGTTCTATGTCTGTTTCTTGAGGTCTGCGTATTAGTTTGTTATTGTTTTCTTTAGTTTTGTTTTGTTCTTTTTCTTCGCTTTCTTTGTAGAAACTAGTCTGTATTTTTATATGGGGTTAGTTAGTTAGGTGGGATCTGTCGCTATAAGTTCCTAGTACTTAGATTTTTACTTAATATATCTTTGATATGTTATAGGGCTAGTATTGCTTATAGGTTATTTAGTTTATTTTGCTTCTTATGAGTTGGTAGTGAAGGAGAGAGTTCTCAGTACGCCATCGTTGTGTGTAGTTGTTGTTTAGTCTACTGTGTTTAATATTATATTGGTGTGTTTAAGGGTGGACGGGTGGCGAGTTTAATTCATTCGGTTCCTACTTGTGGGAACAGATTGAATTAGACTGATTTCTTTCTAGGGTGTGGCTGTGTATGTTTAGTGGTGGAGTAAGGCAGACGGTTTTCCTGCGACTGCCCTACTTAACATTCCAAGCCCTGTTGAATTTAGGTGTACCGGTGTAGTTTGTATTTACATTGTCTTGCATATTCAGTAATTCTTTTGTTGTGTGTTCTATCGTTCCATCTTGCTATCTTGTAAATATGTTTACAGGTATCCCTTGTTTTCGTTCGTTTGAAATCACGCATTGTATATACTAATCAACCTCTGCTCAACTTTGTCTATCATCTTATTCCTCGTGACTGGGATTTTTGGTTTTCGTAGTGTTTAATGTGTGTCTTTCATCTGTGTAGTGCTCATTTTGCCAATGTAAACATTTATATAAGATAGATTATTAAGAATTGAATTATTATCTGAGTATAGCACCAGTGTGGGTGCCAGTAACAGACTTCGGAGTAAAAGCTGATTTATTGTCAAGTTGGTACAGAAAAGTTCCAGCAGTTGCAACAATTACTGACTACTGCATGTGAGTGAGTGGGTGCATTGTTTACCTGTCAAAGAGCCTATTCGCATTCGTGATTTCTGCACACCCACATCACTCATCAACCCACACAAACTTCGAGTACTACACATTCAAGAGATGTATGATGTTTGAATGTCAACATGACGCCCTGTCAGCGCCTCAACGCCTGGTGAGCTAATCATGCACAACAACGCTGTTTGGCCCAGGTCGTACTGACTACGTACGCACAGAAACCTACAGTAACACCGTGCAGGAAAATTGAGGTAGATCGTCAGTATTCAACATTGTAGTGGCCCATCAACACATTCATACTATAACAGTACACAGAAAACATCTCGTTACATGTGTGGTGGCCAGTATGACTTTACAATAATATAAATTATATAATTATTATTATTTTATAATTATATAATTTAAATATATAAAATATAAAATGATATCATGTAATAAAATTTTATATTTTTATTATTTTATTAATATTTTTAATTATAATAAAATTATATAACATTATATTATAAATTATATAATATTATTATTATATAATAATAAAAATTATATTATATATATATATATATATATATATATATATATATATATATATATATATATATATATATATATATATATATATATATATATATATATATATATATATATATATATATATATACACTGTATATGTACAATAAAAAAAAAAGCACACAAAATAATCTGCTAAGTACATTGAGATAATCGGTTTCAAACCAAGTTAAATATGTTCAGAATGGCCAAGCAGGACACAATAAATAGTAAGTGAAAAGACAAGATCAAGCAAAAGAGGAATGATCAACACTGAAAATCAGCTATGAAATCAAAATAGGAAAAGAAATCAATAATACCATATGGTAACAATTAAGTTAACCAATTCCTTGCATAAAAATAAATACTTACTTACTTACTTAGTCGTTCCCCTTCTACCGTGAGGTGAAGAGGTTTGGAAGTGAGAGTGCCAGACTATCCTGTCGGCTGTCTTCCTCCTGGCCTGGTTCCATTCTAGTCCTCGGTCCTTCAAGGATTGTCTAATGTTGTCCTCCCAGCGGACTCTGGGTCGTCCTCGGGGTCTGGATCCCTGGCTCTTTGTTTCCCATGCTTGTCGTGGTAGCCGATCTTCTCCCATTCTGCAGACATGGCCAAACCATCTTAGTTGGGACTGTTCTACTTGGGTCTGCAGGGGGTGGGATTTAGATTTAGTTATTTCGTTGTTTCATGTTGGTTGACCTTGCTATAGTTACCTCAATTGGATGTTAAATTGATTTGGGTCCTTCATAGACATTGGTATTGGCATGTTTTGCTATATTCCACGCCTCGTGTGTTAAATTGCCTACCTTAGCAAAAACATAGGTACTATACAATTTCATACTAGCATTGAAATTTGATGTTACCATCTGATCACTTTGGTCTTAGTTACTCTCAATACGTAAATAATGAAAACTACGTTTTCATTATTTGACGGGGGGGGGGGGGGGAGAAGTAGATGTTATGAGTAAAATCATAACATATCGATTGATATCGATTAGGCTTGTCTATAGACCATGTTTGTTGATGTACAGCTTCCTGGGTTACCCGGAAGTACGTCATTGTCTTTTGGACAGATATTGTAGACGTTAAGCCGGTCTCACTTTGCAGAAGTGGCACGATACTTCGAGGCCATTTCTCGGTGTTCTTCAGTGTGTTCGGACGCATATGTTGGTCCCGCTCCTGCATGTGTTATTTCGACAGAGTCCTAAAGTACGAGGGGCGTTCACAAAGTAATGCACCACATCGTTTTTCTCAGCTAATAATGAAGATAGAAGCTTGATATTTTGCACACTTCAAATATGGCGTGTGCCAATTGTGTGCACTAAATTGCACCGCAACCGGCCAAATGAATATAAACTGCAAATTGTGATAGAATTTCTCGTTGCAGAGAAGGAAACTGTTGTGAATATTTACAAGCGTCTATGTGATGTGTATGGAAGTTTTGCAGTCAACAGGAGTACAGTCAGTCACTGGGTTCAGAGAATCAAAGAATCAGGAAGTGGAGATACGGAGCTGCTTGATCGGCCGCGCTGTGGACGTCCTGCCACAGCCACCAACGCAGAAATGTTGAAATGCACTGAGGGCATTATTCTTACTGATAGGCGAATCACTACTCAACAAATGGCCTTACAGCTGTCAGTCAGCATTGGTAGTGCAAATGGAGTTATAAAAACTCTCGGATTTTCTAAAGTTTGCGCAAGATGGGTTACTCGAATTCTCACAAATGACCACCGATTGCAAAGGAAAGCAATTTCTTCTGAATTGTTGGAGCGTTTCAATGCTGATGGAGAGAACGTTTTGGCTAAGATCGTTACAGGCGACGAAACCTGGGCACATCATTTTGAACCTGAGACAAAAAGACAGTCAATGGAGTGGCATCATCCGCAATCACCAAGAAGAAAGAAATTCAAGACAATTCCTTCAGCTAGAAAGGTCATGATCACTGTCTTTTGGGACATTGAAGGTGTGATTCTTGTGGACGTTATGCCAAGAGGAGAGACAATCAATTCGCAAGCTTACATTCTTCTTCTTCTTCCATCCTTAGCCATCAACCGGCAAAGCAGTATGTGGCCAGTACGCCTAGTGGCGTCTTAGGGCAACAACAAATTGATCAATCTATCGCTGTTTCCACCACGCCTAGTGGCGTCTTTGTGGAACAAAAACAGACCAAACAATCTATCATTGTTTCCGTAATCAGATTGGTTGGCAAGCAGGTGATCAGCCCACTGTGCAAAGTTTTTTTACGGGATGGGGTAAACAGCCCCATGCCCATACCCTCCTTAGTCGCTTTTTACGACATGCGTGGTAGGGTGCAGTGTTACTATTCTTTGCTCCCCTTTCGGGCCCCGGTAACACACGGGTGTAAAAAGCTTACATTAAGACATTGAAAAAACTCAATCAACGTTTTTGCAGAGTTCGGCCGTACAAGAATCCAGCAGACCTGCTTCTCCTTCACGACAATGCGCGCCCTCACACAAGTCTGGCAACACGGGAAGCAATCACCAAATTGGGTTAGACTGTACTACCCCATCCACCCTATAGTCCCGATTTTGGCAATTTGGTCCACTTAAAGATCCGTGGGACGAGTTAACCTGTACTACCCCATACGCACCCTAAATCCCGTTTGAAGATGATGAAGGAGTGATTCATGCAGCGAAGAAATGGCTACATGATCAAGACAAAATCTGGTACGGGCTAGGAATACATGCACTTGTTTCGCGCTGGCGTAAAGCCGTACAAAATGATGGTGATTATGTTGAATAATACCGATGTTTACATGACATATCCATGTGTATTGTGTATAAATTTCATCGTTTTTGAATAAACAACTCCTGAGAAAAACGATGTGGTGCATTACTTTCTGAACGCCCCTCGTATTTCTACTACTATGCTTCATTGGGTCGATGCTAGATATTTATTATTACAGATGTATGCTGTATGCTGATGTTCGTGAGAAAGAACAGTGAAATAAATTATGCAACAAAATGTCGAGGACATCGTGTCACTAGAGGATGGAATAGCGACATTCAAGACTGGCTAGGTTATGCCATTGTCGTACATTTATATTGGATGCATTAATAATGGAGCCTGTGCTGTGAAAATAAAACTACATATTGTCTTTACGTCCAAACTGACCTTTACAGAGTCTTTACTGCTGGAGTCCAGAAGTGTGTTTACGGCTTATCATAGAAATGTCACCGGCATCAGGGTCTGCTGTGGTGAGTTCATAATTAAAACGGGAAGGGACCTCTCAGAAGACTAACCCATTTCTTCTACATCTACATAAAGTAACCCGTTACAATAACCCTAGACACATTCTGGATTTCTGTTAAAGACGAGTATTCTGTTATTGCAAAACGATCTTTAATTATTTTGATGCATTTTTCTACGTCATATTTATGTGAGTTTGGATTTTCAACACTTACAAGCATTAAATTCAAAAGAAAGGGAAAGATTTCTCTCTGTTTATGATGAAATAAGAGTTTGCTTATCTCAAATACGCCCTAATGTCCAAGAAATTACTCACAAGCATTAAGCCCAAGTATCGCATTAGGATCATCAGGTTTTGTATGAAAAACATGTCTTTTTTGTTTGTCAAATATGTGTTCTCTTTATTTTAAACAATTAAAAGAAAGTATAATTGAAAGTTTTCTTTATTCTGGAGTACCCACAAATTAGTGTATTTATTTTAGTACCGGTATATATATATATATATATATATATATATATATATATATATATATATATATATATATATATATATATATATATATATATATATATATATATATCACTGTATATATCAGGCGTGGGGTTAGATAGGTGTGCCGCAAATTTTTAGAAAATTAAAAAGTGTGCCGTGAGCACAAAAAGGTTGAGAAATACTGGCCTAGGAGATCAACAAGACTACCTGTACTTAAATAGTATAGTAGTGAAACATTTGGTTAAACCAGGCCAAGACACGGGAGAAACCGTCGACATATGTGGAGTTTTTAAAGGAGATGCACCCATAACACTCCCTGTCGCGCCTGTACAGATAGATTCGGTTTACGTCCTTGGTGTTATTAATTTGGCGGTAATGGAGAATGCGATCTACAACGTCATACTTGGCTGTAGATATGTGTTTCTAGGGAGACCGGAAGAGCCGATTGTGGCAGCAGTAACCACAAGAGGGCAAACCCAAAAGAAACGGGAGCCTGCACCCAACATGTTGCCCATGGAAATGAAAGAGGCGCAACAAAAGGGCCCTACTTTAGAGCCCTGCTTTAAGAAACTAATTTTTCTCAAATATCATTTGGCGAGTGAACGTTTATAAATGAAATTGGTAACGCACAAGCCAAGTAAAGGAGAAAATTAACAAAACAAAAGAAGACCGCTGGACGCCCTTGTGATCAGGTCTACGAAGAATACAAGAAAACATTCATGGAAAAATGCTACTATTTTATATACACACAGACAGGGACAAGACAATCTCTTCTTCACTCCGTCAGTCCTGACTAGGTTTAAAATGCACCCGGTGTTTCCTTACGCTTACATGCTAGCAGACGTTGCTGTCGGCTGAGTTTGATCAGGCTGAGTTATGTTAACTCGCCCGCCCCTGCTCGTGCCAGCGGTCAGCGTACAATGTTAATTATTTAGTTTTTCTATATACTCGTTACCTAAGCAATGATCGCCTGTCATTAAACAACTATTAAATTGTCGGCGTCTGTAAGTTTGTCGTCTGGTATTAAAATAACAGACACTATAATAACAAATATACAAAATGAAATTAATACGTGTATTTTAGACTCCCACTATCAGTTGCTTTAATGCCTATAAGTCCGGTCAACTAAACCGTTGGGATTATCTCTCTCCTGTAGAGATTAAGTGTCGCGTCTGCCTACACTGTTAACATAATTACCGTCTGAGGTATGTAGGTAGCGGGTGGCGTGATTTCACATTTTAATTAAATATCTGGTAAGAAATCGCTACGCGTTAATTTATTTCTTTCGTTTTAGTAGCGAGAAAAATCTAAGTGAAGAATAAATGTTAAAAAATCTCACTTTTTAAATCGTTAGCACTATTATCCTTTACCAGAAAATTAAGAACGAAGATTGCTTATGATCTCTAATGATTGTTTGATCTCTAATTTCACGCTACTGTGTGGAACGAAGAATTTAGAAAATAGCGCTCAAGATGAAAGCTTACGATTCGGCTACAAGAATCTCTGGTCTGGCGCTGTTGACCGACATCAGAGGCTTTCATTACGGCTAACGGGTTTTCTCTTTAATGTGCCCGTGTCTCAAGATCAAAGAAACACCGGAAATTCTGAACTTTCCCTGAGTAAAAACTTCAAAAGGATCGGTGTTTTCGACTCTCTCACGTGCTGTCTGTCTGAGAGATATTATGATTGACATATGAAAGCTCGCGTGGGTGGACGAGGTAAAAAAAAAGCCTGGATTTGTTTTTTTTTTTTCCTGTTATGACTGACAGATCACGAAGTTTTTAAACACTGTGTTTTAGCTCGCGTTTAAAAGAAAAAAGGCGGGGACGAAAGAGTAGCTGTGTAAAGTAAAGACAGACAGTATAATGCATGTTTTTTTTTTAGCTAGCAAATCACAGAGCAGCAATGAGGATACAAAAGGCTGTTAGATTACTGTAGACTCTTTTTTCCATTACACGTCACAATATATACTCTGTGCATAAGAGGGGTTCTCAAAAACTTTTTTTCATGAATTATTTTTTAAAGTACACAAAAACCATTAGGCTTCAAAATAAAACCCTGTACTAGGCTTACAATCACAACTTATTTTACAAGAACTAGCAATAGCTTCTTGGTGTATGGTGGGAAGTAGCTGAACTACCAAGTACTAGAGCCCGCTATAAGATCTTACTCTGACTTGGTATATAAAACTGAAGAAAAAAATAAACACTAACAAGTTAATTAAGAAAACGCTTACCGAGACTTGTGGAGAATATTCCTCACTACTTAATTGGCATAATGCACAGGGGTCTCTACCGCTCACGACCTGAATTTTTTTAGGGGGACTGAGTATTTAGAAGCAGGGGAGAATCAATTATATAATAGGAATAGGGCCCAGTGTTTTGAACACCTGGGTTAACATCTACGAAGAGAATGCCGAAAAAAAAACAGTCGTAAGAATTACCCAGAGAATTCTCCTGGCGACAAGCTACAACATAATTTAATTTAACAGTGAAGGTTTTTTTACGCGTAGAGAGTCCCCCAGAATTTCCTGGCATCAAACACAGGGAAGTTGAGGTCACTGTCATCCCAACAGCGCAGGTGTCTCAAACGCAAACCAAAGTCGCTCATACGCCCAAGTAGCAACGTAAAAAAAACATGACGGAACTCCAGGAACAGTTTCCTGTGTTTTTTCGTGAAAATAAAAAAAAAAAAAAAAGCCGACTTCCCTCTCAAAAAACTGAGTGTCGAGTTTTTCTGACTCGTGGTCAAAGAAACTTCTAAGCAGAAAAGAAAGAAAAAAATGCCGCTGTGGATGCCTCTATTATCTCCTACCAACAATGAGATAAAACCAGGGGAGAGAAATTATCGGATTCAAGAATGACAAGTCAGTTTTACCCCGCTTATCTATACAGAAGGACGAAAAGAAGTAAAATTGGCGTGCCAAAAAAAAATCAGAAAGAAATAGGAGGGATGGTAGCTCCTTCCAAGTGGCCCCGACAAGTTATAAAAACCCATTTTTGTCACATAATATTTACTGTTGCAGCAAACATCCCATATTAGTCCCTCTTTCATTAAACACTTTTTTTCAGAATTTCATTAGCTGTAGCAACTGCTCAAGGAGATTTAGGCATGGGGAATTATTTCGGGTCTATAGATGATTCGTTTTTCATCATCATCATCATGCGGTGCGGGTATACAAGATTGTAGTATAAATAACTTGTGATGACAGAAGACAAAGGGATAGTTTTTTTTGCGAGAATTGACATTAGCGATCAGAAATGGTGATACAAACGAGATGTATGGCTCATGTATAAAAGTAAAAAAAAAAAAAAAAGGAAGATAACATGAAAGTCAAGTCTATTATTTGGAAATGAAGAAGACTTTCGAGACTAAGGTACGTCTTATGATGTACTTGTTGACATTCGAGACTAAGGTCCATTTTATGACGTTTTCCTGTTGACATTCGAGACTAAGGTCCATCTTATGACGTACTTGCTGACATTCGAGACAGAAAGAAGTCTAATGTCAAAATGTGCAACAATGGGGCAAATACGTTCTCTCTTGGAATCAAAGTATAATCCAAAAGCGAGGTAGACATCTGTTCTTTTTCAATAAACCTATAATGGTATTGCGTGGAAGCAAACGGAGAGCCTAAATCAACCGTGAAGAAGGATATAATTTTTTATAACACTCAGAGAAATTAATTGTGATTAAAATCAGTAAAATGGTATTGCTGGCGATGCCTTTGGCGTTGAGAAATCGGGAATTAATATTTGATACGTTTTTTTTTTGTCACACGGAAAGGCATCACATTTGGATGGGTATGTTAAAAAAAATAATGTATGCGTGGAACTGCCTATCGTTGGATATGTGCTTATAGTTTTGGAATTTATAAGCACATATGTTCCTACTTTGTGTCAATTAGACTGCACTTGTGAAAATAATGGAATAATTTGTTCCCTGTAAAAGATGACTGGTACAAGGTGACCGCTTGACGTTTTTTTTTTTTGGAATTATGATAAAGGGATTTGTATTACATGCAAAGTACTTTTCTTTCTATTGAGGGCATCTTCTTCTTCTACGAACACTCACAGACGTCTACTTGAATGTTTTTCAAAGAAAGCAGTAGTTAGTTTGTGGCTATTAGAATCCCCGTAAAGCTTTTCCACGAATAGTACTCGTGTCTGTCTTGTATGCTTTCTCTGTTTCGCATCTGTTGGGCAACTTTGAAGCAAATATTCAGCAGCCATGTTATCAGTGCCACAGTTACACTGATCGGTAGTTTCTATCTTTAGTTTGTTGAATAGATGGTATCTCAATCTGTTGTGGCCAGTGCGGAGTCTGAAGATTACCATTTGTTCTCTTCTGTTGAGCTGGTAGTATGCAGAATTAATGAAATTTGTGAAGCAATAATGTGGATCAGTGTTTCTTCAAGTTCAATGCAGTTATCAGTTACTGCATTTATTCTCACGATCTTTGCATTTTGTTGTTGTTGTTATGCATTTTCAAAAACACGTGCTGTGAGTGTCTTCATCTATTTTTCTTTTGTCTTACATCTCATTACCGTTATCAAATAAAAATAACACAGCATAAGAAAAACTAAGACCGTCAAGATGTATTTGTTCACCAGAAGAATAAATGATGAAACGTGGGCTCCTACCGCACTTCAGTTCCTAGCTTATTGTTCTCCCAGGTGCCATAATGAAAAATCTTGTTTTTTGTTAAAATTTGCTTACTGGTCTTACTGAAGAACGTTGGGCCTAAATAATGTGCAAGAGCTAAGAGGAGTGGCGTCACAACGAACAACCTGGAGAGCACTGGTTTCTGCCTTATGCGCCGTGTTTGGTGCTTAAAGAATTTATTATTATTATTATTATTACTGGTCTTAGGGCTACTGCGTGATGCCTCATCAGTGTCAAATTATTTCTGTGACTTCATTGTCAGACTACTGTTGATATCTCACAAATCAAATATAACGAGGTCTGTTCATTTCCAAGTTTTGTTTAAATATTATTGGCCATTTGGTTGTCAACGTGGCACCTTTAGCTTTCTTCTTCTCATAACATGTCCGAAGAAAATGGACTGGTTGTTACTAATGAGAGTAATAAGCTTCCTTTCAGGACATCCTCATTACTCAGCTGTCCATCTTATTTTTACCATTCTTTATTAAAACAACCTCTCTCTGATCTCTAGTGTTTTTTCCTACTTTTTACCAATTGCCTATGACTTACTGACGTATGTCGTTGTTATGATACTTTTTGCGCGCCAAAGAGGAAATTCTGTTCGAAAAACATTTGTCACGCAGAAACGCATCCATACGCATTGACATGTGTTGTGATGATCTGTCTTTGTTTTGCGTGAATGCGAGATCGATCTGTGTCTAGTGTCTCAATGAGACGGATATGTGTATTCAATGTTGAGTATTATTACAGAAATGTAGTCACCACTTACCCATCCTCCAAGCAGATTCTGTGAACCAAGAAGTATTCGGTGAGGCACCTTTGGTGGCATATAGACGCCACTTACCCATTCTCCAAGCAGATTCTGTAACCCAAGAAGTATTCGATGAGGCACCTTTAGTGACATATAGACGCGATAAGAACCTGAACGATCTTCTTGTTCACAGCCGTCTCCCAAAGGAGAATGTCACTCACTTTGGCACACTACCCTGTGGTCGGACACGATGCACGACATGCAAGTATGTCATCTAAACCCAAAAAGGTGTCTTTTCCTAAGGCCACGTTAACCATCACCAGTAGCTTCACGTATGAGTAGCGCAACGTCATTTATACAATCATTTGTAAACGTTGCAGCAAAACCTATATTGGTCAAAAAGGCAAACGACTTGGGGACAGCTTCAGCCAGCATCTTAATGACATCTCTCAGCAATAATCCACACCAGTTGCCATACACTTTAATGGCCCTGACCACCATGGTCCCATCGACATCCAGGTCACGGCGATCAGATTCTGCTCCTCTGACACTGATAGCCGAGAACAGCTTGAGAGCCGTCTTATCCATCGCATGGGGTGTCTAAATCCAGCTGGCCTTAACACCCTACAAACCTTTGTCTGAGGTCACTCTTGTTCCATTTTGACCCTTTCCACTCTTATTCAATTTTTCTATTTCTCCGTCGCCCTCTAATAATATTTTTTTTAAATGTTAAATATCTCTTTATTTTTTATTTAATATTTATTTATCTCCAACTCATTCTGCTCTCTTCTATCACCAGAACTCATTAATGTTACGTTTGTGTAGTTTATTGTTCAGATTCGTTTTTAGTTTCTTAGTATGTACAGTTTCATCCGGAAGTGCCTTTCATTTCCTTTTCTGCGTACGCACGTCTGTTCGGCGGCAAGCGTGTTAGGGCGCGGCTGCCTTTGGGGAAGTACCCAGGCTTTTTAAAAATATTTATTTAGACTCGTATGTGTCCTATCTAGCCTTCACTTTCTTTCCTTTCCCTGACGAGGGGCTTGTGGCCGCAACGTTGGCTATTTTCTATGTCTTTTGTCCTCGTAAGACGAACCACCTTTTTTAGATTTTTTTTTCATACCCATCCATTGTATTATTCCATCCAAGTGTTTAAGAAATAAGCATGTTATATCTGTGCATGAAGTGGCTCACCCATTCTATAGTCAGTACGTCTAGGATCACAATGTTGCTCATAATAGTGAGGTCTAAAAAAAATCTCAATGTGATGTATTATACCTTTAACGACGTATGAAGTGTAAATAAAATTAGAACCACTGTGCTGAAATTACACTTGATGAATGTATTTAGTGATGATGGAAATACTTGACACCCATAAAGCTGTGTTGATTTATTATATGCCATAAGGATAAAGATTATTGTGTCGTTTTTTTTCAATATGTTATTGTCAGTTTATCGACATTAGATTTTAAGTTAAATTATAATTAATAATATGCTTTAGTTGTTAATGGTCACGAGTACTAGGAGATAAATACCCTGTTGAAATCAAGATAAACCCCACAACTGTCATGATTGGTTTAATCTCAGCCAGTCAATACGCCTTATAAATTAAGATAAGCCCCATAACAATCATGATTGGCTATATCTCAGTAAGTCAATACCCCTTATATCTAAGGAACGTATGCCCCCATCAAGCACGTACCGATTCCTGCTGTCACATCCGGCCAACTCAAATTCTTTTCCTATCTTCCTCGTTATCTTGTCATTACGTCTAAGGACATTAACAATCACCAGGTTGTCCTATATCCAGTCTCAGCCTAATCTCATCTCAACTCTGTGTAAGCAACCATTTAACTGAAAGTCTCTGTGTAAGCAACCATTTATGAAAGTCTGTGGCTTTTTTGGTTGTTGTTTTCTTTGTTATCACTGAATCAGGGCCGTGCAATAGTACTCGATATTAAAGTTTTCACGTTTTACTTTGGGCATTATCACCCGTATGTACACCTCTACACCTCACGGTAGAAAGGGAACGACTAAGTAAGTAAGTATGTACAGAATGGTAATCCACAATCCAGCATTGCATTTCCCAAAAATGTTTCTTCGCTAGCATGGGATTCCGCAGAACATCATCAGACACCATGCAGGATTCTAAGGAAAAATGACTCTGTTTGCACACGGTTCTTCAAAGAGTAAACATAAATGCACAAAGTGCACACGGTTTTTACATCATTTTCTTTTTTTTAACTAGCGGCACTTGGGCTTTCAGCCCTTCGGCCCAATGACATGTCATTGCGAGGCTGGGGAGCCTGTGGACTTTCCTTCCAACCCGGCCAGGAGCTTCGCTCCTTCCCATCCACAGAGGGTTTATCTCAGGAGCCGTTCAGGTTATTCAGTCAAAATCTCGGTCGATGACTCTGCTTCAAATGCCCACGCCCGGGCTTGAACCTTGAACACCTGATCGCCAGCGCAATGTGGTAACCATTACACCAGCGCGGCTCCCAATTTTTTTTTTTACATCATTAAACTGACACACGCTATAATAGGAATATATTAATCAGTATTATTCGTTTGCTCCTTCAGGAGCATAATGGTTTAACTAATTCACACCCATCCTCTCTCTATTGTGTTATCCGTAAAAGGTCATTCTGTGTATTATTTATTTATTTAGTTTTATTTGTTTATTTTTAAATTAACGTTTTTACAGGAACGGATAGTTGGCCTGATTTTGAACCCTTCTTAGTAGCTGTTTACGATGTGAGTGGTAAGATACTGTTTTACAAGTATGTGCTCCCGTTTCAGAGCCCATTAACACACGGGCGAAAGATATTAATAAACGCCCACCATTCATACATGGTAAATCCTCGCCTGTAAGCAAATTCTAATACAACATACATAATCATACCCTCACATACCAGAAGTTCTATCGTTGTATTTTTTATAGCTGTGGCATTTATTTTATTTGGTACATCGCTGGATCTGAACAGATAAAACATATGTATACCTTTTAACAATATGTAAGTCAGATATCATAATAACAACTTCGTGCTCAGTTAAATCTTTCTAATTTAAACCATAATCAGAAATCGACAAGAACACAACACTTATAACAAAGAAAATCTCAGAACTGGTCTGTCTTTAAATAAGTAACACCATGCCATGAGCGTTTCATTAAGAAGATTCGGTCATACAGCCTCAAATCCTGCAGTCACAGATTCCGAATTAAAATGAAATAAGCTGAAAAATAAAACAGTCAAATTCATATTGAGACAACAGACACAAGCTATACTTCATTAATATGCAAATAAACAATAAAAAACCACAAGCTAACCTGAACAAGAAAATAATTATTGTGTTGACATTCAAGTAGAGCAAACATGTTTTATATATATTTACAAAAAACTAGAGCTAATCTGGTGTTTTAACGGCCATTTTCACATTCAGCAGCCCAAACAACATAAAGGTAACTTGGTTTAATCTCAGATACACACAAAAAGTCAAAATTTGTTGTCCAGTGTAATAAGACACACAAAATCAGTAAATAAATATGAGATATAATGTTAATGCATGTCAACATTTGTTTAATATAAATTGTGTTTTGTTCCTTTTTTTAATTTTGGTCGAACTGTTTGAATTTTTACCACCACTTTTTTGTAATCTCTCTTGCACGTTACTCTGAGTTGCCTTCTTTTTTTTTTTTTTTTTCTATTCACATTATTTTAATAACAATTTTACTCAGACCTCAATCTGATACAAGGTTAACTTTCGAACAGGCAAAGAGTTTTATAAGAAATATAGACATGAACAAATGGGATGAAGAGCATCTAGGCCATAAAAAAAAGGATGCCTAGAACGAGCTTAGCAGAAGAGAGTAAGTAGTATTCTTTACACTCTGCACTGGCCACAGCCCACTGGAATACTATGTATTAAACAAACTAATGATATGAACTACCGTGTGTTACCGTAGCACCAATAGAGTGCCTACTGAAGATCTAATTCAAAGATGTTCAACATATGAGATACAGAGAAAGAACATATGGCCGGCACCAGTACCATTATTGGAATGTATGGCGTTGAAAGAAATTTTAAAGAGAAGGCCAAATTTATGAGAGAATCAAATGTTATTACGCGAAAGTGAAAGAATAAAAAGCTTCATTTATCTTGCATTGTTTTAGTTCCTTTCTATCCATATGCGATTCTTACCTGGTCCCAAAAGGGGCAAAAAGAATAGTAACGTTATTTCTTGCCATGCATGTCGGAAAAAAACAGCTTATATTTGTTTATCATCTCGTCGATCACACTTTTCTGTAGACATTTTTAGAGAGAAAAATCTTCAACAACTCAATGGGCAAATAAACTATAGAAAATAATTTAACTCAGTCATCCAAGGCAGAAGACGACCCAATGGTAAATAGGCGTATGTTGCAACTCAAAGGTAGCGGAATTATGTCAAATTCCACTTTTTAGTTTCAGAAAAAATCATTTTCCAGTACAGCATATGCCTTCAACAAAAATTACATCAAGACTTCCGGTCCTGAGCTGTCCTTTTGAAGTCATTCCATTGTTATGACTCACCTCCTCATCATATTCCCACCTCACTGTGTTTCTTTTCATCTTCCTTTATTTCTGTTACCCTGGGAATTTCCCTCTCCCTCCCCCCCCCTCCTCCCCCGACCCCCCCCCCCCAAAAAAAAAAAAAGGATTGCTTTGTAATGCTGTAAACTAGTTTTCTCAATGTGATTCATATCCAGCGTTCTCATTGTCTCCTCACTTCTTGCACCTGTGGTTTACCAGGAATCAAAATGGTATCACGTAATAGTAAAACCTTGACCTACTGTGTACTAACAGAAGGTGACTACGTAAGGGTAGAGCTGAGTCTGGCTAATCCATCATATTCAAACCTTAAGCCACACAAAAAAAAAAAAAATTACTTAAAAAAAAGTCGGAAATAGACTTACAGTTATTTAACCGCCTCCACCTTGGGTATTCTTGGTAGAAAAGACAGTACGCCGGTTGATCGGCTGGACAGGTCTGAAGTCATTAACAAGTTGGTGATGGTCTTCGTCATACAAAGTACGAAATAAGTTCAGCTGAAGGATAAAACTTTTGAAATTAGTATCGTTAAGTCAGAGCCATTATTTTATTTATTTATGTTTTGTTTGGTTAATTTGATTTGGTTTTAAGGACCATCTACTTTACACACGGACACTTCCATCAGTGCTCCGATCTCCCCCCTTAGATCACAAAAGGAGCATCTCAGCACATTGCAAGAACTCCGAAGCACCAGCGAGGATCCAAATGTGTGTATACTGGAATAACGCATGCTATAAATATTTTTATTGAGGGTAGGTTTTCCTAATGTTGTAAATTTTGCCAGGGCAGCGGCTGTATGACCTACTCTTTACGATTTCCAACTACCGAGGAATTTTTTAACGGGCACAACTTGCACACGGGACTTCCTATTTTTTTCACCATTTTCCGAGAAAGCTAGGCATCCAACCTCACAGCCCAAGAGATCAGGGGGAGGCAGTATGACTTCATTAGGGCCCTCTGGTTCGGAAAAATACTTACTTACTTAGTCCTTCATCTTCTAACGTGAGGTGTACGGATCTGGAAGAGAGAGCGCAATACTATCCTATCGGCTGTCTTCCTCCTGACCTGGTTCCATTCTAGTCCACATTTCTTCAGAGATTGTCTAATATTGTCCTCCCAGTGAGCCGTCCTGGAGGTCTGGATCCCTGGTCGTTAGTTTCCCACTCTTGTCGTGGTAGCCAATCATGTCTCATTCTGCAAACATGGCTAAACCACCTTAGTTGGGACTGTTCTACTTGGGTCTATAAGGGTTGGGATTTTAGGCCTTGGCGTATCGTCTGGTTGCGGACCATGTCTCTTCATGTTACTTCAATCACCTTCCTCAGACACATCATTTCTGAGATTTGGATCTGCCTTTTGTGGGTTGGAGTCACTGCCCATGACTCGCATCCATACGTTAAGACTGGGACATAAGTGGAGCGGTATACCGCCATCTTCGTCTTCTTACCAAATTTTCTTTTGCTGATGAATCCTCTGTTTATGGCACTAAAAAGTCTTCCGCGTGCTGCTCTTCAGGTAGCCAAATTTCCTTTGATGCCTCCCTTCCAGTCTTTGACAGCTCCGATGTATTTAATGTAGTTGACCTGCTCCAGTACCTGTTCTTCCAGCTTAATGTGATGGCTTCTTTCCTCTCGTGATATTGCCATAGTTTTTGTTTTGGAGCTGCTGATGACCATTCTTCTCTTCTCCAGTTCTTCCTTCCAGACTTGCAGGTCGTATTGAAAATGTGCTCTGATTTAGGTATAATTGCAACATCATCGACAAATGCCAGCTCTGAAATACAAACTTCTCTCATCTTCCAGTACCCCACTGGCTATTTTTTTTTTGTCCGCTCCTTAAAAATGCGTTGACGTCATCGCCCATGAGGTGAACGAACAGATATGGTGAATAGGATATCACCATTTATTACACCAGTGGTGGTCCTGAATTCTTCTGACTTATGGTTTGCCATCCTAACATTATTTCTGGATAGAATAACACCATGAGCAAACATAAAATCAAACCAAGAAGATTAAGTAGACCCAATAAGTGAAGAATACAACCCATGGAATGAGTTATTTCATGGAGAAGACCAAACTGAAGATGGAAACAAATTGCGAAATCATACAAATGCACTTAATTTAACCTGTGGAAAATAAAACAATACTCAACAAACCAAAACGGAACCTGTGAAGATCAGCAGATCACCAAGCTCACTCAACATACATGTCAACAACATCAGGCTTAAGTAGGTTCCAGAGTTCAAATACCGAGGAATCATTGTTATTGAAAACAGAAGACTGGACAGAGAGACTGGACAGAAGACTGGACAGAAGACTGGACAGAAGACTGGACAGAGAGACTGAAACAAACGGTAAAAGAGGCAGTGCAGTGACCTAACAACTGACACTACCACTCAAACAACACAATGTCAATATAGAAATTAAAGGACACCTGATAAAAGTTATATTCTTAAACTCTTTGCTATCAGTGTCACACATGGTCCATGAGATGAAATGTTAACAAAAAGCCATTAATGTTACCAGAAAAATGAGACATAATGATGCCATCAGACAAATTATAGAACCTACATCCTGCATCAAGTACAGTAAATCCTCGCTATTCGCGTGTTCCGTATTCGCGGATTCGCTCATTCAAGGCAAATAAAGTGTAACCAATTTTTTGTCATTCGCGGGCACTCGCTGGTATTCGCGGCCATGCGCAGGAAGAAAAGGCTGCCTCCTTGTTCTCGCGGCTTTTGTTTGCTTACACGTGTCTTTGTGGAACATCTCTTCATCCACATATTTTGCAGTTTTACGCTGTTTTTTTTTTTTACTATTTGTGTAATTAATAATGGCACACAAGCGTAGTGCAAATGTGTTAGCGAGTGTGTCTAAGCGCAAGAAGGATGTGATGAGCCTCAGTGATAAAGTACGTGTGCTAGAAAATTCTTTCTGGGATGTTTGTATGAAAATGTTCTTAATTTGAAATGTTCTATGAAAATGTTTTCTATGGATTTTGTAATAATGTGTGTTTGCGTGTGGATGTGTGAATGAGTAGTGACAGTATGAGTGAATGGGTAAGTGAATGAGTATTGGTACACCAAGCGATTGTACATACTGTACTATTACAAAGAAAACGGTGTATTAAATACATTTATAAAACGAAAACAGCATAATAAATACGCGGTTTTTTTAACAAGAAAGGTGCACGAAATGATGAGTTTATGGTCAGAAAAGTGTCAGAAATGAACATACACGATCTTATATCTATGCTGAAGCAAATCGTCATTAACACAAAAATCAAGGATTGGGTGGCTAAGAGGTATGGCGTCCGTATTCTAATTCTAAACGTACCGCGTTCGGTTCCAAGTACAAGGAATATTTTTTATATCAGTATTTTTCTCATTGCCCTCCATCAAGCAAAAGCCCAACAGGCCAATCACTTGTTTGCCTTAAAACCTGATAACACGAAACTCTTAGAGAGAAAACCGGACTGATCTTAAAGGCGACGAACTGGATCGGACAACGACTTATGGAACATAGAGTATAAGAAGTATAAATGTGAAAGAAGAGGTGCTGGTGGGGAGATGAGGAAAGTAAAACTAGAAATCCTGACGTTAACGGAAACAAAGAAAAAGGGACAAGGAGTTTTTAATTTCACGGGGTAGAAGAGGTTCCGATTATGAGATGAGATGAGTTTTTAATTTCGATTGTGACACTGCTCTAGAGTGGTGTCCTCATATCTGAAAGAACTAAAGGGGGCGTGGGTTGCATTGTGGCTGAAAACTAAAAGGAAAACTTAAAGGGATGGAACTGTGTCTCGGAGCGAATTAAGGTGCTAATGCTATAATGCTATGAGAAGGAGAAACCATAGTCAACCTTGTCATTGTGTAAGGGCCAAAGGAAGATGAGCGAGCAGAGGTCAAGGAGGAATTTTTCGAGCTGCGTCAAAAGACAGTGGACGACTGCCTGGATGAAATTATCCTGCTCGGAAATTTCAATGCCAGAGTTGGTTGGAAATGAGGAAAAAAAAATAATAATATTATGTAGACCTAAAGGTCTTTTGTATTTGAACATACGCCTTAATATAATCGACTAGGTCGAACGGGACGCGCCTTGCCAAAACGAGGCAATTTTTTTTTTTTCACTATGCTAGATGGAGTGGAGTTATTGGAAGGTATAGAGAAGATGCACTTAATGACAATTGAAAGCGACTGCTTAGATTCTGCACTGAGCGAAACCTCATCATTACAAACACAAAGTTCTACCATTACCGAATACACGCATACACTAGTGTGAACCAACAAAGAATGAGAAATCAGTGATCGACTATGCGATAGTTAGGAAGAGCTTGTCACGTATGTCCGGGGTGCTAGAGTCTAGAGAGGGTCAGAGATTGGAAATGATCACTGCCTGCTAATAATTAAAAGAACAACTGAAAGAGTTACTCGGCCTAGGAATTGCATACCATCACGCAAGAAGCTAAGTAAACGAACAGGAGAGATGAGCATTAAGACCTACAAGCTAATAGAGCCAGAAGTTAAGACCAGATATCAGGGGCTTATAGCTACAGCAGGGAGACGCACAGAAGAACAACCTGGTGACCTGGAAACCCTTTGGCTTAAATTCAAAGACATCATAATGACAGCTGGAGCAGAAGCTGTGGTTACGTCCGACTTGGGAAGAGGAGAAAGAGGACCCTTTGGTGGACAGATGAAGTTAAAGAGAAAATAAGAGAGAAGAAATAGGCATGGAAACATTATTTAGGAGCTAAAATCATAGTAGGAAAAAAAACAAATATAGGGAATATGTGCTACTCGGAAGGGAAGCAAAGAAGAGTCGCAAGCAGCAAAACAGAAATCATGGGAAGAATTTAGAGAAAAGCTTTAAAATGATGCTTATGAAAACCTGAAATTGTTCTACAGGACCCGAAAGAACATGAGGCCGGAAAAAACAATGCCCTCTCAAATTTATAAAGGACAAGCAAGGCAAATTGCTTACTGCCATGAAGGAAGTAATGGAAAGATGGAAAGAATATTTCTCAGAACTCCTTGATGGTAAGCAAGATCAAGCATCAGAAATGATAACCACTAGCACAGAAGATGAAACCAATGGTGATGAAGATGGCATCAAGATGGATGAACTGAAGACAGCACTGGAGAAAATCAAGATGGGCATAGCAGCAGGGCATGATGGTATAACACCAGAAATGGTTAAGTACATGGGTGCATCAGGTGACCTATTACTCTTAAGGGTCCTACAGGTAGCTTGGTGCAACAGGACCATACCAAAGGATTAGGAGATTGCAATCATAACACCAATTTTCAAAAAAGGTGACAACCGACAATGTGGAAACCATAGCCTAGCTGAGCCACAAATGGATGAAGTCCAATGTGACTTCCTAGCAAACAGAAGTTTTCAAGACTTATCTTCACGCTCAGACAGCTGAGTGTAATGGCTCTTGGGTATAAAGGTGAGATGCATCTTTGTTTTTTTAGATCTGGAAAAGGCATTTGACAAGGTCCTCTGGAGCAAACTTTGGGACTGCTTGGCAAGGTAGAACATTCCAGCGCCTCTGATTCATGCTATACAGAGCTTCTACAAGTCTTGCAGAAATTATGTGAGGACGATAGTGCAATCACGTGCTGGGTCAACTTTTGGAATGTCAAACAAATTGCTGTAGAAACCACCACTACAAGAGGATGTGAATGTTGTGAGCATGTGAATGTTGTGAGCATGTGAATGTTGTGAGCATGTGAATGTTGTGAGCATGTGAATGTTGTGAGCATGTGAATGTTGTGAGCATATGAATGTTGTGAGCATGTGAATGTTGTGAGCATGTGAATGTTGTGAGCATGTGAATGTTGTGAGCATGCTTCCAGCGTATGGGCCAACTGTAATGGTGGCTACATGCGCCATTGGGAGAGAACAAGAAAATGATTATATTATATAATATTATATTAAATTAAATCATATTATATTATACTATTGATAAAGTTGATAACGTTGGATTCTTATTCCCGTTAATGATATCCACCAAAAGATAGATATAAGTGGATGGAAGCAGACATCATCATCATCATCAGTTGATAAGATCTCTATGGTGTTGTTTGCTCCACTGTAGTGTATGGAATGTCAACTTGACCTACGCAGTGGTGTGTAGACATGGATTGAGTGTATAATGTGCGAATGATGATAAAGGTTCGTGGTGTTGACAAAAAAATGTTCTTTTCTCACACTCATGTATGGCTGGAAGTCATCGACACCAACGACTGTGTACCTTTTCTAAA
Organism: Oreohelix idahoensis; assembly: GCA_024509875.1. NCBI lineage: Eukaryota > Metazoa > Mollusca > Gastropoda > Stylommatophora > Oreohelicidae > Oreohelix > Oreohelix idahoensis. The sequence goes on along the minus strand of JAMPIV010003237.1, from coordinate 201,073 downwards.
GTTTAATTGGACGTACACACTCGACAGCACAGATAGTGACAAATCACAGGTTGCCATAATACATCATAGTACAGTGGATAAATGGTCTTGCAATGTTACATGGGCACTCATGTAGAATAAGTGTATAATGGACTGTCAGTAGCCAAGCACTCAGTATCGCCCATACATACATATCATCTGACTTCACTGACTGAGCACGTCAGCTTATAAACAATATTTCAGATGGCTTCTAAACCTAATCTCGTCTAGCGACGATTCTTCAACATAATGTTCAGCACATATTTTTCCATATAATAATATTGAACCGCTAGCAATGGGTTCTCATGTGTAGCAGTGATCTCTGGACTGATCAAGCGATAATACGGGCATCCCTTTTCTCTTCTTGAAAGTCACTACATGTTTTGGTTCCATGATGGCTTCACTCGTGAGCTGTCACTCACGTTTGGATACAGATAATGAATCTGTCCTAAAGTTAGTCATTCATAAAACATTGCATTGCTCTGTAGATTTGATCATGAACAATTGACTGCATTCTACAGAATATAGTGCTGCTAGGAATCGAAGTCGTTTTCATCGAGTCAAATATATTCTCTTAGACATTCAAATCGTAACTATCGAAAATGGTGGCTTCGATCGAGAGTTCATAAGAGTATCTTTGATTACCTTGGTATAGGAAATATGAAACTGCCATTCCTTGGCAATACGAATAAACACTGGGGTAAAGCATACACGATAGGTCTAGACGACTATCACTTTCCCCACAAATACTGAGATCACTTTTTCCCCGGCGACAGGCCGACATGGAAACACAGTCCCTATCAGGACGAAGCCAAATCACACCACACTCTAGCGACACATCCGCCGAATAGCCTTCGACCTCTCTAGAGACAACAGAACATATAGTTCGACTTAGATATGTAAAGATATACAGATATAAGACAGACTCGTCCTACTCAGACAAACAATACACATAAATTCAGGCCATAGATATTCTGAAGCAAGAACAATCTATTATTACCCAAACAACGAATAAATCGCAGTAAAATGGATTTATCCGCGGAGTTTGATCGAAAGAGCCGACACAACTTTCAAGGGAAGTAACTCAATAATGACTTTCCCTTAAGCACTATTTTGCTTTCAAAATATTTGCGAAGATAACAAGAATACCAATGTATAATATTGTAAGATATCAAAGACTGCACGTAACAACTATCTATCTTCTCTTCCAGTCATTACTGACCATAGGAGCGTACCTCCCGAAATAACTTTCGGTGGCACGAGGTTGAGCAATTGTAGATCAAGCTGTTGCCCATACAGCGAGACCCGGCCTGGACGTCAGAGGAACGGTCTGACCGTTACAGTCTGACACCAGTAGCAACCGCCTGTCATTAGTAGGATACGGAACTTGCCCTCCCATCCATCCTTCTTCTCTTTCAGTCATTTCTGACTCTATAAGGGATACAGACACATCGAGAGCAGAGGGTCTGGGGAAGCATATGACTACTGGCAGGATCAACCAGGTAACTGTCCGGACAGACGTGCGTCTTCTTCGACCATCTCCTCGGTCGCTCGGGGAGGGAGACAGCGCTCTGTGCAGAGCGGATCCCGTCAGCCCCAACGATTTTATTCTCGCGAGAATCACTGGCCGCCTGCCGACAAGACGTTGCCCTAGTCGGACAGGACGGGCCGAAAGCTACACCAGCTTACTGACTGCCGGCCCACGACTCATTGCGAGAGCGGGGCCTTTTTCGAGATTGTTGTCGAGCCACGATACGGAGATGCACTATATTATATTATATTATATTATATTATATTATATTATATTATAGTGTATTGTATTGTATTGTATTATATTATATTATATTATATTATATTGTATTGATCATTATAACCATTTATTTCGCTCTCTTAGGAGCAATGGACCCATCGATGTAGCTGGCTTCTCCCAGGAAACCTGCAGAAAGCATTCAAATGTTATTGCAAGAGTGGTCTCTGTAGCAATGTGTTTGATAAAATCAGGTTGCCAGCCCCATGCATAACCCATATTAGTCGCCTTATACGACATGCATGAGGAAATAAGTTACCTCTAGATGTTATGATCTTATGAGACAATTAAAGAATAGGACTAGAAACTCTCCGGTGAACTAATAAGTGGCTTTCATTACATTATAATACACCCTGTGTAGCTTTCAGTGATCTCTCAAACAACGAAGAAAGACGATGTTCTAAGATGTTGTAAGATGTTGTAAGATGCTGTAAGCTGCAGCCAATACGAGGCTCAGCAAGGAATAGGGGTATAGCACGTTTCACTAGCTTTGCCCAACTTCAAATGTAATTATCTGATTAACCGTCTAACGTATTAATGCCATTTTTTGCATACGATGTTATATTGGGTTAGACCCAACAAATATATACTTTATATCTGTGCATCTTGTCCAGTTCCCACAAACGGATGAAATCCTTTGATCTTTGTCGGCATACTAATTATTGTGTATCGAAAAAAGAAATTTTACCACTTCAGTCACAGATTCTGTGAATTGAATAGGCATAGGCGTGTCTACTATTACAATAATGTGGCCATCACGTTTGCATATGAATACCTGTTGAAGATGATTTCTTAAATGATCTGCATGGGAGATACTCGTGACATTGTTTGTCATTGACATTTAATGCGCTACCAAACTGGACCTTCATTGATCTGATTATTTCAATAGGTATCACCACTTTGCGGTTCATAAATATCATAATGGAAAGTTTCTCCTCTACTGTGCTTGTAAATAACAGTAAGGTCATCTTTAAAGAAATTAAACTTCATCCGAATCATAATCAGATGTCTCTGAGAAATTGATAATCAATCTCGGCTGAATGAAGGACAAACCATCATTCGTCCAATATTCCTCTTCCTCTTGTAACACATGGCTCTCACATTTCTTCCAATAATCCCTGGCTATGTTCGAGATGGCGGCTTTTGTAAGTATTTCAACATCTTTTAATTTGAACGTCCTATTTCCTGTTGCTACCAGTTCCTTAATTTTAGCCCAGACTAATTCTATTGGGTTTAAGTGAGAATGGTAAGGAGGCAATCTTAAACATCTGTGACCATGTTCATGGATTGCCTTGTCTATGTGAAATATCTTTGTATGCTGTGTATTTTTTTACAATTTCAAGTAATTCAGGCTTCAGGGACATTTCGTTGAATGGAATGTTGTTTTTGGTCAGCCAAATCTTTATTACATCTTTAGTACTTGATGAATTAGGAACTTTATCTTCTGGTGCCACAACGTTGTGATATGAAGCATTGTCCATTATCAAACACGACGGTCTATCCAATGAAGGAAGTACATGATTCACAATCCAATCTTGAAATATCTTGCCATTCATCTCTGTATGATAATCCCTATTATCTGTGGATTTTGAAACAAATATGAGTTCAGTATTATTTAGAAGCCCATGATGGCTGCTTCCTGCATATGCAATTATTAGGCGCTGTCCTTTGCTGCTTGGTACTAGTCTCTTAGTTGTTCCATCAGATGATTGCCATTCTCGTTCATTACTGTGGTGCGCATTGATCCAAGTTTCATCTAAATACACAAAATCATAACAATCTCTTCTCATTTCTCTGACCTCGCGTAAATATTTGCTTCTCATTGCAACTATATGAGGCTTCTCACAAATAAGGTTTCTACCACCAACATATTTTCTAAAAGTGAATCCCAAACTCCTAATAGTACTCCATAGCGTAGATTTGGAAATATCAATGGCATTATTCTTTCTTAACCAAATTTTCAATTTCCTTAAAGTCACTGCCTCATTATTGTGAAACATATTGCAAATTTCTCTGCGGATCAATTCTCTGTCAAAATTATCCACCACTCTTGGCCTAATTTTCGTGTGTAAAACACTGGAATTAGACATTTCATATGTCGCTATCCAGCGGTGCAATGATCGTTTGCTTATCCCCAAGGCGTGAATAGTCCTCTTTTGTGGGTTTGAAATAGAATGATATAGTTTTCCTCGAGTAGCTTCATTGCAGAATTACTTAAAAATCCTATTTGTGATTTGCTGTAATGTCATAAAATGTACTCGCAGACTCATTTTTCCTTCTTAACCACACAATAATTTTTGTAGACACACCTCTGATTGACAATGTGTACGTTGCACCGGATTTAAACTGTTTTGTGTTCAAGAAGTGCGATTTCACGCAATTTCACTCAAAAATCATGCCAAATACTTGATAAACCAAAAATGTGCAAATGTGGTCGTATAATTTACTGTAGACATTTCAATATGTGTGCGTGTGATGTGTGTTGGCAAGTAGGATTTTATATTATATCGCAAAGAGACGAAAATTGAAACCAATGGCCGCATTTTAATGAAAAATTTAACTCATAGGGTCTATACCTTTTCAAATTCACACACAAAATTTCACTTATATGCGTTATATATTCGCTGAGATATAGCATTTTGAAGTTGGGCAAAGCTAGTGAAACGTGCTTGCAGAAAAGTCTGCTGCAATCGTACATGCATGATTTATTACAAGTTTCCTGTCACGAACAGTAGAAGTGACTCCAAGCCTCACAAGAGACGACAACGGTATTGAGAATTATATTATATTATTTACATTTATGTTGCCCCCTCCCTACATCGCGCCTCCCAAAAAAAAAAAAAAGAAATCTTGAAACGCTTTTTAAGACACGAAAGAATGTTTTGGTTGTTTATTTGGGGGAGTTGGTATTTGGAATGACGAACAAGGGAGACAATTCGAAGAATAACATAGCTGGTAACATTCACTGTCCAATTATGTCTCTTTTCGCTCAGGATCGTTATTAACTGCCCCTGTAGTTCTCCGGGAGTCGCTGATGAGACTGAGACCAGATGTCCACTTAACCCTCAGGTATTTCACAGGAGGACACTGATATAAACGTGTGCGTGGGGTTGGCATCTTTATCATATAAAACATATGGCAACAGAAACAACAGTTGGACAAGCATATGATTGTTATCGCCGAAGATTTCCAGTTTTGTCTCCAAGGTTATCTTCTTCAGGTTGTTATCTAACTCTTTTGATAAGGCTTCGTCCAGCTGTTTCCAAAGCCCTTTTGCATTGGCAGGTGGAAACTTGATGCAGACTTGCTTATAGGAGTTAAAGTTGCATTAGGAATAATTCTTTTTGTTCTTTCCCTTACTGTTCAAAGTAAAGGCTGAAAATCTTGCCACCTTTTTAAACAGCATAATACAATATAAAATTGTTGCGCTGAAAGGAATTTGGAATTTATAATAAAAGATTAAGTACTATAAACTTTTATCTCAGATGATACATTGGTTATCCTATTATTATTTCGACTCGAAACAGTAGACATTTGGTATAAAATATAGTTTTACAGCCTAGATTCCCAGTTTTTCATGAAAATCACAAAAGAGTTTTAAAACGGCGAAACTGTCCGCAACAAACGGGTATTGTATTTAGCCCAAAAAATAGAAATGACATTCCGAGTGGACTCTGACCAAACAGCTAGACATTCTAGATTTTGCCGAAGACCTAGCTCTATTGCCCCTTGGTTTTAACGAGATGAAAGACAATACTGAAATATTTTATGAGATGTCGCAGCAAGTTAGTCCGAAGACACACAGGGAAAAGACAATGATAATGGGAATCAGTGCAGGAAACGATACAAGATTGCATCTGAAGATATACCCCTTACAAAATGTTGTTATTTAAATAGGAGTGCTAAGCTTCTCGCTATTTTGTAGCCAATATCAAGTTGAAGACTCCTTGGTATTTTCTAAACTGTAGATCTAGGCTTTTCCTCTGGCTTTTCTGCCATTTAGACGCGTGTTGAGTTGAAGTCGTGAGCTCCAGTTTCTCCAGCTTGGCATGCATTTAAAGGAACATCACATCTGGTCCCTAGCTAGGAGAAAGAAGTACGTGCCTTCCCCGCCATCTCAGGGCTCCATCAAATATTCAGAGCTAAAATACTAAGCTCTGGTTCTGGGCTTTCCGAAGGAATCGCCACGTCCTACATAGAGTCACTCTTCAGTTCCCACATGGGGGTCCATAGCGAGATCCTCCTGCATGCAGGCAACCTGATAAAAGCCAGAGTTACGTCTGGGGCTCAAGTGACTTCTCAAAGCTTAGTGTGCAATTCTGGGTTCTCAACATGTTTTACCGCAGGGGAAATTCTACAAAATGTAGAATCAAACATATATCTTGGGAGTAATATTGACGCAGTACGCGGGTCACAGTGACAATAGAATTGGAAAACCACAGGCAATATGAGCTTTCATTGCATCGGGACATATGTGGAAATCAATAGAAATCAAGGGCAACACAAAAATAGAAATCTTCAACTCAAATGCCAAGTCAGTCCAGCTGTACGGCCCTGAAACACGGAGAACAACAACAAGTTATAGACTTTCATAAATGAGTTCTTGTGTAGAATAGACCAGTGTGGAACTGAGGACAAGAGCGAGACAAATGCCGTGGAACAAGGCATAAGAAAAAGGCGATGGAGATGAAAAGGACACATACTAAAGAAGCATGTTGATATCATGACATGGACGCCCGTGTTTAGGAAGAGAGAGTGAGATCGAAAAACACACGGAGAAGAGAAATGGATGATGAAATAAAAGGGATGGAGAAGTCATGAGAATACTGTGAGCTGAAGTCATGGGAGAGGAGAACTTGTCATAGGTTTGTTGGAGGACTCTGCTTCTTGTAGAGCTGAAGTCATGGGAGAGGAGAACTTGTCATAGGTTTGTTGGAGGACTCTGCTTCTTGTAGAGCTGAAGTCATGGGAGAGGAGAACTTGTCATAGGTTTGTTGGAGGACTCTGCTTCTTGTAGAGCTGAAGTCATGGGAGAGGAGAACTTGTCATAAGTTTGTTGAAGGACTCTGCTTATCGTAGAGCTGAAGTGTGATGATGATTTTGTAGAAAAGAAGAGAACCGGAAGTTCAGAGATATGACGTCCTACGACACATCGTTGGGGGATGACGCACTTGTTGGGAATTTCTGCACTAGATGTGAACATCTAACACGGACATATCATCATTTCATTTCTCTCAACTTATTGGCCATTAGAATGACAACTGTGGCGGACCCACTTGCAGGAAGCCGGTGTCAACGCACATGCTTGAGCAGGGGTTCTTTATGTAGATATTTCTTTTACATGAAGAGGTTACCATTCCCACAGGGGTGCCGCTCGGAACGTCCTGGGTTCGATTCCCCGGTAAGCCACTCACATCTGTTATTTTTCTGTTGTCTAGTTTTCTAATTCTTTTTTTTCACGAGTGCCTGAAAACTTACCTTTATGTGTGTGTGTAATATTTATTCCCAGGCTCACAGTAGACGTCTATTACAAGATGCCTGAGTGAACAGTTGTGCATTTCTTTCTGTGTCTCCTCACAGACACCTGCGCCGTGTTTCTTGTTTGCCTTACAAAATTTATGAATTTGATTTATCCATATTTCCTGTTGAGGTTTTTGTTGTAAAATTGTTTATCAGGATGTGGTAACCAGCCCCACGTCCAACCCGCCTTAGTTGCTTTTTACGACATGCCTAGTTGGATATAGTCTTACTATTCTTTGCTCTTTCTTTAGGCCCTAGTAACACACGGGTTAAGAGGACGCTGACGATGAATAGGACACACGATGAGGAAACCTGCTGAGAGCAATACAAGGCAGTCCTTATGCTGGAATCCCCAGGAAATGAGAGGCAGAAGTAGACACCAAAAAAAATGGAGAAGAAAACTGGAGATATAAGTGAGAATTATGAGGAAGATGTGGAAAGAAGTTGAGCTGAAGGCACGTGACAAGAGGACTTGGAATGTGTTTGTTGAAGGTCGATGCTTTGTGTGGAGCTAAAGGGTGTTGATTGATTGATTGATTGATTACAAAAATCGAAATCATCATTAATACTACCCTCTCAGCTCCATGTGTATCCCATGCCTTCAATAATGTCACATCAAGTCCTAATCTTCTGTCATAATCTTCAAGTCTTTTTCCATGTCCTTTTTTTTAACCCTTTCAAATAGGTCTGTGATTCCCAGCTCTTAGAAATAATGGAGAAGAAAACTGGAGATATAAGTGAGAATTATGAGGAAGATGTGGAAAGAAGTTGAGCTGAAGGCACGTGACAAGAGGACTTGGAATGTGTTTGTTGAAGGTCGATGCTTTGTGTGGAGCTAAAGGGTGTTGATTGATTGATTGATTGATTACAAAAATCGAAATCATCATTAATACTACCCTCTCAGCTCCATGTGTATCCCATGCCTTCAATAATGTCACATCAAGTCCTAATCTTCTGTCATAATCTTCACGTCTTTTTCCATGTCCTTTTTTTTAACCCTTTCAAATAGGTCTGTGATTCCCAGCTCTTAGAAATAAACTAACAATATGGTACAAAATGATGATGTATGTACCTGAGCGCTGGAGATTTCAAGTGGATCTATCGCAACAGACCAAATGACAGACTCGTGACATGGCGGCGTTGTCAAACTTCCTGGGTAGCGATAGAAGTGGAAATTCCCGGTTGGAAGAAGATCCTTGATAGGAAACGTTGGTATTTCTATGTGATCATCTGTAGAGCCACACAAAGGCAATCAAAGTGACAGTAGGTATTCTTAACCTATAAGGTGATTTGATGCTGATAACATGCTGAGGTCAGATTATAATTCAGAGGTTAGATTATAATATGCAGTGGGAAGTGTATAGAGCACAGAAGTAAGATTAGAACATGCAGAAGTAAGATTATAACACGTAGATGCTGCATTATAACACGTACAGGTAGGATTAAAACATACAGTGGTAATATTATAACATGTAGAGGTACGATTATAACATACAGTGGTAAGATTATAACATGTACAGGTAAGATTATAACATACAGTGGTAAGATGATAACATGTAGAGGTACGACTATAATGTACAGAGGTAAGAATAAAGTACATATTGGTGTCACATAATTTTTGGGCCACTACGGGGGTACTCTGCGACATTTGTTGTACTGCCTGATTACGTGCTTTTCAGTGGTAGGCACCCTTTTCCTTTCTCTTCTATGAAGCTGATATTTTGTATTTTCAAACATTCTTACACTCCTCTCAGTGATAAGTCGTCATGTCTGTTTGGTTACCCGTTCCTCCCGCTAGAAAAGAAACGGATGAGATACTATTAACCGACAACCATGTTGGTTAAGTTCGGGTGTGGCCGACATCAGACTACAGATTAACATTGAAATCGCCAGAGCGACTTTGGTTAAGCATTGATAAGGCGAACGTGTTGCACTTTTCAAGGTTGTAAAGATATAGGTTTTGTTTGTCCAAGCCGTGCCAGGCGATAAAATTACTCGACCACAGACGGAGGCATACATGCACTCGGCGGAAACGAATGACATAATCGTTTCCTGTCCAACTATTACGAACAGATTACTTTAGATAAAATTAAGATGTATTTTTAGGCATTGTAGAGAAGGCAATCGGATGTTTTATTGCCATATATGGGAGAGGTGACCTTTTGTGTTACGAACAGAATTTCAGGCGGAAATAACTTGGAATTACCCCACCTAAATATATAGTTTTAAAACGATTGGCGGGAGTTCAAAACTGAGGAACCACCAAACTCCTGATTGGACGCCGCCTATAATCGTAACAAACAACTGCGGGGGAGACAAAGGGCCATTTACTCAGACACTTTTGCAGTTTTTAGACACTGTGAGAATCGCTTGCCAAGGCGACAACCAGACTGCCAGAGTTAGAATCAGAATTCCATTTATCAGACCGGACTTTCTTGAAGCATTTTGAAGAACTTAATCCGCCCAGGAAAACTCTATCATTTAAATAAGGAAAACCGAGATCTGAGGAAACTGACAACACGGAGTCAAAATGAGAACTTATTGTTAAAATAACGACCCCCAAGAGGCATCTACAAGTGCCTTTATTTCTCTGAGTAAAACAGTCTGTGAGCCAAGATTGGCGTAAGATGTACATTTTACATTCTATACTTTTATACTAACATGTAAACTGATATATATATATATATATATATATATATATATATATATATATATATATATATATATATATATATATATATATATATATATATATTTGTATATATATATATATATTGCCCTGTGAATATTCATATGTGAAAATTACTAGTGGATGTCAAAGTCATTTGAGGCTGGCAATCTCAGCATATAGAATGATGATTTTTTCATGAACCACCACTGCCAGGGCTTTTGACTGCTCTATAGCTAGTTTCTTAAACCAGTGTAAATGTCTATGTAAACATATTCACTTTGAAAATAATGACAGTTTTCAAGCTTTCCAACCAGTTTAGATGTAAATAAAAACAGATTCAATCTATATTGTGAATGTTTTTCAACCAGTGTAGATGTAAATGGAAACATATTCAATCTATATTGTGAACATTTTTCAACCGTGTATATGTAAATGTAAAAATATTCTATCTATACTATTAACGTTTTTATTTAAATGTAAAGTAACTATAACGATATTCAATTTAAATGTAAGGAAAGTTTTCTCTCGAGGGATTAAGCTTAATTGTCATCGAGGGTAAAGTCTGAGGTAGATGGGATGGTGGAATGGGAAGAATGGGACACATAAATATGTGTCGGGAAACTCAATACGCAGAGAGTATTTGTTTCTATTATTTTACCATACTAGTTAGTGGTACCAGTTGAGGGTACTATCTCTGGAACAAGAAGGGTACATGTGGCCTGCAGTCGAATCAAGATACCATCATCAGTCGGGGCTTAAAGACGAAGGATTAACTTCGTAGAAACTCCCTGTCTCTTCTGGGAACGTGGTATGCCCTACAACCTTGACCAGTGACGAGCGTGATCAGCGATCCAGTCTACCAAGAACCCAAAACATCAGAGGGAGCAGAACCGTCATTGACAGCTAAGTAACACATAAAAGCTGCCAAGTGACCTTCTGTACAAACTACCAGTACATAACACAGTGATGATAATTTTTCTGATAAATAATTATTCATTTTTAAAACCTTGTTATAACCTAAGTGATTATTAATTGTGTTATTAGTAAATATAGAAATTTAACGTCGATTTAGTCATTTTGAATATATTGCATGTTTGTCTCAGTCAATTTACTAAATACACTCTAAAGACAGCTATATCATAATAATAAGAATTCCACTTAGTAAATCAGGGTGGGGGTTTGAACGAGCTGAAATGAATAATTGCTTAATTCTTCATAAAAGGCGGCGGATCAGATAAAAGTTAACAATTGCCCTGCCCAACGCAGCATTGCTCTTGACTTCTGAAATGTCTTGAGATAGAAGCATCATTATCCTTCTATCTACAACTCTGCCAAGAGTAATCTTGTGCGAAGGTAGACACCTTTGAAGACCATTTTAGAAACTCTTGAGTTTTAGTCACTGTTGGCCTACAACTGCAAAGCAACGGAGGCAGTTCCGTGACCAGTGGTGACATTATAACATTTCGAGGTAAGGTTATAAAATGTAGTTGTAACATAACATAACATACAGAAGTAAGATTATAACATGCAATGGTAAGATTATACAATGTAGGGGTAAGATAATAACATGTAGAGGTAATACTATAACATACATAACTTAGCTTTTGACATACAGAGATGAGTTTGTAACATACAGAAGTGAGATTATAACATGCAGCTGTTAAACTAAAACATTCAGAGGTAAGATTATAACATGTATATGTTAGATTATAACATGCCGATTTAAGATTATAACATACAGAGGTACGATTATAAGATACAGACGTAAGATTAAAACATCATGAAGCAAGATTGTAACACGTAAAGGTAGGATTATAACATACACAGGTAACATTGTAATATACAAAGGCGAGATTATAACATATAATTTTAAGATTATAACATATGGAGGTAAGATTATAATATGTAGAGGTTAGATTATAACATACAGATGTAAAATTATAACATGCAAAAGTAAGAATATGACATACACATAAACGATTATTAACAGAACTGGCCTCTGGCCAGGGCGACCATGGCGGCCGACCTGGGCGCATAGGGCAAGGGAAGCGCCTGTTCGGGGGGAAAAAAAACTAACTGTTATCATGAAGAAGCTAGACTTTTCGTCTGATGTGACACAATTCGCCCAGGTTAAAGCCCACAATGTAAATCTTTTATCAGAAAACACTAAACTCAAAAGTGTGACATATTTTTACTTTCCGTTTCTAGTTGTTACTCTGTTTTTTTTTTTTTTTTTTTTTTTTTTTTTTTCAGCTTTGTAAGTAATAACTATCTAAGTCTGATCCACAATTGTATTCCCTAATTTTACTTAATTTTCCAGTAGAATTTAACTTTTATGGCTAGAAGTGTGGTTGAGGGAGCGAATGCTATATCACTCGCCCCGCGAGCCAAATGCTCAACGGGCGGCTCTGATAATTTCAAACATGGAGAGGTAGGAATACAGTATGTAGAGATAAGATTACAACATGAAAATGTTAGATTGTACCATGCGGGGATAAGATTATAACATGCACGTGTTAGATTGTACCGTGCGGAGATAAGATTACAACATACAGATGTTAGATTGCGCCATGCGGAGATAAGATTATAACATGCACGCGTTAGATTGTACCGTGCGGAGATAAAATTACAACACACAGATGTTAGATTGTACCATGCGGAGATAAGATTATAACATGCAAGTGTTAGATTGTACCGTGCGGAGATAAGACTAAAACATACATATGTTAGATTGTACCATGGAGAGATAAGATTATTACTTACAAATGTTAGATTGTACCATGCGGAGATAAGATTATGATATGCAGCGATTAGATTAAAACGTGCTAAGATTATATTACAATACGCAAAGATGATTTTATATGATGTAAAGATTAGATTAGAACATATAACAATAATGTCATACCACGAAGATTAGATTATAACATGCTTTCAAAACTGTTATCAATCAGTTAAGCGTATTATCTGCGTATTTCTTGTTGTACTTCAAGAGGGAACACCTTTGTTGTGTCTTCTCGCGGGGCATTCCTCTACTTTAGGGCAGATCCAGTTCTGTAGATGAATGCTAATGCTATGGATCGCAAATAGTTTAGCAGGTTATTAGTTTCCAAATCAGAATGCATACTGCGGTCAGTTGTGCTGCCACGTCGTGGCTCTTTAAGATGGAACCGCTCTGTCTCGTTTTCTTTCGCACCGAATAAACAGCGGAACATTTAAATGAGAATGAGAACAAACAGCAGAACACGAGAATGGGAACAAACAGCGGAACATGATAATAAGAACAAACAGCGGAACATTAGAATGAGAACAAACAGCGGAACATGATAATAAGAACAAACAGCGGAATACTTAAGTGATAATGAGAACAAACAGCGGAACATGATAACAAGAACAAACAGCGGAACATTAGAATGAGAACAAACAGCGGAACATGATAATAAGAACAAACAGCGGAACATTAGAATGAGAACAAACAGCGGAATACCTACAAGAAAACGAGAACAAAGATCGTAACACTTACTTACATGGCAGTGAGAACAAACGTGCAGAATACTTAGTAACATAAGAATGAGAGCAAACAACGGAACACTTACTTATATGAGAATGAGAACAAACAGCGAAACACTTACTTATGTGATAATGAGAACAAATACTGGAACACTTAATGATAATGAGTAAAAACAACGGAACACTTACTTATGTGATAATGAGAACAAACAGCGGAACACTTACTTAATGATAATGAGTACAAACAACGGAACACTTACGATAATAAGTACAAACAGCGGGACACTTAAATCGAGAACAAATAGCGGAACACTTATTTAAAGATAATGAATACAAACAGCGGAACACATACTTAATGATAATGAGTACAAACAGTGGAACACTTATTTAATGATAATGAAAACAACCATCGGAACACTTATTTAATGACAACGAGAACAAACATCGTAACACTTACATGACAGTGAGAACAAACATGTGGAACACTTACTTACATAAGAATGAGAGCAAACAACGGAACACTTACTTACATAAGAATGATAACAAACATGCAGAACACTTTACACAAGATTGGGAACAAACAGCGGAACATTTACTTATATAAGGATGAGAACAAACACTGGAACACTTACTTGTATAAGAACGAGAACAAACAACGGAACATTTACTTACATAAGAATGAGAGCAAACAACGGAACACTTACTTACATAAGAATGATAACAAACATGCAGAACACTTTACACAAGATTGGGAACAAACATCGGAACATTTACTTATATAAGGATGAGAACAAACACTGGAACATTTACGTAAATAAGAATGAGAACAAACATGCGAATCACTTACTTACGTAAGAATGAGAACAAACATGCAGAACACTTTACACAAGAATGAGAACAAACAGCGGAACATTTACTTATATAAGGATGAGAACAAACACTGGAACACTTACTTATATAAGAATGAGAACAAACATGCGAACCACTTACATAAGAACGAGAACAAACAGCGGACCGTTTACTTATATGAGAATGATAACACAGCGAAACACTTACTTATGTGATAATGAGAACAAACACTGGAACACTTACGATATTAAGTACAAACAGCGGAAAACTTAAAACGAGAACTTCTTCTTCTTCCTAAGGAGGGTTCGCTTTCAGACTTCCACATTTATGACTCTAATATAAAGGCACTAGTCAACTCACGGTTTCCGACATCTCCAAATAGTTTTTCGTTGACAGAAGTGGGTTGTCGCCTTATGCTACTCCGTTCATTACTGTATTTTGAGCAGTCCTGCAACAGGTGTTCGACTGTCATCGGGTTGGTATCCACTGGATTGTGCACTTGTTGAAGCATTTGGCCAGTCTTTCAATGGAGATTATCAGATCTTTCAATCCTTTAGCGTGGTGGCTCTTCAGCGCTGTTATTACTGAGAGGGAATCTGTAAAGATTACTATCTGTTTTTCTGCCTGTGCTTTGCATTCAATAAGAGATTCCGCTGCCTGTTTCAAGGCTTCTGCTTCAGCACTGAAGTTATTGCAGTATTTGCCTGTGGCAATTGCCATAGAGTGGATTCTGTTCTTTAAATTTATGAGGATGCCGGCACCCCCATTTTCAACTGCATTTTTTGCTGAACCATCAGTATATGCATGTGTCCAAAGCTTTGTTGGGAATTTTTGGTCAATATACTTGGTTGATATACACTTTCTTTGTGTTTCTGTCTGTGTTCCCTTACTTTCAATGCCTGAAATATCAGATTTTAGCTCAGGATAGCATCTTATTTTCCACAGTGGGATAGATGTGCTTTTGGTATTTTCTTTGCAACTGAGCTTGCTAGCATTGTATTTTTTCTTTTGATGGGGCCACAAAGTTAGTTCGCTTGAGCCTGCCTCTTCCTAGCCTATTCATTCTTTGGAACATGGGGTGTCCTTCGAGTCTTTAACATTTTTCAGCTTGTTGTAGGACTCTGCTGTCACGTCTGTTCTCCATTGACTGTAGCCCTGTAATGTTTTCCATATGGTTGATTTTTGTGGACTTTAGAGCCCCTGTTATAGTACGTGTTGCTTGGTTTTGGAGTATGTTTACTCTGTCAAAATTTGACACTGTTGCCGTCGACCAAGCTGTGATGCCGTATTCCATAGCAGGTCTGACTGCCTGTGTACAGCCTTTTGAGGATATTCTCATCAGCACCCCATGTGATACCAGCTAACTTTTTCATGATGGCCATACGAAGTATTGCCTTTAGCTGTATTTTGGCTATCTGTGATTTTCACGTCATTCGGCGGTCTAGTGTGATTCCTGAGTATGTTGGTGTTTCATCTTCTCGTACCGTCTGCCCATTTAGTTGTAGCTTTGCTTGCTGTGGTTTGTTGGACACGGTAAAAATAGTGTGTGTTGTTTTTTGCTCATTGATTTTGAGCAACCACTTTCTGGTCCAACTTTCAATGGCTAGCAGTGAATCCTGCATGCGCACTCCTGCTGTGGTGATGTATTATGCTGAAGTCTACATGACCAGGTCATCAGCATAGAGGAAGTTGTGGACATTCTTGTGGATGTTTTCTGTTTTATCATTTATATATATATATATATATATATATATATATATATATATATATATATATATATATATATATATAAGGAAGAGTGTTGGGGAAAGGACCCCACCCTGTGGGACTCGCGTGTTCCTTTGTAGTCTTTTTGCTTAATTGTCCGTGCACCTGCACTCTAGCTGTTCTGTTTGTTAGATAGTGACTGATTCAGTTATACATGCTTCCACAGACTCCGTATTTAAGCATTTTTACTTTTAGCCCATCTTTCCAAACTTTGTCAAATGCTTTCTCCATGTCTACCCAGACTGATAATGTGTACTTTCCTTCTGGGAAAGCATCTTCGATTCCCTGTGTAATGTAGGTGACTTGGTCCTTTGTAGACCTATGTTGCCTGAAGCCTGCCTTTTGGTGCAGTACAATTTGTTTTTCTTCGATGTGCCAACTTAATCTGGTTTTGATCATTCTCTCCATATTCTTTCCCGTGAAGCTTAAAAGGCTAATGGCTCTGTAGCTGATGGGGTCCATTCGGTCTTTGTCCTTTTTAAGGATTGGAACTAGTAACTGATTCTTTCCAGGCCTGTGGTACAATTCCACGCTTCCAGCTATAGATCATAATCTTGAGGAGGGCGATTTTGGCATTGGGTCCTAGCCCTTTAAGCATGTCATTTGTTGCCCCGTCTTTTCCATGTGACTTTCTTTGCCTAAGGGAAACAATGGCTGCCTCTAGCTCTCTCATGGTAAGGTTTGCTGTCATGTGCTCTTCTGGAACAGTTGATATATTTTGGTAAAGTTCTTAAAAAAAAAAATAGAACAAACAGCGGAACACTTATTTAAGTGATAATGAGTACAAACAACGGAACACTTACTTCATGATAATGCGTACAAACAGTAGAACACTTACTTAAATGATAATGCGTACAAACAGCGGAACACTTACTTAATGGTAATGAGAACAAACAGCGGAAAACTTACTTAAGTAATAATGAGTACAAACAGCAGAACACTTACTTAAGTGATAATGAGTACAAACATGGTTGTTCGCATGTTTGTGTCAACGTGTTTGTTGTTGCATATGCTATTGTGATTGTTAGCTTTGTTTTTTTTCTGTCTATACTGATGTGTGCTCTCGTGGTTGTCGGTGTCTTTGTTTATTGCTAAACTGCGTGCGATGGCGTTTTCTCTGTGTGAGTGTTGTTGTGTCCGTATCTGTCGTGGTATAAAAGCTTCAGAGTGTGTGCACCTTTTTATGTGCGTGGTATCGTTCTTGCATATCAGGTTGTATCGCCTTAGGTACATATCCGGTGTTACGTGCTGCAAGTCGCGCAAATTACCTCTGTTTTCGAAGCACTATTTTTGTGGTGCCTAGTTGGCACGCAGGAAAGTATGATTCGCTTCCGTAGCTAGGCGGGGGTGCCGTTTGAAAAGTCCTGGGCTCGATTCTCCAGTAAGCCACTCACTTCTGTTGTTTTTCTGTTGTCTAGTTTTCTACTTCTTTCTAACGAGCGCCGGAAACATACCTTTATGTATATAATATTTATTTATTTGCATATGTGAATGACAATTGCATGTAAGTATTATTTAGTGCCTTGTTTTTTTTTTTTTTTGTAAAACGTAAAACTAAGTTTTGTCTGCGTGTGCGTGTGTTTTTAAGCCTGCTAATATCTATATTTTGCCGTGCAATGTCAAAGGGTCTTTGATGAGGCAAAACAAAAAAAGAGAATGCGAACAAAAAGCTGGCTCGGGAACCTCGTAAATAAAATCTAATATGAGGCTTTATGGGGAATGCAACCTCATCATATAAAACGAATTGCTAAGAAAAACACAAAAAAATATATATATGTATCATTGTAATACTCTTGAATTTTTCGGTGCCTGCTTTCTGCAGACGAACCAGTTTGGTAGCTAAATAGATATTAGACAAACATAAAGGTATGTTTTTCAGGCATTCGTAAGAAATAAAGAAGTAGAACACTAGACAAAAACAACAGACGTGAGTGGCTCCGTGCTCCAGAGCAGCAAAGAGAACAATTATGATGATGAACAGTCAGGCACACACACACAGTTGGTCTTTTTTTCTGTCCAGGGTATTCTCAACATCCTTCTGTAGCATTTCATTTCGAATGATGTAATCTTTTTTGCAACTGTTTTATTGAGTGTCCAAGTCTCGCAGCCGTATGTTGCTACTGGGAATATACATGCTCTGATCAGTTGTAACTTTGTTTCTTTGCTTGTGCCTTGCCATAGGTTTTTCATCTGTATTAGCTTATGTGAAGCAATTGCAAGTCTTCTTTTAATTTCTACTGCACAGTCGCCAGAGCTGTTAATGATTGATCCTAAGTATTCGAATTCATTGACACTTTCCAGTTCTTCGTTATCAATTTCAATTTCTGGTTTGGTCTTTACTTTGTCTGTTGTCAATACTTTGGTCTTCTTGGTGTTTAGGTATAGATTCTGGGCCTCGCTGTGTTTTTTGGTGGACAGAAGTAATTGTTCAAGTCCTTTTGGGTTGGTCGATAGGAGGACTGTGTCGTCAGCATATCTGATTTCCGGGATCTGGTACCCGCCGATGTTAAATGAGTCAAACTCTGTGTGTTCTTGGTCATCTCTTACGTTTCTCATGATATTCTCGGCATAAATGTTAAACAGGTAAGGGGAAAGGGTACAGCCTTGTCTTACTCCTTTCTGTACTTCAAACCATTCTGATGTTTCCCCCTCTATTCTTACGGCTGCCTGTTGTTCTTGGTACAGCAGTGCGATGAGTTGTATAAGGTGGTTTGGAAATCCCATATTTTTCATAATAGCCCATAACTGCTGATGTTGTACACAATCGAAAGCTTTGGTGTAATCAATGAAACAAGTATGTAGGTCAACGTTGAATTCTCTACACTTTTCTATGATGATCCTCATGTTGAATATATGATCTCTAGTGCCTCTACCTGGTCGAAAACCCGCCTGTACTTCATTTATTTCTGTTTCTAGCTTTTGTTGCATCCTTTTCATTATGATTTGTAAAAGTATTTTGCTGGCATGGCTTATAAGAGCTTTAGTTCTGTAGTTTGTGCACAGTTTCAGGTTGCCCTTTTTTGGCAAGGGTATGTAAATTGATCGTTTCCATTCCTTGGGCCAAATTCCGCTTTGCCAGATCTTGCAGCATAATGCATGGTATATACGAGCGCTGCCTTCTCCTCCTGCCTGTATCATTTCAGCTGTTATTTCATCACAACCAGGAGATTTTCCACTTTTTAAGTGTTTGATTGCATTCCGGACTTCCTCTATGGTAGGTTCTGGTTCACGTTCCGCTTCATTCATGACGTTGTTATCTGCCGCTTTGTTTATTTCCGTATACATTTCTTGACAGTACTCCTTCCATCTGTTCAGAATATCTTTACGTTCTGTTAGAGTGTCGCCTTTCTTGTCGTTTATTGCTCGGGGTGATGATTTAAAGTTGCTGTTTTTCAATGTTCTTACTTCAGAAAACATATTCTTACTCAATCCCTGTTCGCGCATTTCCTCTATTTTCCTGCAGGTGTCGTTTATGTATTGTTGTTTGTCTTGTCTGACTCGTTTTTTAATCTGCTTTGTGTATTCCTTGTACAACTCCTGATTTTCTGTATCTTTTTTGGACTTCATTTTTCTTCTCTCTACCACCAACTTCAGTGTTTCGTCTGAGATGTATTCTCGTCTCTTTATACTTCTTTTAGGAATTAACCTCTGTGCATTTGTAATATATACATCTCTGATGTTATTAGCAAGTTCATCTGGTGTCATTTCCTCCTGTACTGCCATAAGAATGTCAAATTTGTTCTGAATATCGACACCCCATATATTATATATATATATATAAATGCATGCCCTTATTAAAACAGGCGTGTGGAGTCAACGAGTTAAAGTACCAAGGAAGTGTTGTGAGAATGGACAGAGAAGTGCGAATAAAATGACAAAGGTTCCAGCAGTTGTTTACCAACCAATGCCATTTCTCATGGATACTCACACCGCCTTGGATAATACCTGGCATCTAATTAATAAGACATTATTCATACCAACTTGTTGCTGTGAGTGTTGAACCAGATCGTTTTCTAAATAGCACGACAGGAGTATCATAACATGTGTGGTAGTGAATGCAGTCAAGGGAAGAGTTAAGGGGATAGTACAGTAAATTAGTAACTTTCAAGAAAACATGTATGTTAACCACATTAACTACCGCAAGCCGGTGGGACCGGGTTTTGAAATCCTATCATTTGGACCGCAAGCCGCTCAGAGCATCGATCTAATTTTAGTAATAAAACGAATGAAAAATGTACTTTCTGATCTAGTTCGAAATTTTAAGTTGCTACCGGAAAACAAATTACCAAAGCATGGTTGTTGTAGAACACTGGAAAATTAATATTATGTTCATGTTTTTCAGCGTTTTCGGTTAGTTACCAAATCGTGTAAAACTGTTTACCGTGGCAACTAGTGATAGGACCACAAAAAAATGCTTGTACTTCTCGTCTAACTTCTGAATAGGCTAGAAACTTGTTTCAACAATTGACTGATAGATCTAGCGACGAGGACAAGAGTGAAAATGGTGTGCACATTGATTGAAATACGGACTTTGATAGAGATGGGGCGCAAGCAGTTATAATTGTGAAAATATTGCAAGTCTTCGGCCATCGGAGGGCCGTTAAATAGCAACAACCTCTATTAGAGTTACAAATAGTGCTTATTGTAATAGTACATTCATTTATCTTTAAAATGACGTGTAATTCATAAAAATCTGTAAACAATTACGAAAACTACCGCTTACTTTGTGCAAACACCTACAGGATAAAAATGGGAAAAAAATTTAATTCGGCTACAGTGTGTTTTTCAATTCGGTAGTTAATGTGTTAAGAGGTAGAGATCATAAGGTTAAGGGATAAACAGGTTCGCGTGATAGCCGCGAGCTCACCAGGGCTCTATAAAAATGTATACGATTAAGAATAGAACGAGATAAGTTATTGGGCCCAGGTCAGTTGGCCAGACCAATCAGAAGAAAAGGACTATTAGCGGTCAACGGGGGAAATGGAAAAAATAGTGTTTTTCACGGGCAGTTGGTGTAGAACCGTGAACAGAACGGTTGGCTCATGAGATGGCAGAGCAGTTAGTCAGAGCAGTTGGTTCGATATGAATTAGTTCTAACAGATGCATATTGGTGTTAACGAGGTTTTCGTAGATGTAGCGTGTGCAAAATCTTTGCACGCGTAAAGCGCCAGTGCACAAATAGATTCTTTGAACTAGAAGTGAGCAGAATTTCTTAACGTTGAGGATATTTGCTGTAGAGTAAGGAACAAGAGTTTCCATGCACACGCTACCAGCCATCAATTGTGTGAGTACGGTTCACGAGTACCGAACAATGTATATGTTGCGGCCATTTTCATCAATTGTGTAGCCTGATGAGATTGCTAGGTCTAGCATGCGTTTGTATATAATCATGACTGTATTGGATCAACCTTAAGGTTGGAAATAAACGTTGTAACATCTTTATGAAACCTGAGCACTGAACTAGTGTATGACGGTCTGAGTGCACCTGTGGAGTTACTTACAAAGAAGCGTGACTGCCTGTCCAGGTGGTACGAAGTATAGTTAACACAACCCCTATTACCATCAGCCTTACCCTAGAACCTGGAGTCCCGAGAGTACACCACTAGATCACGGGCCTGTAAATTGTCATTCGAACAAGTCATCTCGAGCGGCACTTACCAGCATGTACCCCTTGCCACACATGAAATGTCTTAGACAAGCTGTAAATGTCACCAGAACAGATAGAAAGAGTTTATGCGATTGAGATGTTAGTGGCAACAACACCACGCACCGACTACGTAGAGACAGAGAAACATAACTTTCACACCTTGCAGTTAAACTAACTATTATCACAGGCGTTCAGCAGCAGATGGTGGACAGAATCAGAAGAAGATAACACAAGGGTGAGTAGACAGTGCTAAGAAACGTGGTATGACACTGACAACCAAAGTTGTCGTCTCCACTCATTGGACTCTAACTCGAGTCCAACTTAATGATGAGTGTAGATTTGATGAAAGGGAAATGATCTTGAAAAATACTTGTTGAGTAGAGTGAATTTTGGGTTAGAGTACTTGCTTGCAGATTGGTAATGGATTTGTTTAAAAATATCTCCTCTTAGTTTCGTGGAAACAGTATGTCAGATAGCGGGTGAACGCTGGTCATAATGTACTGTTTCTGAACTATTTTTGAGTGATGTGTGAATAGCTCTCGCGGCTAGTGTCCGCAGGGATTTTTGAGAACGGTGTTAAGAGAACAGGAGATTTTCGTGACTGTGTGAACGGGGTGTGTTCCCGTGGGATCAGTCTATGCGGGGTTTTTGACTGAGGTGGTCAGCCCTGATGTGTTTTTTGGATAATGTATGCCTGCGCAGGGCTGTAGAGATTTTGTAGGCCTTGATTATTATATAACTGCCGTAGATGCAGTCTTTATGCACTGATGTGAAGTGTAGAGATTTTGTAGGCCTTGATTATTATATAACTGCCGTAGATGCAGTCTTTGTGCACTAATCTAAAGGGCTGTAGAGATTTTGTGTAGGCCTTGATTATTATATAACTGCCGTAGATGCAGTCTTTGTGCACTAATGTGAACAGTAGAGATTTTGTAGGCCTTGATTATTATATAACTGCCGTAGATGCAGTCTTTGTGCACTGATGTGAAGTGTAGAGATTTTGTAGGCCTTGATTATTATATAACTGCCGTAGATGCAGTCTTTGTGCACTGATGTGGAGAGTAGAGATTTTGGTAGGCCAGGAGGTGTATGGGCCGTATTGTGTGTTAACTGCAGTATGAAGATTCATGTTTCAATGTAACTGTATTCGTCTAGATCTACGTGATGTTATAATTGTAATAAACCATGGTTAAAAATCATCAGACGTTACATCATTCCATGACGCGGTGTGTACGCTACTGTGAGTGACTGTCCCAAAACACGCTCACCTTCTTCACCATAAATACATCCAACTGCAAACGATACCCAGTGTATCAAACGATTATTATTATATCAGTTAGCAATTTATTATTACCACCAGTATCAGCAAAATATTACCAGTATCAGTGGTGGTTTACAGATTTAGCGGGATTTAATACCTGCGACACCTATTCGCGTTAATGAACTGTGTAGTATTAATGACAGTATATCCTAAGGACCACAGTGTTTGATTGTCGAGTTTATGTATAGCTTGTGTGGCGCAATTGAGGAAATATACCACTAACATATTTGAACCTGAAAGTGACGTCGAGAAAACATTGCGGTAGCATCTCACGGCATTCTCGTGATGAACGTTAACAGTAGGGCAAAAGGTCAACATTTGGATCGAATACCCGCTACATGCTCGTTATAGGGCCTACAGCATGATTAGCTCGAGGAATTCCAGATGTACAGCGCTTCCAGCCTAATTTTTTGTATCAAAAGTTGCAAGTAGACTTTGACAGTATTTGTTTTGGCATGTGAAAGAAGGACTACAGGAGTCCATGATATTAATCATTTGAGCGATACCAGTGTCATTCATGCCATAAAAGTTACAGTGCCTGTTCCGGTCCATATACAAGTTCAACTATATGTGCAGTGTTTTGAGAGTTCGCCTGCACGTATACCTCAAGTGACGAGTTGCGGAGTTGCTGTGTTCACTTCCTGTCGTTTTATGCATTGTTGAGCGCATACTGTACAGTGGCAGGGATCTGAAGACAAGAGAGACTAGTCCTTGTACCTTTCTGCGGTGGAGTTTTTTATCGCCAGAACTTTGTGATATCCAGTGTGTTAGCGAAAGGGACAGGAGTATCTTCAGATAAGTGGTTTTTGTTGTGTGTAAATGGTGCCACTTCTGTCCATGTCAGCAAGCCTCAATCTTCACTATCCTATTCTATTGATAACTATTGTTGTTGTTGTCGATAATTATATCGATTAATTATAGAATATGATGATTCATGAGTATTTTTTTTAAGGTTCTATGTACAGGAATTGATGACAAGGTATTTGAGATCTAATAGCAATTTCTTGAAAAGATAATTGGTTTAGTGAGGTAGAAAGTTGATTTATAGATATATGGGTGACTGGGTGATTGAATCACCATGGATTTTGATGATAATCCAGATGATATGAGGCCTGTGCTAGAATATTTGGCAGAAGTAGGTGAATATCTTGAGGGATTACAAGGCTCAGCACTTGATAGATACGTGCTGGATGGGTTTTTGTTTAGTGCAGTAGCAGCCATAAAGTTTTTTACTGACAATAACCCCCATACAAATCCTGAAATGATCATGGCTAGAGATTTGGCGGTGTTGTTAGAATGTTTACGTCCGATGGTGTATGATTATACTCAGGCTAGACATAATTATATGCATAAGATAGTGCACAATATAAGCCACAACAACATGCAGGATGGTAGCGAAAAGGAGTTAGAAGAGAAAGGGCAAACTAGGAAGAACAAGCGGAGT
This sequence comes from Oreohelix idahoensis, assembly GCA_024509875.1. Taxonomy (NCBI): domain Eukaryota; kingdom Metazoa; phylum Mollusca; class Gastropoda; order Stylommatophora; family Oreohelicidae; genus Oreohelix; species Oreohelix idahoensis. Next base: position 176,522 of record JAMPIV010003237.1, on the reverse strand, counting down.
GCATTACACGAGAGAAAGAAGTGTTCACAGAGTATTTCTGAAGAGATGGTACTACACGAGACAGTATCTAGACTTAAAGGTGAACTACATAAAGCTAACTTGGAACTTTCTAGTTCACAAACATCATTGAATTCTGCATTAAGCAACATCAAAGAGTTAGAGGATAAAATGAAAATCAAACATGTTGAAGTGGAAAAGATTACACAGGAGACTCAACGAATGAAAGAGATGTATCAGAAATTAAAAGTTGAGAGCGATGAACGTAATAAGACTTATACAGAAACGCTCCTTGATTTATTGGATGATGTTGCAAATCTCGGTCGTCAAAATGAAGAGTACAATACCATACCCCCCGAGAAGATTAATGAGTTTAAGAATGGCAATGATGTTAAAATTGAAGCAGTTCAAACGGAATTAACACAGTTAAAGCCAAATAAAGAAATGGATGAGAAAGAGACATTAATAAAGGCTGAAAAAGTGAAGGTTGCTAAGATTGAAAATTTGCTAGCAGAGGAAAGCTGCAAAGTTTTAAGAGTTAACGATTTAAATAAAAGACTAAGTGAGCAGATTGCACTTAGAGATATTGAGATTTCAGAGGCCAGAAAACGAGTGGATGGCCTGCTTGACATCGTTTTGAATAACAGAATATGGTCTTCCGTCAGTGTTGACGATGACAGACAGAAAGTTTCGTATCATCAGACCACTAAAGCAAAAAGTCAGCCTCAGACACTTTTTGCGCATGCTAAGGTCAAGAATAGTGGACGTATATCTTTTCGTAAAAAAAAAACTTTTCACGCACTACCAATGCTATTTCCAATAATATTGTTTCTTGGCGACAGTCCAACAAAGAGAATTCTACAGTAATAGCTAGTCCTGTAGATAAGGAAAGAAACAGTACTAAATCTCAAGTCAGGGTGTTAAAAGCCAACCGCGTATTTATTGACAGATCTGATAAATTGGTAACAAACATACCACTGCTTGTTCCATGAAGGAACCAATTGTTGTGCAAAAAAATAAAGAGACTATCAAGCGTTTTACTAGTCATACTCAGTCCAAACAGTATGACCCAACTGTTAAATACATTGCCACAAGCAAAGATAAAAGCAGTTTTGATAGGAGACATAACCCTGAGGTTAGAGGGAGTTCATTATATAATAACGTTTCTTCTCCTACAAACAAGAAGCAATTAGACAGATTTCAACATTTTGATCTTAAGAATTGTAGAAATGATGGTAGAAATAACTGTATGCAAGACTACCAATCTAGGAATAATTTTTCTGGTAAAAAGCAAGTCCTATCTAGTGGACATTCTTATGTAGGAAAAGATGTTAACCGTAACTATGCAAACTGGGATTTAAATCAGTGCAACTATTTCAATAGAGCAAATAACAATGCTCTCAATAGCAATAAAAGAAATCGCAACCAGGTAACTGTGCTCCACATAAGAGCAAGATTATTAGCAATCAGAGTAATAGGAACGGTAATAAGTTCTTAAATGCTTTTGCTTGTCATGCTTGTAATTTTGAGAGAGCATCGCGTTCTTGTGAAGGTAGTAATTTTTTTTCAGCCTACCGCACTGACGACAGTGAATTAGGTCAAGTTGTCCCTAAGACTTCTGTGTTGTCTGCTATGTGACGAGAGTTGTTGACATCGCAGAAAGGGCCACACACCACACAACCACAGAGTTTGGGTAATTTTTGGTTTGGGTGAATTTTTCCGTGTTCCCTCTTAATCTTACCATGGATTAAAATAGATATTTTCATTTGTATTGTCTCACAGCGAGCGACTTTGCGAGGGGAGTCACCATTCTTATGTTTGACATTATCTGGGAGAGATGTATGTCACTGTGTGCCATTTGTCCATTCAAGCGAGCCTAGCCAGTATATTAACCCAGCGTGTCATGATGTCACCTCGCGTGTTGATGAGATGTTCGCAAGACCTGGAAGGAATGTTTTGTTAAGGTCCTGTTTATTTTTGTTTTGTTTACAAACAGTGAATGTTATTGTATTCTTTGGTATAGACCTTTATATGTTGTTAATGGAATATTATGTAATTTCTTTGTAACATTTGATTGCCATAATTTTTTCTATTGTTACTTATATGACTGTATTTTAATTATGCATTAGTTCATTCCTATGCACATACTCATTTACTGAGACGATGTAATAGTCATTTTTATAGATAGTCCTGGGTGTTTTTATTCACTACTTAAAATTTTGTTTTGTTTTTCATCATGGGTTTGATACCATGTTTAGTTAACATATTTATACACAGATTATTTGAATTAATTGTTTTGTGAAAGGTGATTTTAAACGTAACTTGTATGTATTATTAATGAATTGCGTTGAAGTTAAGGACGTATTCTGAAACTTGGTTTCCATTTTTTCTAAATTATGACATTTGATAATTTAAACAATTCGATTTTTTGTCAGCTAGAATTAACTTAAAGTTCAGATTAAATGGAATTGGTAGAATTAACAGCAACGGCTGATACTCTTGTTCATTTAAAGAATTTAGCTATCTGATTATAATACATAGTTAAGATAAATAATATTACACTTATATATTTATAACTTCGTAAGCAGTTCAATAGTATGTTATCCCATGTAACGTTTCTGTGATGTATTTTTTTTTTTTTTTGGTTAAAAAAAAGAGAAAAAAACGTACACGTTTTTGATGTCTTTCTGTTTAAAGATAAGATTATTTTTTAAATTATGTTACACAGCTAATTTAATTGTTAGTTGTTAATTATAGCTACGTATTATTTAGAAATAAAAAATACTATTTTTATTTAACCTAACGATAAGAAACATTTTTTGTATTGTAATTTTTTGAAAAATGTGTTTTGGACATTGTGATATTTATTTTTTTCTGCGCCAGCGCTAGACTGTATGTTAAGGTTACTATTATGTAGTGACATTAATTCTTTGAAAATGTTTTGATGTTTGGATGTATTTTTTGGTATTTAGCGCTTGACTATGCGTCAATGCGAAACTTGTGTTAGCGTTAATATTTTTTGTTTGGGTGATATTTGATGTAATTTATTTTTAGTTATGTATAAGTTTATAATTTAGTTAAATTACTTATTATGCTGTGCTTGTCATAAGCTTTCTTTTTTGTGTTAGTATATAAATATACTTTAGCATTTTTGTATTTTACAATACGTTGTTACATTTGGATAGTTATTGTAAGGTATTGTTACCAACTTTCTTTACATTTGCATCTTTACTTTCATCTCTCTTTGTTGACTATTCGTCATTTCTTTACATCTTTTCTGTTGTCTTTTCAGTATTGTCTGATATTTTGTTTATGCTTCCGTGTTTCATCTTTGATGTAATTCATACTTCTTGTATACTTTTTTCGTGTTACACTATTTATACTTTCATTCTTTGTATTGTTAAGTTAATTATGGGACTTTAGATAATGTAATTGGTTCTTATAGTTCTATTCGTTTTACATGTATGGAATTGTTGTCTTTATTGTCATCTTATGATTCTATTTGATTCTTATCATATTCCCATTTCATATTTTGTCTTTTCTCTTACGATAGTTTATTTTCTGTTTAGTTTGTACTATGTATACTTAATTTGGGTTTTGTATTAGATTAATTTTTTGGTATGCTTGAATGAGTATGTTGGATGATTTAGTCGTTATCTGACATTTATTGATGATATTTTTGTAGATGTACTATGTTCTCTTGTCATAGGTATATTTTTGTAGGTATTTGATAGAACTTCACTAATCTTTAAATTTTTGGGAATTAATTTAAGAGATATTTGATATAACTTCATTGACCGTTAAATTTTTGGGAGTTAATTTTTGTACGTATTTGATATAACTTCATTAACCGTTAAATTTTTGGGAGTTGATTTAAAAAGAAATGATGAATCATTTTTTTCCCTGGGGGTGTGGCAAACTGATGAGTGTAGATTTGATGAAAAGGAAATGATCTTGAAAAATACTTGTTGAGTAGAGTGAATTTTGGGTTAGAGTACTTGCTTGCAGATTGGTAATGGATTTGTTTAAAAATATCTCCTCTTAGTTTCGTGGAAACAGTATGTCAGATAGCGGGTGAACGCTGGTCATAATGTACTGTTTCTGAATTTTTTTTGAGTGATGTGTGAATAGCTCTCGCGGCTAGTGTCCGCAGGGATTTTTGAGAACGGTGTTAAGAGAACAGGAGATTTTCGTGACTGTGTGAACGGGGTGTGTTCCCGTGGGATCAGTCTATGCGGGGTTTTTGACTGAGGTGGTCAGCCCTGATGTATTTTTTGGATAATGTATGCCTGCGCAGGGCTGTAGAGATTTTGTAGGCCTTGATTATTATATAACTGCCGTAGATGCAGTCTTTATGCACTGATGTGAAGTGTAGAGATTTTGTAGGCCTTGATTATTATATAACTGCCGTAGATGCAGTCTTTGTGCACTAATCTAAAGGGCTGTAGAGATTTTGTGTAGGCCTTGATTATTATATAACTGCCGTAGATGCAGTCTTTGTGCACTAATGTGAACAGTAGAGATTTTGTAGGCCTTGATTATTATATAACTGCCGTAGATGCAGTCTTTGTGCACTGATGTGAAGTGTAGAGATTTTGTAGGCCTTGATTATTATATAACTGCCGTAGATGCAGTCTTTGTGCACTGATGTGGAGAGTAGAGATTTTGGTAGGCCAGGAGGTGTATGGGCCGTATGGTGTGTTAACTGCAGTATGAAGATTCATGTTTCAATGTAACTGTATTCGTCTAGATCTACGTGATGTTATAATTGTAATAAACCATGGTTAAAAATCATCAGACGTTACATCATTCCATGACTCGGTGTGTACGCTACTGTGAGTGACCGTCCCAAAACACGCACTCCTTCTTAACCATAAATACATCCAACTGCAAACGATACCCAGTGTATCAAACGATTATTATTATATCAGTTAGCAATTTATTATTACCACCAGTATCAGCAAAATATTACCAGTATCACTTAAGTTACCACGGCGACTCGAGACACGACTTAAATGTTCTTTTTTTATTTTTTTAAATATTATTTATGTAATATCAACTTAACTCGGCTTAAGAATTGATACTTTTGGCGAACAAACGTTGCCTACCACATTCATAACGCACTATACAGATAAACCGAAACTGGTTTTGTTTAAATCTGTCAATAATATTAAATGCGTAAATAAAAATGATTATTTGTCAATATTATTTATAGTGATTCGTATGGTTGTTCGAATATAAGCGATTGGGAATATATGAAGTTTTAGATTTTTTTAAATGAGACTCGATTTGAAACTCGTACTAAAATGACTTGTAACTAGTTAAACACATAAAGAAGGGAAAACCGAGGCCTGTAAACAGTAAACAAATATCACACACACATAAAGGTATGTTTTCAGACACTCGTGAATAATAAAGAAGTAGAAAACTAGACAACATAAAATTTTATACAATTTTATTGATACCATTTTATTGATACATTTTATTGATACATTTTATTGATACAATTTTATTTTATTGATACAATTCTATTTTATTTTATTTTATTGATACAATTTTATTGATACATTTAATCTATTGTTTGTGGTGCTTATCTGGCAGGGAGGATAGTGTGATTCGCATCCATAGCTAGGAAGGTGTGCCGCAAGGAAGGTTCTGGTTTCGATTCCGGTAAGCCACTCACGTCTGTTGTTTTTCTGTTGTCTAGTACTCTACTTCTTTATGATTGACTGAAAACATACCTTTATTGTGTGTAATATTTATTTATTGTCACTCGTTAGGAAAGACTAGAAGACAACTCCTTTGGCAATAGTTACATCTCGTATCAGAATGAACATTTTTATTTTGTTCCGCCACGTTTAATAGAACTAGTAAACAAAAATTTATTCAAATTTGTCTGTGACCGCATGCATGTTAGAATAGGCACTTTTAATGTATACTACTCGTCAAAAGTCAAGGGCCACTTAGAAAAACGTTGGTTGAAACCATAAAACAAATCTGATATAAACGTAATTGGTATCAGTCAAAACGGCATTTATTGAATACCAAATTGACATGTCACGTAAAGAAATGGAAACACACATTCAAACGCAATGAAGCTGTGAAGTGTGTCACCCACCTTTTCAAAAGTCACACAATAGATATTGGACAAATAGACATTTCAAAATCGGGTATGACCACCGTTTCCAGCAAGGAATTCAATACAGCGTAGACGCATCGAGTCCACAAGGGTCCGAAGAGTATCCTGAGGAACAGCTTGCCATTCCTGAAGCAGAAATGCAGTCAGCTGTGCAACATCCATTGGCAGGGGGTGATTTGTTGACAATCTTCGACCAAGGACATCCCAGAGGTGCTCAATCAGAGAAAGGTCAGGTGAATGAGCTGGCCACGCCATCCTGATGATCCCATTGTTGCGGACAGTTTCTCTGAGTTTATATTCTGTTAAATTTTCCTGTTTAGTTTGAGGACGTTATTTGTTAGATTCTTGATCTAAGGGGAATTACTCATTTTTTACTTGGGTTGAAGTCAACAGTGGTTGTTATCCCACTTGTCTTTTAACCAAGCGGTCTAATTTTAGAACCAATGTCTTGTTACCTGACCATATATGGCTTGAATGGTCAGCCTTTCCTGGAATGTTTTCAGATAGCCCACCTGAGCGGAGCTCATGGGTCTTGCGTCTTACGACGCATGCGCAAGTTTTGTGGCGCGCTAAGAAAAAAATTGTTGTTAAGGAGACGAGCTGTGGTTTTCAAACGGTCAAGACGTGTTGGCGTCTTCGATCTGGCTTTATGCCTGGGGAAGGAAAGTCCTCTGTGAGCGACCAAGATGTCTAAAGATTGTTTCCCCATGTTGTATTCTATGCGCCTAGGAGGCGAGTGTGTTTTTTTGGTGTTTATTCTGAAGAGATGTCAAGGTAAATTATCGTTCAAATAATTTTCTCTATTGCCAGAATCACGATTAACATTTGTTACCAGCTTAGTGACTTTTCCCTGGGCGGGAAAGAGTCTATTGAGAATACTAGAATTTGAGCTCATGAATTATGCTGACATTGTATGTATCGGGTCTGTGAATGCCCGAAGAACTTTATACCTTGTTTGTCCAATGAATCATAGAGGACACTGTATTTAGGGGCCCGCCATATTTTGCGGCCTGCTGTATACTAGAAAATGTATCTGACTTGCTGGAGTCAGAGTAGAGCGAAACTTAGCTCATATATTTGAAGACCCGATGGCAATGCGGGGTATTTTTGCTGTAGCTGTAGAAAGAGAGATAGATTGAGGTCAGGATCATATATGCACAGCTTACTGATGAACTGTCGATGCAAACTGTACTGAACTGTTGTAATGTTTACGATGTCCTGAGTTTTGTCAAATGACTATTTATATTGATGTCGGCGTCCCTTGTAATCGTACTGCATTAAAGTGTTGAAAACGTCAGAGGTGTTACCAAGCTCCACGACTTTCTACGTTGTGGTACAAGAGTGTGTTGTCCAGTAGATGACTGTCTTCCACGAACCTTTACACACCCATTCGCACTCTTTGATGTCTACTCACGCACCACTACTGTAACACATCAACGCTTTGAAGACAAGACATGAATGTCAACATTATGGCGGCCAACCAGGGCCTACAATATTTATGATAGCATGTGTGGCGTTTAAGTTACAATAACTATTGTACAGCAGCATCCTTATTGATGAGCAGCGTTCACACTCCAGCAACATCCACGCTTCTCCACAACACTACTAAGGCCAGTGAGATCTGCAACACTACCAATCTAGCAACAGCCTGTTACACCCATGTTGCTGAATAAACTCATTCACCACACGAGCTCGATGGGGTCGAGCGTTATCATCTTGGAGGATGGCATTACCACCTATGGCCTCCAGAGCAGGCTGAACAATTGGTCTCAAGATTTCTTTCTGGTATCTTGGGCCGGTCAAGTAGCATTGGATGATGTAGAGTGGGGTCCTGCCGTGTCTGTAGAAGCATCCCCAGACCATGACAGAACCCCTACCATAACGATTCACCTCTCGAATTGTGTCATCAGTAAATCGCTCTCCTGGTCGTCTCCAAACTCTAATCCTACCATCATTGAATGACACAGTGAAGCGAGATTCATCAGTGAAGAGAACTTTACTCCATTGTTGCCTTGTCCATCGGATGTGCTCGCGACACCAAGCAACACGGGCTCTGCGATGAGCAGTAGTAAGAGGGATTCTGACTGCAGGACGTCGAGCAGCCAGTCCAAATTCATGTAAACGTCTGCGAATGGTGCTTTGACTGATATTAACGTTTACAGTTTGTCTCAGCTGACATCTTAGAGTGGAACAAGTCACTGTTCGATGACGCAGGGCTGAAAACAAGAGGTACCGGTCATCATGTCTATTGGTGCATCTAGTGCGATGTGGCCGGTGGCGATCCTCCACACTTCCCGTGGCCTGAAATCTCTCCAAAATTGTTTGGATAGTAGAGTGTAACACTGCAAGCCGTCTAGCAACCTCACGGACAGATAAACCACTTTCAACCCACGCTATAGCCCTCATTCTTTGTAAGGTGTCAAGACTTCTTCTCGGTGGCATGGTTTTTGCAAGTGATGAAACTACCCTAAGTCTGCTGATTGTAAAACAAATTAAGAGTGAACTCTGTTCATGAAAAGTCGCCATTGCACGTGGAATGTCAATCAGCACGATTACTTCACCTGTTTGGTTGTACGGAAGTTTGAAAAAACAGATTAAAAATGTGAATTTATGGTCAGCAAACCAAATTGCACGTGATCACCATGGTTGTCGGTGTGTTGTTTTTATGCTTAACGTGCATAGAGGACTGTCAGAGGAAGATATTGCACCCATTTTTACTAAAAACTTCCTTCATTTAATCATTCTATGCGCTTATATAAAAGCGTATTGAAAATAATAGGGTGGCCCTTGACTTTTGACGAGTAGTATATTTGTGGAACTGAGTGATGTCTGTTCTCTTATGAATGATTTACTGTGTCAGTGAGGGGCAAAGTCTTACAGACAGGGGGTATGATGTGTTGGTGTTGTGGGTAGTGGGTTTCCCCCCTTGCTTCACCCTAGGCCTAGTGAATTCTTTCATGAAAGGAGCGACCATTGCGGTGTTAGTCTCTTGGCCTAGCAAAACCTCTCATACCCCAAGATCGTTGTGCGTGGTGAAGAGCCACACCCTCCCCGAGGTAGTCCTGGTAACTGAGGGTGCGAATCCTCAGGCAAAACACAACGGATCTAGAGGAGTAAACCTCGATAATAAATCCGGTGCACTACACCGTACACGCCCTCTGTGGGTGGGAAGGAGCCAGATGGATACTGAACAAGTCTTAGGAGTGGGAACGAGTATGAACTACTTCCTGAAGATCGGAACCCATCGTACAGGCACAGAGACTCAGGACGTGACGATCCTATTGCCTTCAACTCTTGGTCACATGCCTAGAGCCTCGGAGAACTCGGCGTAACCAGCAGGCAATTAGGTGGCGGGGAATGAGCACTGTGAGCCCTACCTTGGCTACGTATCTCAGAGAGAGGCAGAAACACCCCCTTTATCTCCCCCAGAGCTGGCACAGTACACTTCTGGCTTCTACCCGGGGCGGTAGGAAATCCACAGGCACCCCAGCATCACAATGCCATGAAGATGACAAAGTTAAAATTTATTAACTCAAACGAGATCGGACGACGCCTCGGTTATCAAGGTCCGCGCCAGACAGTGAGTAACCAGGCTGTGATGTGCGAAAAATTGATTACTGGAAAAAACCCAAAAGACATACTCCCCAAGAAGAGGGAGAGTGGGAGGGAGAGCAAAAAGAAACCAGATCACACAGGGAAAAACACACCGACACTTAATATTCTGCAGCTAAACATCTGTGGTATAAGAAATAAAAAGCTTGAACTTGCCAAACTGCTAGACAGTCACAGGGTACATGTGGCTGCTCTACAAGAAACTTTACACAAAGATTTTGACCTGCACCTGTCCGGATACACTAGTTACGCCTGTAAGTGCATTGGTTGCCGTGGCATAGTAACCTACATCAGAAATGACATACAAGGAGATGTCACTCAGCTAACAACAGCCCATCCCACAGATGTACAAAAAGTCAATATCTGGCACAATGGAGGCAAATATACTATATACAATGTGTACAGCCCACCTCAGACAACATGCAACATACCAGAACTATACAAGACACAGTATCACAAAACCCTTCTTGTAGGGGACTTCAACGGACACTCACCCCGTTGGGGTTACCCTGATTACAACAACACAGGAAAGTACATTGAAGAGACCTGTGAAACAACTAACCTGACAGTATTACAGGATACAGAGTCCCCACCAACTTTGCTGCACAGGGCCCACCTCTCTCTCAGCCGACCTGACTTGACCATCTGCTCATCTGATTTGATAGATTTTAGTCATTCTCAGGTTCTGGATGACATTGGAAGTGATCACAAACCAATCCTCTCCACTATAGGAACCCCTAGTAAAGCATGTTCCAAGCAGAGAACTCGCTGGAATTTTCGAAAAGCAAATTGGAGACTATTCCAGGAAACATTGGATTGCCTCCTAGAAAACATTGATACCAACTGTGTCGAAACATTCAGTGAAGAACTAACAAAATCAATCTTGAATGCAGCAGCGCAGTCCATCCCAAGGGGCAGCCAGAAGCTATATAAACCATTCTGGAACAAAGAAATACAAACTACTACTATATCTGAAAGAAACAAAGCCAGAACAACACTTGAGACCACACGTTCACAAGAGGCAAAGATTCTGTACAATAAGGCATGTGCCAGAGTAAAACTTACAGTCAAGAAGGCCAAAAAAGATAAATGGACAGAAACGTGCTCCAACTTAGATCTCAGACAGAATGGAAATAAAGCATGGGCACTAGTTAATAATCTTTCTGGAGAAAGTAGAAGGATGAATCCAAAGCCAGTGATAGATGGAAGGAAGACAATCGCTGAAGACCAAAAGAAAGCAGAACACTTCAACCGTTACTTTGCCAATGTGAATAGAGCAGGTAAACTCACAGAGCTGGACAGGAAACAACTACACCAGTTAAGGAAACAAGAGAAAGCCTCAACGGTCAATGCTTCCCTATTCGAAGAAGATTTCAGCATGAAGGAGTTAGAGCAAGCCCTGAAGAAATTAAAACCTAGAAAGTCCCCAGGGCCGGACAAGATCCACAATGAAATGCTACTCCACCTGGGCTCATCTGGGAGAGAAGCAATCCTCAAGCTGATCAATAAGACATGGAGATCAGGCAAACTTCCAAAAGCCTGGAGGAATGCACATATTGTCCCCATTTTAAAAACCAACAAACCCCCAGATGAACCCAAAAGCTACCGTCCGATTTCTTTAACATCATGCCTGGGGAAAATTGCTGAAAGAATGATAAACACACGTCTCTATTGGTTCCTTGAGAGCTCCAGTATTCTATGTCATGAACAGGCAGGCTTCAGAACGAGCAGCTGCACAGAAGACCAGCTTTTCCGTTTGACGCAGAGAATTCTTACGGCTTCCAGAGTAAGAAACATACTGTGGCCATCTTCTTCGACCTCCAGCAGGCCTATGACCGCGTATGGAGAAAAGGCCTCCTGGTGAAGATGATTGGCATGGGAATACATGGCAGGTTATACAACTGGATAAAATATTTTTTGGTTGATCGAACAATACAGACAAAGATTAACAATGCAATCTCATCTAAAGATGTCTTAGAGGAGGGCTTACCACAAGGCTCCTCATTGAGCTGCACTCTATTTCTCATCTACATCAATGACTTAGCAGACCAGATCAAAGCTGAAAAAGCTCTGTACGCTGATGACCTGGTGATATGGCAGAGTCATGAGAATCTAGAAAGCGGAGCTCAAAGACTAAACGGAGACCTTAGAAGACTACATGAGTACTGCAAAACATGGAAATTAAAGGTCAACTATACAAAGACTGTGTACACCATCTTCACCAAAAGCCATAAAGTAGCCAAGAAGAATATCAGTCTGTGGCTAGACAAACAACAAGTGACAAAAGAAGAACATCCCACATATCTTGGAGTCACACTTGATCGGCAGCTCAACCTCAAGAACCATATTGAGAATATAAAGAACAAAGCCCTGAGGCGATTACAACTATTGAAGAGGCTTGCTGGCACTACATGGGGATCAGACAAGGATACTCTGAGAGGCTTGTACCTTGGCTATGTCCGTTCTGTGATAGAATATAATAACTCACTGCTTACTACTTGCTCCAAGACAAACCTGGAGTCTCTCGACAGAGTGCAAAGCAATGCCCTTCGGCTAATCAGTGAAGCTATGAGATCAACGCCAACTGCTGCATGTGAAATACACACAAATATGGAACCCCCCAGTTTACGGAGAGATAAAGCTGCTTTAGAAGTTTATGAAAGATGTAAGAGAATGAACCGAAACCACCCTAACAGGCACCTTGTAGAAAACTGGGCACACAAGCAAAGAATAAAGCACAAGTCAGTCTTGCACCATGTCCATGAAATACAAGATGGATACCACCTCCCAGAAAGAAGACAAGAAATACAGAAAGTAGTAACGAATTTACCACCACATACCCACTTAAAAACACCAGAAGTACAGATGAAATTAGTAGATGGAACAACCAAACAGGCCGACCCAGTCAGTCTGATGAGTGCATCACAAAGAACCATTGATGCCTACCCTGAAGAATGGATACACGTCTATACTGACGGATCTGCATTTAAGGCCACCATCAAAGCAGGTTACGGAGTTTACATATGTTATCCAGACGGATCCTCCGACGAGCTGTTTGATGCATGCGGGGAGTTTTGCTCCAACTATGAAGCTGAAACCATTGCACTGGAAACAGCTGTATACCATCTGAAGACTGTATTTGATGCCTTTCCCTCAAAGGCTCAAAACATTGTCATTTTTACTGACTCATTGTCTGCCCTACAAGCTCTGGAAGGCAGTGGACATTGTAAAACTGAATTAGCCAAACTAATCCAGGACGCTGACCAGCTTATCACTTCCTATGGCATCAGAATAGTTATGCAGTGGATCCCTGGCCACTCAAATACACCAGGTAATGACAGAGCATACAGATTGGCAAAGAAAGGAACAAAACAAGAACAACCACTCACAGCAACAACTCTCCAAACAGCCAAAACAATCATACGAACAATAAACAAAGAAACTTGGCTGAACAGATGGGCAATGGGAAACACTGGAAGAGAAGTTTACAGACATATGGCTGGTCCTGATCCTAACGACAACATCAACCATCTCACAAGGAGGGACCAAAGCACCATTTTTCGACTCAGAACACAACATATACCACTCAACAACCACTTGAACAGAATCCAACCACAACACCCTCCAGGGTGCCAGCTATGTAACTACCACCATGAAACTGTTGACCACCACCTCTTTGAGTGCCCAGCACTCGATGATGTTAGAAAAATGCTTCTTCCTCCCAGACCAGATAAGTGGAACACCTTGTACGGAGATACAGAACAACTTGCGAAAACATGCAGATATCACTACATGGCATTGGGCCGAAGGGCGAGAGCCCAAGTGCCGCTGGATCAATAACAACAACAACAACTGTGTCAGTGAATATGCGTGTTTGTGTATGATTTTGTTTTGATACAGATATCTTTAAATTGCTTGTATCTTGATGTGTTCTTATATTTCTCACTTGAGCCTTGGCGCGTGCGTATGTTTGTAAGCTTTTACTGTTTGTGCTTTTGTGTGTTTTGTTGTGACAGTTTATTTGGGTGGGAGTGTGTTTATGCAGGCCTCTGTATCTTTGTATACGTTTATTTTTTAGTGAGAGTGTGTGTGTCTCTTACTACATTTGTCGTGTGTGTGACTCTGGGCTTCTCCATGACTCATTGCAGTATTTCTGCATGTAACACGTGCCCCTAGTTGTCAACACACGTAGTCATCACATCAGAATTGAGGGCACGCTTGATTATAACTGTTGTAGCTAAGAGTCTGGTGTCCACTTCAGATATTTCCGTATACGATGTAAATTTTTCCCCAGCATCGAATCACCTTGCACCAAAGTGTTAAGTGAAACATATTTAAAAGTGTTATTAAGACTTAAAAAGTTCATGTAAGCGTGGATAAGAATCAAATTATCTTTCATTCACTGTAAATTTCTCAATACTGTACTACTTTTATCATTGGACGTAGTTCGCTATAACAGGGTATTAAGTTGTTCATACACCGCAAATTTATCAATACCCCTTTTAACATTGGACATAGTTCTCAATAACAGGGTATTAAGTTGTTCATTCACCGTAAATTTCTCAATACCACTTTTAGCACTGCACATAGTTCTCTATAAAGGGGTATTAAGTTTAAAGCTCTTAATCCCATAATGTATCTCATTATACAGAAAGCGTGGAACTAAACATTGTCGTATGATTTTGTATATATAGATATCAAATTAGTCTCATGAGTACGTAACCCTACGTCAAGCATTTATCACGTTTTCTGCTTTAATGAATATGAAAAAGTAATTGAACGTAGAAGCTTTGCTTGAGGAGGGAACTGGACAATGAAAACTGCTGATACATAATTTACAGGGTTTATTAGAAGAGAAAATCAATCATTGCAATTGTCAAAGTGTCAACATGTTGCCAAAATATGTTACCTAATGAGGGTAAATTTGTGAGCCGTGACTGTTGACTACAAAAGTGCGAAAATATATCCGTGATTATAAGTTAGTAATAAGTGATTAAAGAGATTTATTTCGAATATTCACTATTTGCAAACATATACTACTCTTTAAAAGGTTATAATTCCTTCATAAATGTTTTATAAAGAAAGATTGTTTTCAGACGAAAACGCTTTTTGAAAGGGCTTTCTTGTGATATCGACATAAAAGTTACTTCCAGGTGATGCAACAAAAAAAAAACAAGAAGTATAATCCAATCTTGTTCAAAGTTTCCTAGTTAATAAAAATGTTTGTCACAAATATATTTTTAAAATATGATTATTTGTCATTGCATATGGACGTTACGTCAGGAAAGTAAGTGATAAACCTCCTATTTCGTTAATGATGTCCACCAGTGTTGAATGGCTGTGTTAGGACATCAGTGTTCGTGGTTTGAATATGGAATGTCAACTCGACCTACGCAGGGGTGTGTAAGCATGAAGTGAGAGTGTAATACGCGAATGATAAGAAGAGTTCGTGGTGTTGACAATTGGTCTTTTTCTTACACTCATGTATGGCTGGAAGTCATCGACACCAACGACTGTGTACCTTTGCTACAGTTTAATTGGACGTACACACTCGACAGCACGGATACATTGACAAATCACAGGTTGACATAATACATCATGGTACAGTGGATAAATGGTCTTGCAATGATACATGGGCACTCATGTAGAATAATAGCATAATGGACTGTCAGTCGACAAGCACTCAGTATTGCCCATATATATATATATCATCTGAGTTTACTGACAAAAGCACGTCAGTTTATAAACAATATTCAAGATGGCTTCTAGACCTAACCTCGTCTAGCGAAGATTCCTTTAAATAATGATCAGCACATATTTTTTTCATGTAATCATATTGAACCGCTAGTAATGGGTTCTCATGTGTAGCAGTGATCTCTGGACTCATCAAGCGATAATACGGGGCATCCCTTTCTCTTCCTGATAGTCCTTAAATATGTGAATACAAGATGGCTTCTCTCGTGAGCTGTAACTCACGTTTGGATACAACTAGGAATCTGTATCAAAGTTAATCATACATTAAATGTTCTCATTACTTTGTAGATTCTATCATGAGACAATTGACTTCACTTTACAATATGGTGCTGCTATGAATGAATGTCATCTTCATATAGTTAAATCTTCCCTTATTGAAAAACGATGGCCTCGTAAGAGTTCATAAGAAGTGCGTTTGTTTTACCTTGGTATCAGAAATATGATTCTGCCATCCCATTGGCAATCAAAATAAACACTGGGGTAAAGCATACACGATAGGTCTAAAACTACTATCACTTTCCCCTACACATATATCGATCACTTTTTCCGGCGACAAGCCGATTCAAAAAACCACAGTCCCATCATCAGGGCGAAGCCAAATCACTCCTCTCTAGCGACACATCCGCCGAACAGCCCTTTGACCTTTCCAGCCAAAAGACCATATAGTTCGACTTAGACATGCACAGATATTCAGATATAAGACAGACTCGTCCTACCCAGACAAACAATACACATAAATTCAGGCCATAGATACACTGAAGCAAGAACAACCTATTTCTACCCAAACAAAGAATAAATCGCAGTAAAACTGGATTCATCCGCGGAGTTCGATCGAAAGTGATGACACTCCTTTCAAGGGAAGTAACTCAATAATGACTTTTCCTTAAGCACTAAAAAGTATCTATTTTGTTTACAAAATATTTGCGAACATAACAAGCATACAAATGTATTATATTGTAAGATATCAAAGACTGCACGTAACAGTCTTACCACACCTCCCGGGGGGAAAAAAATGGAACATTTTTTTTTTTTGAAATACATCTAGGAGCAACGTACAATAGGCTCACAACGCATGAATAATGCGCAGATGAAAATATCAGGAATAAATATAACGCCTAATATGAGGCTAAGTCGACTTATGGAGCGACTGGTGAGAATGTATCTCATAAACTAAGAGAAATTATTTCTCTACAAGTAAATTTTTCCAGGAAGGTGTCATCAAAGTATAATACAATTCTGGCAATTACACAATGCCTAAAAAATTGCATACCATAATTTCGTATTAGATATCTTAAATTTATGATTTATTAAGAAAAATCATCAAAGCACAGCGGTGAATAAACATCAATGAACCGCTAAGTGGTGATACAATCATTATATTATTAAATTACAAATGTGTATCTATCTTGATATAGAAAGGAACTATTATAAACTAGACATATCAAGAAGTCTAAGACCTAATAGTTATGTGGAATCATGTGGGCATCTTGACAGAATGTCTGCCATCACATTATCTGATCCACGAATAGCTCGCACAGAGAAATGAAAAGGTTGAATAGCAATTGCATATCGAGTAGACCTCGAGCTCTTCAAATTCTTACTCTGTATAGCAGTAAGAGCTTTTTGGTCAGTTTCTACTATGAAATGTGCGCCTAGAAGGAATCTCTGTAGTTTGAGGATCGACCAAACCATAGCTAATAGCTCACGGTCTAAAACCGAATAATTCCTTTCTGCCGCATTAAGTTTTCTGGAAATATACATTACAGGATGCAGAGTTCCAGAGTACTCTTGCATTAGTGCCACTTCAATCCCAGTGGATGAAGCATCACTACGAAGAACAAATGTCTTATCTTTAGTAGGTAACACTAAAATAGGTGGTGTTGAAAACAATGTTTTAATCTTATCCAAAGAGCATTGGCATTCCTGAGACCAGTGGACCATATTAGGCGAACCTTTCTTTAAAAGTGTAGAAAGAGGTGCCATGATAGAGGATAGATTCTGAATGAATCTGCCATAAAATTGAATAAGACCTAACAGACTTCTCACCTGTTTTTTAGTCTTAGGGATAGAGATGTTAAGTATCTTACTAGTATTATGGTCCTCTGTCTTTAGGAAACCATGACCAACTCGGTGGCCTAGGAAAGAAATTTCGCTAAAACCAATATAGGCTTTAGAGGGTTTCGCTGTCAGGTTGTGCTCGCGCAAAGTAGACAGCAATTCATCTAACCCTGAATAGTGATCTTCCCAAGTATCGCTGAAAAGACAGATGTCGTCTAGATATGCAATGACATCTGACCGATAAGATAGGATTCGGCGCATCATGCGTACGAATGTAGCTGGTGCGTTCATAAGACCGAAAGGCATAAAATTCCATTGGAACAAACCTCTAGGTGTTGAAAAAGCCGTGAGAGGTTTGGCGCGTTCAGATAAAGGAACTTGCCAATATCCTTTAAACAAATCAAGTTTAGTGAAAAAATGAGATTTGGAGAGTCGAGTAAGTAGCTCTTCCAGTAAAGGCATAGGTTCGGCATCGAACTTCGTCTCTTGATTCAATTTGCGATAGTCAATGCAAAGACGTATGTTATTGTCTTTTTTCCGAACAATAACCATCGGCGAAGAATATGCAGAGGTGGATGGTTCAATTATTTTCAAATCTATCATCTCATCCAACTCTTTCTCGACCTGTGCTTGAAAATGTATAGGAATAGGATAAGGTCTAACCCTAATAGGAGTATGGTCAGTTAGAACAATGTCATGTTCAATGACATGAGTTTGTCCAGGGATGTCAGTGAGTACATCCTGAAATGTTTGCAACATAGTTGAAACTTGTCGCTGTTCTCCTAGAGACAAATCAGGAGAGACAGTAACGTTCTTCCATGATTCACTAGAATGAAGTGGGATCATTGGAAGAGGAAGATTTACATCTGAAAAACTCGTTTCCTCATCCTGTATCACGGACAGTGATGAGTAATGACCATGTTGTACTGGAGAATCGTCCGTTGCTTGGAAAATGGGTTGTAAATAATCCGGACGTTCATGGAATTCAGTAAGCATATTGATGTGGAAGGTTTTATGCTTCCCATCAATATCGACAATATAGTCGACATCGGAAATTTTCGATATTATATCGTACGGACCTTTCCAAGAAATAAGTAGTCTGTTTTCCCTACAAGGTAGTAATACAAATGCTTTGTCACCAGGACAAAGTTGTCGTAAGCATCTCTTCTTATTGGCAAATTGCCTTGCCTTCTGTTTCGCAAATTCAGAAGAAGAAGTTGCTAATTTGAATGCTTCGATAATCTTTTGTCTCAACGCGATGACATATTCGTAGGATGACTTTGTGTCATCGTCAATATTGTCAGCTGTTATGAGATCATGAAGCAACGACATAGGGCCGTGCGGACGCGCGCCAAAGACGAGTTCAAAGGGAGAAAATCCTGTATGTTCATTGGGTACCTCTCTGTAAGCGAAGAGGGCCGCAGGTAAAACTCTGTCCCAGTCTTGAGGATGATCCTCAGTTATCTTCCCTAGTAAGTTTTTAAGTGTTCTATTAAGGCGTTCGACCATCCCATTAGACATTGGATGATAGATACTACTTAAAGATCTATCTATCTGCAGAGTAGACATTACTTGAGACATGGTATCTGATATTAGTTGGGTGCCATGGTCTGACAATATCTCTCCGGGGAACCCCAGACGAGAAAATATAAGCCAAAGAGCATCTGCAATATCAGCAGTAGTAATGCTCTTCAGAGGAATAGCCTCTGGCCAACGTGTGCACATATCAACACACGTCAAGATAAACTGATGTCCTCTGGCAGACTTGATCTTAAATGGACCAATAATGTCTATGGCCATTTTTTGAAACGGCCGAATAGGAATGTCCGCCGCCTGAATGGGTGCAGCATGCCGTGGACCTTTGGATTTAACTTCCTGACATACTTTACAAGATCGACAATAAATCCGTATGTCCTTGTTTACCAATGGCCAAAAGAAAGCCGCAAGGACTCTTGACTTAGTACGGGAAAAACCCATGTGTCCAGCACACTGAGAGTCGTGAGCGTGCTGCAAAATTTTAACTCTCAAATTCTTGGGAACCAGGATTTGAGAATGACTTGACGTAATGGAGTCTTGAACCATACGTACAAGTACGCCATTCTTCTTTGTAATCCACGATTTACGACTTGTGTCTTTATTCGGATCACCTTTAGTTGCAAGAATGAAGAATTTCTTCAGAGTGGGATCATCTTCTTGCTGTTTTATAAACGAGTCACGAGAAATTACCAAGGGATCATCTTGGTTATGCACTTCATTATCTTCAGTAGATGAAGTTTGAGGCATATTAAGAGCCTGAGCTCTAGTGACTACAGCGTTAGCAATCTGCATGTTTTGCCTTTCCCACGCGGAAATTTGTTGCGGAGTGCATTCTTTGACTCCATGAATGCGACCGATGATGAGGTCCGCGATCGGATTCGGAAGAAGACATGCGTGTACATCTCCTGTAAAGAAAGGAGTAGCAATCCTAATGATAGCAGTAGAGTATTTCTCTAATGTGCCGCCAAATGTTACACATTTGACTACTTGTCCAGTGGCACGGGAAGGATCTACGAGTGACTGCCTAACACCAATTGTGGTGCATCCAGAATCAAATAGCACGGAGACTGGATTGTTATTTACTAAACCCTTATGTAAGACAAGAGAACCTCTTCCATCATGCGCGACTGATGCAGGAAGAGCAGGAAGAGGATGGCCGCAGCTTAAAGTAGACACTGTGGTTGGCTCAAATAATGTTTTGCATTGGGGGCACTGAGATGCTCTCCCAAAATCAAAAGCGGAACATGCCATATTATTAGCGTCATTATTGTCTTTACTCTGTTTATAGGCTTCATGGGACTCTTGTTGTGCAGAGTTTGCCTGAAAATGTGGTTTATGTCTTCTGTTTTGAGATCTACCTCGGTTATTATTACCTCTGTAGTTATTGTTACCTCTATTGTAACCCCTATTTGGGTTTGAGTCATAGTTCTCTTGGTTACCATTATCATATTCATTATAATGAGTATCTCTGTAATTGCGATCTTGTTGACTCCAAGACGGATACCTCGGATAGTTTCTATAATTACTTCCTCTATGGAAATTGCTATAATTGTGACCACCCCTGTGTCGAGAGCTATCAGCTCGTCTCCAGTTCTTTGAAGAAGAACCCTGAAATGATTGGTTACCTTGGTTTTGATAACTATTATGGTTACCTTTTTTATCAAATCTGTTTTGAGGTCCCTGAAATCTGTGTGAATAATTGGGATTGTATGGTGTTGCTGAAGCAACTGGCATACTCTCCTTAATCTTAGTGTTGCCAAAAGTCACGTCGGGGTGTGCAGTGACATATTGGGAACAATATTCTTCCATTTCCTTTAGAGATTTGGGTTTACGCTCATGTATAAATTCAAGGAATGGTTTGTTAACACATGACATAATCTTATCTCTGAGCAACAAATCCATAAGTCCTTCATACGTTTTTTCTGTTTTAGAAAGCTCAATCCAACGATCAACTGTGAGACGTGCCTTTGCAATGAATTCTGAGAATTCTACACCTGTCTCAGGCACCATCGTCCTAAACAAAAGGCGATAGCCTTCCTCACTTAGCTGGTATTTTTTTTCAAAGCCGCCCTAATGACATCATAATTATCCTTATCTGCTTCTCCTACAAGGCATAATCTAGTCAGAGATTCACCTTTCAAGTTTTCTGCTAATTGATTAGCGTATTGTGATTTATCCACATTATGTGTACGACAAGAACGTTCAAATCTATCCAGCCAGAATGTAATATCGTCACTGGACTGATTGAACGGCGGAACCTTAACCTTGTAAGTAGAAGGTTTACCATTACCACTAGATGCCTGATTAACATTACTCATAATTGTCAATCTCAATTTCTCTAACTCAAATTCATGTTCTCTTATTGCTTTTTTCTCTTCCGCTTCTAATCTTCTTTGTTCAGCTTCCCTGTCTAATCTTTTTTGTTCAGCAGCAGCTTCTCTTTCTAATTTTTTTTTGTTCAGCTTCACTGTCTAATCTTTTTTGTTCAGCAGCAGCTTCTCTTTCTAATTTTTTTTGTTCAGCTTCAAATCTCCTTTCCTCCACCTGCATCTGCAATTTCTTTTGTTCAGCAGCAGCATCAGCTTCTTTTTCTAATCTTTTCTCTTCAGCCAGAGCTTTTCTCTCTTCTGCAGCAGCTTTTTTCTCTTCAGCAGCAACTTTTTTTTCTTCTATTTGAAGTTTTCTCTCCTCTGCAGCAGCTTTTCTTTCCTCTGCAGCAGCAGCAGCTAATGTCTTGTCATATTGAGCAACTGCCCATTCTTCTAATTGTTGACCAGTCTTATCAAGGGCTTTCCCTTGTATAATGAAGTATTCTAATGTAGACATGATGTCTAACAATAATACTAATCACTTGAAACAATAATAATACCACAAGTTCTTAATGACTTGATTAATCAGCACACCATCCCAATATCTGTGGGTCACAAGCCTTAATAAGGTCTTGTATAACAGTAATAATAATCAAGTACTGGTTTTTACCATAATCCAAGTGCAGTGCACAGGCAATAGTGTCTTATGAAATATACCTATATAAAACATATGTCAACCAACAGAATACATAAAGTACAAATAAGACTGACAATACGAAAACGTTTGCAGAAATCAAATAAATCAAATAGGGAAATCAATGAAAATAATCACTGAATCTGCAAAGAATAACAACACAAATGACGTCACAGTATATGAATATAAATTGTGAATAGAACTGAAAGATAGAAAAGGGTAGACCAACAAATTACAAACAAATCAAAACAAAACTAAAGAACAAAGAAATATTACAAAAAAAACAATAATTACAGTCTTCACAGCTAACACAAATAGCAACTAGTTGTTGCAAGCAAATTTCCAATTAAGGAAATTGCACCTAAAGAAAACGCCCACAACGGACCCTCTATCACGTGGGATATTCTGTTGTGAGGACACCGCCCAACCTAAACACAACCCGCTGACATATAAACTAATATATTATACAAACAAATAACATGTAAACATAAATATATAAATTATGTGTATGATAGTATGTGTTGCAAAATAGGCTCAGTTTTACAGTAATGGCAAAGTTATTCTTATGCACATAAATAAACTGACACTTTATTGAATTACAAATTCTGGCCTTAAATATTAAAGTTCATATATAGAAAACAAGAAGATCCATCGATGAAAATAGGACTTCTTAGTTCAATAATACTGTCTTCCTGTTAATATTGACAAGAATTGATCCAACTGTTCTGTGAAACTCTGTAATGTCTAATGTAAAAATGTCAACAACGCTGACCTAGATACTGCATTCACTTGATAGGTCACGTGACAAAGTGTTGACAAAGAGCAAACTAATACTGCTAGTGTGTCGTATCAGCCACAGGAAACGGTCTGGTATTGGTAGTCTGTTGACTTCTCAACTTCTGCGAGGTCAAACCCATAAAGCTGGTCCACCAGATGATAAACCTCCTATTTCGTTAATGATGTCCACCAGTGTTGAATGGCTGTGTTAGGACATCAGTGTTCGTGGTTTGAATATGGAATGTCAACTCGACCTACGCAGGGGTGTGTAAGCATGAAGTGAGAGTGTAATACGCGAATGATAAGAAGAGTTTGTGGTGTTGACAATTGGTCTTTTTCTTTCACTCATGTATGGCTGGAAGTCATCGACACCAACGACTGTGTACCTTTGCTACAGTTTAATTGGACGTACACACTCGACAGCACGGATACATTGACAAATCACAGGTTGGCATAATACATCATGGTACAGTGGATAAATGGTCTTGCAATGATACATGGGCACTCATGTAGAATAATAGCATAATGGACTGTCAGTCGACAAGCACTCAGTATTGCCCATATATATATATATCATCTGAGTTTACTGACAAAAGCACGTCAGTTTATAAACAATATTCAAGATGGCTTCTAGACCTAACCTCGTCTAGCGAAGATTCCTTTAAATAATGATCAGCACATATTTTTTTCATGTAATCATATTGAACCGCTAGTAATGGGTTCTCATGTGTAGCAGTGATCTCTGGACTCATCAAGCGATAATACGGGGCATCCCTTTCTCTTCCTGATAGTCCTTAAATATGTGAATACAAGATGGCTTCTCTCGTGAGCTGTAACTCACGTTTGGATACAACTAGGAATCTGTATCAAAGTTAATCATACATTAAATGTTCTCATTACTTTGTAGATTCTATCATGAGACAATTGACTTCACTTTACAATATGGTGCTGCTATGAATGAATGTCATCTTCATATAGTTAAATCTTCCCTTATTGAAAAACGATGGCCTCGTAAGAGTTCATAAGAAGTGCGTTTGTTTTACCTTGGTATCAGAAATATGATTCTGCCATCCCCTTGGCAATCAAAATAAACACTGGGGTAAAGCATACACGATAGGTCTAAAACTACTATCACTTTCCCCTACACATATATCGATCACTTTTTCCGGCGACAAGCCGATTCAAAAAACCACAGCCCCCATCATCAGGGCGAAGCCAAATCACTCCTCTCTAGCGACACATCCGCCGAACAGCCCTTTGACCTTTCCAGCCAAAAGACCATATAGTTCGACTTAGACATGCAAAGATATTCAGATATAAGACAGACTCGTCCTACCCAGACAAACAATACACATAAATTCAGGCCATAGATACACTGAAGCAAGAACAACCTATTTCTACCCAAACAAAGAATAAATCGCAGTAAAACTGGATTCATCCGCGGAGTTCGATCGAAAGTGACGACACTCCTTTCAAGGGAAGTAACTCAATAATGACTTTTCCTTAAGCACTAAAAAGTATCTATTTTGTTTACAAAATATTTGCGAACATAACAAGCATACAAATGTATTATATTGTAAGATATCAAAGACTGCACGTAACAGTAAGACTTAAAACTAACTTATAATCTTGATTTTATAGAAATAACGAAGACAGAAACATGAAAAATTATACTGTCAAACAGGAAAACTGACAGCGATACAGAAACAACAGAGGAAGAAAGTTACAACCAAAACAAAGCATAAGAAATAGCCAATTTGTCTGTGAATGTGTGTGTCTGTGTATGATCTTTGTGTGCATGTATCTTTATGTGTTCTTGAATGTTTCGTTTGAGCCTTGGCGTGT
The DNA here is from genome assembly GCA_024509875.1 of Oreohelix idahoensis. Classification (NCBI taxonomy): domain Eukaryota; kingdom Metazoa; phylum Mollusca; class Gastropoda; order Stylommatophora; family Oreohelicidae; genus Oreohelix; species Oreohelix idahoensis. The sequence goes on along the minus strand of JAMPIV010003237.1, from coordinate 151,801 downwards.
TGGTCTGTAAGCATTTACTATGTGTGACTCTGTGTTTCGTTGCGACCAATTATTGTGTGAAAGTGTGTTTATGAAAGCTTGTATATCTTTGTATACGTTTACTGCGATCTTCAGTTTTATTCCACTGATCTTTTTACTTTAATCAGGACTAGTTTCCTCAGTTTTGTTAATTCCTTTTGCGTTTCGTTGATCATTTAAATTCTTGTTTTGATATGTCTTTCTTTCTGATTTTGCATTTTTCATACGTTATTATTGTTCTTTTTTCGTTCATAACCTGTGTTGTTTACTTCTTCATCTGCTTGTATCGCTCATTGTGTCTATGTTTCTCAACCTAGTGTGTGTTTGTAGTATTTTTCTTTGACCTGTCTATATTTCTTGTCCTTGTCACCTGTTTGTAACTGTGGCTGACGAAGGGTAAAACCCGAAACGTCCCGTGTTTCTTGTGTACCGTTAACTTGTAAAACTGATTCTATACCATTTTATTTTTTAATTTATATATTTATTTCCTCACCAGGTTAACAGCAGCCTCCTCATTTATTGAGAGGGATGAGATTATACTTAAACATTTGTGCAGTACGTCATTAGATGTGTAACCCTTCTTGTTCTTCCTACACTATCAGACGTCTACTTGAATGTTTTCAAAGAAAGCAGTAGTCAGTATGAGGCCGTTGGGATCTCAATAGAGCATTTATACGAATGGTACTGATCTCGGCCAAATGATCCTAGGTGAAATAATATTTATTTTTAGTTGATAGCACCAAATTATTGTTGTTAACATGAGTTTTGCCTGGTTTTGTCTCAGGGCGCTCCGTTCAACCTAGATACAAAGTCCGTCAAGTATATTAGGGCACACATACCAGAATTAAAGACTTTTGGGTCTAGTAATATTTAAACCATATGAGACTATTTCTATAGGTGAGTACAATTATGAGAATACATGACTTTTTGTCAAAAGTTATGACACATTTTTTTCCCAGTTCATCTCATAATAGTTATTATCGTTTCATGATTGCACTATTTCCCTTCATTATTTTTCACTATCGAGAAAGGGAGGTCACATTCGCTTCGAAAGGTGAGAATCACTTCTTGTTATCTACTCTTTAGCATGAAAAATTCCTCACAGCTTTTCAGACAGTCTTGTATGTTCTGGAATCCCAAGTTTAAGAGAGGAAGAGGAAGCCCACATAATACATGTCAAAGAGAACTGGAGACAGGCATGGCAAGACGAGCGTGATGCTGACCATCATAAGTGTGCCTATGGTCAAGAAAATATGAGCCTAACACCATATTCCCAATATGTCTCAATGGGCGTGTCACGGGATCCTTGACCTTTTCATGCTCCTTGGGGAGTTGAAAGGTGAAACAGGAATAATAATGACGTCATTAGGAGTTGGCAAGGAGACAGGAAACAATGAGGTCAATGAGGAGAACAATCAGGACAATCAGGATAATGAGAATAATGAGGGGAGTGAGACCAATGAGGATATGGAGGATAATGTCTATAATGATGCCAATAAGGATAATTAGGTTAATGAGGGGAATGAGGTGATTGAGGGGAATGAGGTGAATGAGGGGAATGAGGATAATGAGGGGAATGGGGATAATGAGGGGAATGAGGGGAATGAGAACAATGTGGATAATGAAAATAATGGTGTAAATCAGAATAGTTAAGACAATGCGGGTAGTGAGGATAATGAGGGTAATGAGGGAAATGATGCCAATGAGAATAATGAGGATAATGGGAATAATGACAGGAATGAGGATAATGCGGATAATGATGCCAATGAGAACACTTAGGATAATGCGGACAATGAGTATAATGATGTCAATGAGTAAAATATATATTCATTGTTTACGTTTTTTTAATGAAAATTCTCCTTGATTGAATTATTAAACGCTGACCTTGAAGAGGAATGATATGACAGCTAGACCATGTGGCCGACTTGAAGCATGAGAGCCGTTAGGAAAACGTCTTTGGTAATGAACGAAGTGGACCTGTGAAAAAAACGTGTAAGAAGTAAAATGTGAAAGATTTTTAAAGCATACAAGTAAAATAACATATGACTTCAACGAATGTTGGAGTTATAATTTGGGAGTTAAAATATCATATTGGGGTCATAGATTGTCAGAGTTACACTTTGGGAGTTAAAATAACATATGGGCTTAAGAGATTGTCAGAGTTACAATTTGAGAGTTAAAATAAGAGATTGGCAGAGTTACAACTTGAAAGTTCAAATATGATATGGGCTTGTCAGAGTTACAATTTAGGAGTTAAAATATCATGTGGGCATTAAGAGATTGTCATAGTTACAATTTGAGAGTTAAAATATCATACTGGCTTAAGAGATTGTCAGAGTAACAATTTGGGATTTAAAATAAGAGATTGTCAGAGTTACAATTTGAAAACAAACTTTTATTTACGTTTAAGAGAAAGTCATACTTACAAATCTGAGAGTAACAAATACTGTTCAAAAAAAAGAAACGCATAGCTACTGAAGGCACACACATAGCCATAATTCTGACATTCAATAACTTATTTAATTTAATGAGTTAATTGTTCAAATTGCACACAAGAATACCTTAGGGTTCAACCAATCAATTGACAGTTGTTTTGCATCTGGGTCACGAGAGTTGTTTTGGCGTACGGGCTTTCCCGTTAGTATGGTGTGTGGCCTCCTCTTGCATCGTTCAGTGACTGGCATCTCCTGGGCATGGATGCGATCAGATGTCTGATGTGGGCCTGTGGGATGGCTGCCCACTCTTCCTGGAGTGTCTGGAACAGATCACGACGATTGGTTGGAGCAACGTCTCGGCGACAAACACGTCTATGCAGCTCATCCCACAGGTGCTCAATCGAACTCAGGTCTGGAGACAGGGATGACCAGGGAAGGGTGAGAATGTTGTTGGCAGTCAGGAACTGCATGGTCAACCGTGCACAATGGGGTCTGGCGTTGTCCTGTTGAAACACAGACCTTTGGGCAGCCAAAAGTGGAAGGACATGGGGTCGAAGAATTTCATTGACGTATATTTGCGCATTCAAGCCTCCTTCAATGTGCACCAATTGACTCCTTTCGTTGTAACTGATCATTCCCCACACCAATGCACCTCCAACACCGTGCGGCGGAGCTTCATCAACGCAATTTTGGGCAAAACGTTCATTTCGCCTACGTTAGACCCTACGCCGTCTATCATGACGCTGCAACAAAAAGAAAGATTCGTCACTAAACCAGACACGTCTCCATTGATTGTCAGCTGCCCAGGGACGATGCTGTTGTCACTCTGGGTCGTCCACTGCGATGCCGGTCTTCAACTGAGCCAGTGGCTTGGAACCGGTGCAAAAGTCGACTGATGGTACTCTGATGCACGTTTATATGCCTGGCAACCTGAGTTTGACATCCGCCTGCATGCAGTCGGCCAATAGCAATGTTCTTAAATTTATCGATAGAGACGCCATAAATGTCTGCTTGAAAATGAACTGAATTTTTTGTGTGTAGCATTATCCTTTTATAGTGTTTCAGTTGCGTAGTCAGTGAATAGTGTCCACTCCAAATTTTGTTGCTTTCACGTGCGCACAACATGAGCTGTGGTCAAAAATTGCGTCATAAACACTATTGACCACTGCGTTGTAACGATTACAAAAACTAACGCAATTCAGGTCAACACGTGCATTTGACACTGTAAAGAACATTTGAGGCTGGTTTTTATATACCCTAGCACCAAATTTTACTTACAAACTCATAAAAACGCGCCCTCGGATAGCTATGCGTTTATTTTTTGAACAGTTATATCATAAAAGTTTAAGAAAATGTCAAAGTTAAAATGTCATGGCAAAATATCATAAACGTTTAAGAGAATTTCAGAGTTACAATTTGACAGTAACATATTAGATAAGTTTAAAAAAACGTCGGAGTTAAAATTTAATAATAAAATATTATACCCGTATAAGAAAATGCCAGAGTTACAATTTTAAAATATCAGACAAGTTTAAGTCTATGTCAGAGTTCAGATTTAATAGTAAAATATTATAAAAGTTATAAACAGTGATAGAGTTACAAACTTAGAGCAAAATATCATACGGTTTTAAGAGCATGTCAGAGTTAACATCTGAGAGTATAAGTTTGGAAGTCTGAGGCCCTAACACTGAGAGTCTTTGAGTATGAGAATATCATTGTCCGAGTCTCTGAATATCAGAATAGGAGATTATGTGATTCGGATAATTTGTAAGTTTTATATACATAGAGGAGAACGTTCTCGAGCACGAAAAAGGGCTTATGTGATGATTTGTCAATATTTTAATTGTTGTTGTTTTATTTCGTATACCCTTTATTTTGTTCTTCTTGCATGCAAGATGTCACCTTTTAGTTGACACGATGTTTCTATAAATTAAAATCATACTTTTATAATTCTTTCATGTTCACTGCAACAGAAGCTAGAACAGACAGGCACTTTTACATACTTAGGATGCATAGTAACATCAGACGGCGGAACAAGCAAGGACATTAACAACAGAATGAATAAAGCGAGAACAACCTTTGCTAGTCTCAACAACATTTGGAAGTCTTCCCAATACAGCACAAACACCAAATTAAGACTGTATGAGAGCTGTGTACTTTCTGTGCTTCTCTATGGTGCGGAATGTTGGAGAGTAACAGAGAAGGAAATGTAAAAACTGCCCTCCTTCCACACAATCTGCCTAAGGAAAATTCTGCGAATCTTTTGGCCGAATACCATAACCAACCACGAACTACTTATTCGGAGTAATGAAGAGGACCTGTACACCATCATAGCTGGCAGACGCTAGAATTGGGTTGGCCACGCCCTTAAAAGAGACCCCCATGCTATCACAAGAACAGCTATGCTAAGGACCCCCGAAGGAAAGCGAAAGAGAGGCCGACCAAAAACAACTTGGCAGAGAACTTTGGAGGCCGAGATGCAAAGATTGAACCAAAACAGGGGCACTGTACGAAGGATAGCAGCCGACCGAGCAAAGTGCAAGCAGTTTGTTGCTGCCCTACAAGACGCCAGCAGGCGTGATGGCCACTGACAGCTTTGACAACCGGCGACTCAGGATCAAAGAAGAAGTAGACTACATTTATAGTTTCTTTTTTTTTTCTGTTCTTTACATTTATAGTCTTTTCTTTCTTTTAAGTATGCATTTCTATCTTATTTCTTTCTCTCTCTTCTCTACATTGTAATGTATTCTTTCTCTTCGCTGCATTCGGCTATGGTTACAGTTCTGCCAGTTTATACCTCTAAGGGAGCGAATTTTCCATTGATGCTGTGTTCAGATCCAATGCTTAGATTCGAACCCCAGTGAAAGTGCAACTGGAGCAGCCTGTACGTGTCCGGCAAGCTCCCACCCTTGATGTACTGCTCCCTACCCGAGACAATCACCTCAGCTGGGAAATAGAGAATGTCAAGCTTTCAATTGTTTCTCTGATGTCAACATAAAAAGTCAGAATTTGTCATTCAAATATCAAGTCAGTCATATCGTATGGCTCTGAAATATCATCATCATGTTTTTTGGTGATCCTTAAAGAGCCCAGGGCTACAATTTCAGCTGGTTCTATTGCAGAAAGTCCACACTAAGCAGTTGCAATGCCTTGCTCTAGGGTGTATCATAAAAGGCGACGAATATTGTGAAGGACTGGTAATATAAGATTGTGTAGGACTGGTAATATAAGATTGTGTAGGACTGGTCATATAAGATTGTGTAGGACTGGTAATATAAGATTGTGTAGGACTGGTAATATAAGATTGTGAAGGACTGGTAATGTAAGATTGTGTAGGACTGGTCATTTAAGATTGTGTAGGACTGGTAATATAAGATTGTGTAGGACTGGTAATATAAGATTGTGAAGGACTGGTAATATAAGATTGTGTAGCACTGGTAATATAAGATTGTGAAGGACTGGTAATATAAGATTGCGTAGGACTGGTAATATAAGATTGTGCAGGATTGGTAATATAAGATTGCCAAGGGCTAGTAAAATGAGATTGAGGCGGACTGGTAATATAAGATTGAGGCGGACTTGTAATATACTGTGGCGTGATATGTATGTATATAACTGATTGCTGCGGCAAAATGAATGACTAGTTGTCAAGGTCCCAAGTCCCGATGAAGCTATAAATGGTTTAACATCAGAACGCCACCAACTGTGCCAACAATGTGAAGATATCAAAACTCCTTGATACACACATAAATATACTACTGGACAAAAGTTAAGGGCCACCAAGAAAAACTCCACTATGGACCAAATAAATGCAACCAGGTGTAAACAATTTATTACAAAATAAAGTTCATTCAACCTGGAAAAGATCAGTCAAGTAATGTGTGACTTACTAACAAAAAGAAATTCAACTCACTTTTTCACCTTTTGAACTAGTGGGGCGTATTGCAAAAACCACGAGTTTTTGCAGCAACAATGGCAATTTTCACGTGCGGGTTAAAGTGACCCTGTTTTTTGACATTTAAAAAAAAATTAACCTAGTGCACACAGAAATGTATACACATTTCTCTGAGCTCAGTTTTAATGACATTTTCACTAGTCTCTACAGTTTGCCAATCAATTATATAAACCTTGTCTAAACTGAATGGCGGCCCTTAACTTTTGTCCAGTGGTATATTTAATTACGATTGCATTTGACATGATGCATCACATAGATCCTGTATAATCTTGATCCACTATTTCCATACTTTATCTGTCATAAGAACACAATTATTATATCCTCTATTCAACTGCAAGTTCCATGGAGATCAACACATCTAGGAAAAAACGGATAAACTTAATAAGTTTAGCCAGCAGGTGGGCTTGAACATCAATTTAAAAAAGTTTGGAGGTCATGACGCTCAATGTGAGCAACCCTGAGCCCATATCAGTAAGGAATCAGCAACTGGTACAGACAGATACCTTCACATACCTAGGAAGCGTAGTAACACCAGACGGCGGAGCAAGCAAAGACATCAACAACAGAATGAACAAAGCAACACCTTTTTTAGTCTAAACAACATCTGGAAGTCCTCCCAATACAGCACAAGCACAAAATTAAGATTATATCAGAGCTGTGTGCTTTCTGTGGTTCTCTATGGTGCGGAATGCTGGAGAGTTACAGAGAAGGAAACGTCGAAATTGTCATCTTTTCACACAACATGCCTAAGAAAAATTCACCGAATCTTCTGGCCGAATACCATAACCAACCAAAATCTGCTTACTCGGAGCAAGCAAGAGGACATGCACACCATCATAGCTGGCAGACGCTGGAGCTGGGTTGGCCATGTCCTCAGAAGAGACCCCGATGCCATCACAAGAACAGCTATGCTATGGACCCCTGAAGGAAAACGAAAGAGAGGCCGACCAAAAACATCTTGGCGGAGGACTGCGGAGGCTGAGATGCAAAGAATGAACCAGAGTTGGGGCACTGTACGAAGGATGGCCACCGATCGAGCAAAGTGGAATCAGTTTGTTGTTGCCCTACAAGACGCCACCAGGCGTGATGGCCACTGACTGCTTTGACGGTCGGCGGCTAAGGATAAAAGAGGAAGAAAAGGTGTGGCGTGCAAAACGCATTCGCCATATATACAATTGTGAAGGACTGGTAATGTAAGATTATGATGGACTGGTAATATGCAATGGTGAAGGACATGTAACATAAGATTGTGTAGGTCTGAGTGAAGACATCATCGTATAAAAATACTGCTACAGAACCTGCCTCTGCAAGAATACATGAAGGCTTTAGAGCAGGCTTTCTGCAATAGAACCAGCAGCAGATGTGACTCCTAGCCCCAAAAGGAGTGAGTAAAATATAGAATACTATAACGATTATTCAGGCTCAGGAAATACTTATAAAAATATGTTTAAAACATTAAACGTGCATTAGGATGTAGGGTCTGCCATCAATGGTACCTATACCTCGTAGCGGTATGGCAGCTTGCGTACCCTGACAATCCCCAGAGCTATGCCAGTGAGATTTTTACTCCTGGTAGGTTCAACAAAGCTGGACTGGTCTGCGTGGGTAGGGGTCAGACAAAAGCTGGTACCCTGGTCCTCCAGGTTGGGGGTTTTAGCATCGGGCTGACACCCTTGTCTATGTAAAAAAAAAAAAACAATGAAGTTACGGAAACAACAATAAATGAACAAACTTTGCTGCGGGATGGACATTCGGAGTCTATGGCTCGTATGACTGTCAGTGGTGAAAGCCCAAAGGAAGCCACTGACATGAAAACGGATGTCCTGACCGCAAAACAGGATACAAGAATAGGATTTTGGAATGTCAGGACAATGAACGAGACAGGTAAACTAAGACAGATCACGGTAGAAATGAGAAACTATAGGTTACACATTCTAGGGATAAGCGAGAGCATTTGGACAGGGGCAGGAAAAGTTAAAACAGCAACAGGAGAAACAGTACTTTACTCTGGAAGAGAGGATGGACAGCACAATGAAGGCGTAGCCATTATTCTACAGAAAGGAATAGAAAGGACATTACTGGAATGGAAACCCATCAACAACAGACTGATAAGATTAAGATTGAGAGGGAGATTCACCAACACTACAATAATACAATGCTACGCACCAACGAATGATAGCGATGAGGAGGTCAAGGATGAATTCTATCAACAACTGCAGAAAGAAATGGAAGACACACCTAGATATGATCGTGTTATAGTAATGGGTGACCTCAATGCGAAAGTTGGTACACAAATAAATATAATGAAAGAACAATGGGGAAATGCGGCAGCGGAACAGCAAACGAAAATGGGGATAAACTAATAAGTTTCTGTAGCATTAACAACCTGGTCATTGGAGGAACATTTTTCCCACATAAAGAAATTCACAAATTAACATGGGAATCACAAAATGGTCGGGACAGAAACCAGATAGACCACATCATGGTTAACGGTAGATGGAGACATGCATTACAAGATGTGAAGGTAAGAAGAGGTGCAGATGTGGGAAGCGATCTCCATTTAGTAGTAGCAAAACTGAAAGTGAAACTAAGAAGGGCTGGACCAACTGTAACTACACAGAAAAGGTTTGACATCAGCAAATTGAAGGACTCCCTTATCAGAAAAGCTTTTGCGGCCGACATAAAGAAACGATATCAATTTGCCAAAAGTCAGGAAAAGACATTGACTGATGATATAGACCAGAATTTCAACCAACACCATTTCAACAATATACAAGGAAAGCAGCAAATCCTGCTTGGGATTCCAGGAAAGGAAGAAGCAAGACTGGATAACACCAGAAACATTAAACACCATAACGATGAGAAAGGAAATGAAAAGAAAGAAAACAGAAGCGAAGTCCCCCAGGTTAAAGCAACTATATAGCGAACAGTACAGTCAGCTGGGCAAGGAAGTTAAACGCCAAACCCGAGCCAACAAAAGGAATTTCCTAGACGATCTTGCAAGACAGGCAGAGGAGGCAGCACTGAGAAATGAACAAAGCACAGTATACAAAATAACTAAATTCATCAGCGGAAAACGAGGTGCAAACAATATTACATTAGTAAGAGATAAGCAAGGTAATCTCATCACGACAGCAGAGGGACAGGAAACAAGATGGGCAGAGCACTTCAGAGAAACTCTGAACAAGGAACCACCAGAGACACAATTGAATGTTTTTGAAGCTGAAAACGATGTAGATGTAAATACAGACATTCCACGAAAAGAAGAAATCATCACAGCAATGAAAGGGTTAAAGAACGGCAAAGCTTCTCTCAGTTCCCAGCAAAATACTAGGCAGGATAATTATACAGAGAATTTCAAAGGCAGTAGACCACAAACTGAGGAAAGAACAAGCAGGATTTAGAAAGAACAGAAGATGTGTAGATCATATATTCACTCTCAGGAACATTATAGAGCAGTGCTCAGAATGGCAAAGACAGCTTTACATTAATTTCGTTTATTTTGAAAAGGCTTTTGACAGCATACATAGGGACAGTTTATGGAAAATACTGAGGGCTTATGGAATTCCAAGCTGCATAGTGTCAATCATAAAAAGCCTCTATGCCAACTTTACGTGTAGTGTTGGGCAGAGCAGCCTAACCTTTGAGGTGAAGACAGGAGTACGACAGGGATGCCCCTTATCAACCACTCTATTTTTAACAGTCATAGACTGGGTGATGCGCCAGACAACAGAGGGCAGTCCAAGAGGAATAAGATGGACTACATTTTCTACATTAGAAGATCTGGAATATGCAGATGACATTGCACTACTAGCACATTCACATCAACACATCCAGGAAAAAACGGATAAACTTAATAAGTTTAGCCAGCAGGTGGGCTTGAACATCAATTTAAAAAAGTTTGGAGGTCATGACGTTCAATGTGAGCAACCCTGAGCCCATATCAGTAAGGAATCAGCAACTGGTACAGACAGATACCTTCACATACCTAGGAAGCGTAGTAACACCAGACGGCGGAGCAAGCAAAGACATCAACAACAGAATGAACAAAGCAACACCTTTTTTAGTCTAAACAACATCTGGAAGTCCTCCCAATACAGCACAAGCACAAAATTAAGATTATATCAGAGCTGTGTGCTTTCTGTGGTTCTCTATGGTGCGGAATGCTGGAGAGTTACAGAGAAGGAAACGTCGAAATTGTCATCTTTTCACACAACATGCCTAAGAAAAATTCACCGAATCTTCTGGCCGAATACCATAACCAACCAAAATCTGCTTACTCGGAGCAAGCAAGAGGACATGCACACCATCATAGCTGGCAGACGCTGGAGCTGGGTTGGCCATGTCCTCAGAAGAGACCCCGATGCCATCACAAGAACAGCTATGCTATGGACCCCTGAAGGAAAACGAAAGAGAGGCCGACCAAAAACATCTTGGCGGAGGACTGCGGAGGCTGAGATGCAAAGAATGAACCAGAGTTGGGGCACTGTACGAAGGATGGCCACCGATCGAGCAAAGTGGAATCAGTTTGTTGTTGCCCTACAAGACGCCACCAGGCGTGATGGCCACTGACTGCTTTGACGGTCGGCGGCTAAGGATAAAAGAGGAAGAAAAGGTGTGGCGTGCAAAACGCATTCGCCATATATACAATTGTGAAGGACTGGTAATGTAAGATTATGATGGACTGGTAATATGCAATGGTGAAGGACATGTAACATAAGATTGTGTAGGTCTGAGTGAAGACATCATCGTATAAAAATACTGCTACAGAACCTGCCTCTGCAAGAATACATGAAGGCTTTAGAGCAGGCTTTCTGCAATAGAACCAGCAGCAGATGTGACTCCTAGCCCCAAAAGGAGTGAGTAAAATATAGAATACTATAACGATTATTCAGGCTCAGGAAATACTTATAAAAATATGTTTAAAACATTAAACGTGCATTAGGATGTAGGGTCTGCCATCAATGGTACCTATACCTCGTAGCGGTATGGCAGCTTGCGTACCCTGACAATCCCCAGAGCTATGCCAGTGAGATTTTTACTCCTGGTAGGTTCAACAAAGCTGGTCTGGTCTGCGTGGGTAGGGGTCAGACAAAAGCTGGTACCCTGGTCCTCCAGGTTGGGGGTTTTAGCATCGGGCTGACACCCTTGTCTATGTAAAAAAAAAAAAAACAATGAAGTTACGGAAACAACAATAAATGAACAAACTTTGCTGCGGGATGGACATTCGGAGTCTATGGCTCGTATGACTGTCAGTGGTGAAAGCCCAAAGGAAGCCACTGACATGAAAACGGATGTCCTGACCGCAAAACAGGATACAAGAATAGGATTTTGGAATGTCAGGACAATGAACGAGACAGGTAAACTAAGACAGATCACGGTAGAAATGAGAAACTATAGGTTACACATTCTAGGGATAAGCGAGAGCATTTGGACAGGGGCAGGAAAAGTTAAAACAGCAACAGGAGAAACAGTACTTTACTCTGGAAGAGAGGATGGACAGCACAATGAAGGCGTAGCCATTATTCTACAGAAAGGAATAGAAAGGACATTACTGGAATGGAAACCCATCAACAACAGACTGATAAGATTAAGATTGAGAGGGAGATTCACCAACACTACAATAATACAATGCTACGCACCAACGAATGATAGCGATGAGGAGGTCAAGGATGAATTCTATCAACAACTGCAGAAAGAAATGGAAGACACACCTAGATATGATCGTGTTATAGTAATGGGTGACCTCAATGCGAAAGTTGGTACACAAATAAATATAATGAAAGAACAATGGGGAAATGCGGCAGCGGAACAGCAAACGAAAATGGGGATAAACTAATAAGTTTCTGTAGCATTAACAACCTGGTCATTGGAGGAACATTTTTCCCACATAAAGAAATTCACAAATTAACATGGGAATCACAAAATGGTCGGGACAGAAACCAGATAGACCACATCATGGTTAACGGTAGATGGAGACATGCATTACAAGATGTGAAGGTAAGAAGAGGTGCAGATGTGGGAAGCGATCTCCATTTAGTAGTAGCAAAACTGAAAGTGAAACTAAGAAGGGCTGGACCAACTGTAACTACACAGAAAAGGTTTGACATCAGCAAATTGAAGGACTCCCTTATCAGAAAAGCTTTTGCGGCCGACATAAAGAAACGATATCAATTTGCCAAAAGTCAGGAAAAGACATTGACTGATGATATAGACCAGAATTTCAACCAACACCATTTCAACAATATACAAGGAAAGCAGCAAATCCTGCTTGGGATTCCAGGAAAGGAAGAAGCAAGACTGGATAACACCAGAAACATTAAACACCATAACGATGAGAAAGGAAATGAAAAGAAAGAAAACAGAAGCGAAGTCCCCCAGGTTAAAGCAACTATATAGCGAACAGTACAGTCAGCTGGGCAAGGAAGTTAAACGCCAAACCCGAGCCAACAAAAGGAATTTCCTAGACGATCTTGCAAGACAGGCAGAGGAGGCAGCACTGAGAAATGAACAAAGCACAGTATACAAAATAACTAAATTCATCAGCGGAAAACGAGGTGCAAACAATATTACATTAGTAAGAGATAAGCAAGGTAATCTCATCACGACAGCAGAGGGACAGGAAACAAGATGGGCAGAGCACTTCAGAGAAACTCTGAACAAGGAACCACCAGAGACACAATTGAATGTTTTTGAAGCTGAAAACGATGTAGATGTAAATACAGACATTCCACGAAAAGAAGAAATCATCACAGCAATGAAAGGGTTAAAGAACGGCAAAGCTCCGGGCCATGATAACTTAAATGCAGAGCTATTTAAGACAGACCCTGAGCTAGCAGCAGAACTATTAGAACCACTATTTGCACAAGTCTGGAAAACGGGGACAACACCATCAGAGTGGAACAAAGGAATAATTGTCAAATTGCCCAAGAAGGGAGATCTTGCAGACTGCAATAATTGGAGAGGAATCACTCTTCTCTCAGTTCCCAGCAAAATACTAGGCAGGATAATTATACAGAGAATTTCAAAGGCAGTAGACCACAAACTGAGGAAAGAACAAGCAGGATTTAGAAAGAACAGAAGATGTGTAGATCATATATTCACTCTCAGGAACATTATAGAGCAGTGCTCAGAATGGCAAAGACAGCTTTACATTAATTTCGTTTATTTTGAAAAGGCTTTTGACAGCATACATAGGGACAGTTTATGGAAAATACTGAGGGCTTATGGAATTCCAAGCTGCATAGTGTCAATCATAAAAAGCCTCTATGCCAACTTTACGTGTAGTGTTGGGCAGAGCAGCCTAACCTTTGAGGTGAAGACAGGAGTACGACAGGGATGCCCCTTATCAACCACTCTATTTTTAACAGTCATAGACTGGGTGATGCGCCAGACAACAGAGGGCAGTCCAAGAGGAATAAGATGGACAACATTTTCTACATTGGAAGATCTGGAATATGCAGATGACATTGCACTACTAGCACATTCACATCAACACATCCAGGAAAAAACGGATAAACTTAATAAGTTTAGCCAGCAGGTGGGCTTGAACATCAATTTAAAAAAGTTTGGAGGTCATGACGCTCAATGTGAGCACCCCTGAGCCCATATCAGTAAGGAATCAGCAACTGGTACAGACAGATACCTTCACATACCTAGGAAGCGTAGTAACACCAGACGGCGGGGCAGGCAAAGACATCAACATCAGAATGAATAAGGCAAGAACAGCCTTTTTTAGCCTAAACAACATCTGGAAGTCCTCCCAATACAGCACAAGCACAAAATTAAGATTATATCAGAGCTGTGTGCTTTCTGTGCTTCTCTGTGGTGCGGAATGCTGGAGAGTTACAGAGAAAGAAACGTCGAAATTATCCTCTTTTTCACACAACATGCCTTAGAAAAATTCACCGAATCTTTTGGCCGAATACCATCACTAACCAAGATCTGCTTACTCGTAGCAAGCAAGAGGACATGCACACCATCATAGCTGGCAGACGGTGGAGCTGGGTTGACCATGTCCTCAGAAGAGACCCCGATGCCATCACAAGAACAGCTATGTTTTGGACCCCTGAAGGAAAACGAAAGAGAGGCCGACCAAAAACAACCTGGCGGAGGACTGTGGAGGCTGAGATGCAAAGAATGAACCAGAGTTGGGGCACTGTACGAAGGATGGCCATCGACCGAGCAAAGTGGAATCAATTTGTTGTTGACCTACAAGACGCCACTAGGCGTGATGGCCACTGACTGCTTTGACGGTCGGCGGCTAAGGATCAAAGAAGAAGAAGGATGTAGGGTAGGAGGTCAGGGTGATTGACAGCTATATCATTATTGGGTATTCAGGATCATGTTTGGTTCTCGTCTCTGTATCTAGATTAAAGTGGTCCAACTTATTCTACCCCGAGGGCCACATAAACCAAACAATTTAAAATTCGTGGGCCATTCATGATTTAAAAAAAAATATTTCAAATAAAAGTTGAGTGAAAATGGATGAAAATCAAAGAAAGCGAAATGAAAAGTAAAACAAAATAAAAAATACAATAACCATTGCATTTCTATTGAAACATTTTTAGTTTTATACTTACCTCTTAATGGGAAGTTTTGGGGATGTGAATTTTCTGTAACCAGAGTCTCGATATCAATGCCAATCGACAGTAAAACATTGCTTTGCACCAGACGTTTTGAGTCTCATCTCAAAAGTATTAATTTAAAAAAAAATAATTTGTGTATGTGCGCGAGCCACACAACAATTTTAAGCGGGCCACATTTGGCCCGCATAACTGCAGTTGGACTACGCTGATCTAGGTCATGTATGGCTCCACGAATACAGATTGTGTACAGTGGCAACATCCCGGACACATATCTACTTGACTGGATAAACTACATGAGTAAAGCTACTTAAGGGAAAGTCTATCCCTAGTGTACAAATACTGAGGATGTGAGTGAGGGGGAAGAATTTGGAAAGATCAGCAGCTCACGAAACGACACACACTTAGGTGCTTACCAGAGTAGAAAAATAGATAACGACTGGCCACTGTGGAAGAGTTTGAGGCCGTTACATATAAATTTTACTAAAATACGTAATTGACTACAACTAGAAACATAGGGAGCATCTCATGGACAGAGACGAGAACAAAAAACGAGGTCCTAGAAAACCTCAGAATTAAAAAAAAGAGAATTACTGAAGGAGATCTA
Source organism: Oreohelix idahoensis (assembly GCA_024509875.1). Taxonomy (NCBI): domain Eukaryota; kingdom Metazoa; phylum Mollusca; class Gastropoda; order Stylommatophora; family Oreohelicidae; genus Oreohelix; species Oreohelix idahoensis. The sequence continues at coordinate 136,201 of JAMPIV010003237.1, read as the reverse complement.
AGTTAGAATCTTTGAAGGACCGAGGACTAGAATGGAACCAGGCCAGGAGGAAGACAGCCGATAGGATAGTCTGGCGCTCTCTCTTCCAAACCTCTACACCTCACGGTAGAAGGGGAACGACTAAGTAAGTAAGTAAGATCTAAGTTAGACAATTACATTATTTTGACCATGTGAAAAGACATACCTCTTGCTGAGGACCAGAATGGAAGGAAGAAATGAGGACTAACGTACATAACGAAGAAATGAGGATTAACGTACATGAGGAAGAAATGAGGACAAATGTACATGAGGAAGAAATGAGGACTAACGTACATGAGGAAGGAATGAGGACTAACGTACATGAGGAAGACATGAGGACTAACGTACATGAGGAAGAAATGAGGACTAACGTACATGAGGAAGAAATGACAACTAACATACATGAGGAAGAAATGAGGACTAACTTAAATGAGGAAGAAATGAGGGCTAACATACATGAGGAAGAAATGAGGACTAACGTACATGAGGAAGAAATGAGGACTAGCGTACATGAGGAAGAAATAAGGACTAACGTACATGAGGAGGAAAACGTTAAAAATGGGAATAAAACATCAAGAAATTGACAGGAAAGAGTATATCATAGTGCACCATCAAGACAAGAGATTGACAGGAAAAAGTATATCAGAGTGCACCATCAAGACAAGAGATTGACAGGAAATAGTATATCAGAGTGCACCATCAAGACAAGATATAGACAGGAAAGAGTATATCAGAGTGCACCATCAAGACAAGAGATTGACAGGAAAGAATATATCAGAGTGTACCATCAAGCCAAGAGATTGACAGGAAAGAGTATATCAGAGTGCACCATCAAGACAAGAGATGGACAGGAAAGAGTATATCAGAGTGCACCAGCAAGACAAGAGATTATTCAATTTTTAATACCTGTTAAAACCTAATTGATTATTAAATGTTACTTATATCTATCCAAATTTAAAGTTGATTTAATCATTTTGAATGTGTTGTGAAATAGTATATCAGAGTGCACCATCAAGACAAGAGATAGACAGGAAAGAGTATATCAGAGTGCACCATCAAGACAAGAGATTGACAGGAAAGAGTATATCAGAGTGCAACATATGTAGTTATATGTGGGAGACAGAAAGGTAGACATAGTTACATATGAGAGACAATAAATTATATGTAGTAATATGTGGGAGACAGGAAGACGTATTTATATGTGTGAGACAGGAAGGTAGGCATAGTTATATCACAGAAACGGGGGGGGGGGGGGAAAGTAGACGTAGTTACAGATACGAGACGAGACAGGAAAGTAGACGTATTTATGTGTGAGAGTTAGGATATTAGACGTAGTTATGTGTGAGGGACAGGATATTAGACGTGGTTATGTGTAAGAGACAGGATAGTAGACGTAGTTATGTGTAAGAAACAGGAAAGTAGACGTAGTTATGTGTGAGACATAGGAAAATAAACGTATTAATGTGTGAGATGGGGGGGGGGGGGGGGGGGGGGGGTTAGAAGTAGTTACACGTACAAGACAGGAAAGTAGATGTAGTTATGTGTGAGAAACAGGAAAGTAGACTTAGTTATGTGTAAGAGACAGGAAGAAGCAGCTATAGTACCAGTGTGACCACCAATGTTTTCCAATGTCATAGCAACGTTATTCGTGATGCCGTAGTCAGATGTGTCAAAGAACTGAAGCGTTCGATCATAGACAGCCTTGTTGCTGATTATATTGATGGGTGATTGCATCACTCCGCCACAGTCCGGGTGGTTGAGATGCCAATTTTCAGGTCTTGCACGAGAAAAACGTTTTGCTTCACTAAGTATTCTCTCTGTCTGTTTATCTGGGTCTATTTTTTGTATATTTGTCTGTGTGATTGCACGTTTCATTGTCTTCTTCTTTGTTTGTCTGTCTACCTATCTGTCTGACTGATTATCTATCTGTCTGTCTGATTGCATATCTCACTGTCTTCCACTTTGACTTCTGTCTGTCGGCATATCTGTCTCACTATCTGTCTGTCTGATTGTATGTGTCTAACTGCCTACCGCTTTGTCTCTCTGTCTGTGTGTTTGCCTATCTGCCGGACTGACTGTCTGTCTTTTTGTTTGCATATCTGCTCGTCTGTCTATCTGTCTGCCTGCCAGTTTGTCTGTGTGACAGTCTAAACGTTCTATGTGAAAATCAACGTACCTTTTATGTCATCAGGATGGTAGTTCCAATCTGAAAACAACACAAACTCCAATTAATGTTGCCGTTATTACTGTTCGTGGTAATAAATTAACATATGTTATATGTACGTACACAACTCAATGGCTGTCTATGTGTTCCATATACATGTTCACACACTTTGACTTATCGGGACCTGTCACATAAATTGGGTCGATCTTTTGTCCTCTTCGGCTGTATTAGTCACAATTTTGTTTGTGTACTAAATTACTTGCAATTTTTGTGGTCGCCCATTCCTATGAAGCAGATATTAGCTATTTTCTTATCAATTTTACACTCCCCTCGGTGACAATTGATCATGTTTGCTTTGCGCTTCTTGGCTTTGCTAAGATTAAGACGCAGGTAAAACCAAGAAGGGCACGATCAATTTTCGTGTAGTGAGCGTGTATCATGTTTACCTAGGAGTGCCCCGCGATATATTATCGTCCTGTCGGCATGCACTCGGCAGAAACGAATGACATAATCATTTCCTGTACACTTTGTTACAAAGACATTACTTGAGATAAAAGTAAGGAGTTATCTGTAAACATTGCCGAGAGAATGAGCGGATGTTTTCATATCACATTTGGGAGACATGACCTTTGCAGTAATGTCCCTGTGGAAATAATTTGATTTACCCCACAAAACCCGGAGGTTTTTAAACGATTGGCAGGGGGTTTGAAATAGAGGAACAACCAAATTCCTTATTGGACCCTGCCTAAATCGTAACAAATTAGTCAAGTGCAATATAACCTGACACTTTGGTCGGTTGATAGCACCGTGAAAACCTACCTCGCGCCAAGAAGACAACCAGACTTTGCCAGAGTTAAGACTAAAAAATCAGCTTTCATTTATCAGACCGGACCCTTGCTTGAGCGTCTTGAGAACTTAAGAGCCCAGGAAATCTCTAATATTTTAACACGAAAAACCGGAATCTGAGGGACCTGAAACCCAAGTCAAAGTTGAAACGTATTGCTAAAGTAACAACACCCCAGACAAAGTGTAAGAGGCCTCTGCAAGTGCCTTTATTTCTATGAGCCAGCAGTCTGAGAGCCTAAACATTGGCTTGGGGGTACCAGTTGAGGGTACTATTTCTGGAACAAGTGAGGGTATAAGTGGCCTGAAGTCGACGCTAGACATCATCATCAGACGGGTCAGAGACGCAGGACCAGCTTTGCAGTTACTCCCTGATTCTACTTGGAACGTGCTGCAGCTCTTAATCTTGACCAAGGACGCGAGCGATCCAGTCACCTATCTGCGAAGAACAAAAACACCAACGAGAGCAGAAATTAAAGCAGCTATGTGAACAAATAAAAGCTGCCAAGTGAAACTTCCCTTATATTAATCCCCATTAACAACATATAATGATGATCAATTTTTGTTAAAGAATTATTCAATTTTTAATACCTGTTAAAACTTAATTGATTATTAAATGTTACTTATATCTATCCAAATTTAAAGTTGATTTAATCATTTTGAATGTGTTGTATCCGCATGTCTCAGTCAATTTCTTAAATACACTCAACCAGAGGTACAAAATAATAAGAATAATTCCTCTGAGTAATTCAGAGTGGGGGCTTGAACGAGCTAATATTACATTGCATACCCAACCTTCACAAAAGGCGGCGGGTCAGATATTTAAGTTAACAATTGCTCTGTCCTTTGCAGCATTGTTCTTGCCATCTGAAATATCTTGTGATGACTCTCTCGAGGTGGAAGCATCATTATTCTTCTATCTACAACTATGCCAAGAGTCATCTTGTGCAAAGGTGGACACCATTGAAGACCCACAGCAGATACTCTACGTTTTGGCCACTGTTGGATCACTACTGCAGAGAACAGGTTAGGCAACCCGTGACAGGACAAAATTTTGTAAAGTTACACTTTATGGTACAGCGCGTAGAGCCAGAAGCCGCATAGACAGAAAGAAATGATAGCCAACGTGCCATTTTACATTAAATTTCGTTTTTTAATTTTCATAAAAGGGGCGTAATTGTTTTTCTTGCATTGACACGGGAAACAATGGAACGCATAAAAATACCTATGTTTGTCAGATTAACATCCAGATTTTCTCTTTTTATGCAGTCATGAAACCTTTTAAATTACAAAGTAGTGCAAAAGGATTTAGTGAGAGGTCATAACTCTCATTCACTCTGGCAGTATCTATTGATTTCTTCTTTTTTCTCACTTGTCCTATTATTTGCCATATTTTATGCCCTACATTCTTTCTGTGACCATTCCCAGACTGTTTACATTACGCCAGGTGACTCATGATAATACCCCGTTTATTGAACCTGTCAGCGAGCGATATTCTTATCATGAAAAGCCAGCTTGCTACCTTTTGATACAGACGACAAACGTGAAGATAGATAGCGACTTTGACGTAACTCATTTCCGCGGCCAGCGACAATCAGGCAATTAATACCTGGGTTGCGGTCTGTATGTCTGAGGAAACCATATTGTTTGGCTGAGCGACCGGCGATCATATTGTTTGACTGTATAGAGAACGCACGAACACGGGCGATAATCACATAATCGTTTCACGGGACAACCCCTGTGTAAGATTATTATCGATAACCTGTCTGGAGAAGACAATATTGGTAGGAAGGCATCTGGGCAGGAAATTAGTGCACAGATTTGTTTGTGAGTAATCGGAAGTATTACGACTGATTAGACAGAGTTCATGCGTAGAAAATTAAATGTAATATTTTTAAAACGCGTGGGGGATATTTTAAATTAAACACCCCAACCCAGTGCAAAAGAGATTCAATTGTTTTGATTTGAGAGCCGAAATAAACATTGAATTTCATTGGAAATTCGGAGGAAGTACCATCTTTGTTTTAAACTGAGAAGTGGGAAATACAATATAGCGAGAATCAGAGACACAGATCAGACAGCCTCGCAACTTCAAGCTAGCAACTCCAAAAAGAAAAAAAGAGAAGGATCGGACCTAGAATTCCATAATTATAAGTGACCAATCGAGTATTTAGTCAACTTTGGAACTTACAAGTAAACCCGCATATATAAATACATAGACTGGAAACTTAAAAGGACCAGGACAGCTCGAAGTATATTATGAAATTTTAAAACTTAAAAAAGAAAGCCCACATTTATAAATACAAGACTAGAGTCCTAAGGAATTGGATCACCCGTCTTAAGAGAAACTTTCCCAGACCAAGTGTTTCGCAGATTCACCCGTCATAAGAGAGATTCAAAATTTCCAGACCAAGTGATTCGAGAGCATATAAACTAAATTGCTAGTGTCCATTTTAACCTGCGCGAGGAGATTGTGTATTCCCAAAACTTTGAGGTAAGTGTAACAATTATTTTACAAATGTGAATGCAACCTGTTTCTTGCTAAGTGGTTATATATATGAGGCTGGCAACCTCAACATATGAAACTAGTATACTCGTAAACCAGTACAGCAAACGCTGGTGATTGTTTTTGGTTATTCGTGCGGTAAACCGACAGCAGAGGTGACCCAACATTCCGACTGGAGCAGTGATGGGTGATGATTACATCACATGTGCCTCAAGTGTATCATATCAGTGTGTGTGAGATATATGTAACTTGTTAATGTTAGTTCAGACACAAATCATTATTCGCGCTTTCCAGACACATTTTCCCAGTTTAATACCCTGAAGAGTACTGGTGATTTTTAATCATCTTCCTTGAACTGCGCTGTCTACTCAATAATTTAATTCTTCTGAGAGATTAATATTGGTGGGTGAACAGCAAGAGGATGCGCCTGCTAAGCTTCCAACTCAGTGTACTGAGCAGCGACATTTGTTCTTTCAATTTTGTCCAAAAAGTTCGTGGTTACAAGCAATCAGACGGTTTGTGGTACTAACGTTCTACGCCACTAAGCGTGAGAGAAGAGCATCAACACTAACAACTTACACTGTGCAAATTGTGTGGGGAAGGGCCCTCATCTTAAAAAAAGTGACGGGAACCACGCCGACAGGACTCACCTAGAGCAAAGTTCTTGTAAAAAAGGGCACCAGCAAAAGGACTATTATACATCCCCTCTCATGTCTCGATGACGAGAAACTTTATATCCATTTAAATTTCACCCATGATTCATATTTATTTTAACTGTTAAAGAGTAATTGATTATTAAACTTGTTACCTGTTATTTTAAAACTAAAACAATAATCCGTTTATTCAGTTTTATAAGTATGAAAGCAAACCTATGAGCACGATTTTTTAATAAATTCATGTATATAGACATCTAGAGACATACTTACATATATAGAGCGATAACTTATAAGAGGAAATTCGCCGAATTAACTCAGCTGGGGGCTTGTACGGGCCATAACCATTGCATAATCCTTCACAAAAGGCGACGGATCAGATATAAGTTAACAATTGTTCAGCCCAAGGCAACATTGTTCTTGACTTCTGAAAATATCTTGTGAAATCTCCCTAGGGATAGAAGCGTCTTTACCCTTCTATCTACAACTCTGCCAAGAGTAATCTTGTGCGAAGGTAGACACCTTTGACGACCCATTTTAGATACTCTTGAGTTTTGGCCACTGTTGGACCACTACTGCAAAGCAGGGGAGTCAATCCGTGACATATATATATATATATATATATATATATATATAAATATCTATATATATTTATATATATTTATATATATATATATATATATATATAAAATATATACTACTCGTCAAAAGTCAAGGGCCACTTAGAAAAACCTTGGTTGAAACCATAAAACAAATCTGATATAAACGTAATTGGTATCAGTCAAAACGGCATTTATTGAATACCAAATTGACATGCCACGTAAAGAAATGGAAACACACATTCAAACGCAATGAAGCTGTGAAGTGTGTCACCCACCTTTTCAAAAGTCACACAATAGATATTGGACAAATAGACATTTCAAAATCGGGTATGACCACCGTTTGCAGCAAGGCATTCAAGACAGCGTAGACGCATCGAGTCCACAACGGTCCGAAGAGTATCCTGAGGAACAGCTTGCCATTCCTGAAGCAGAAATGCAGTCAGCTGTGCAACATCCATTGGCAGGGGGTGATTTGTTGACAATCTTCGGCTAAGGACATCCCAAAGGTGCTCAATCGGAGAAAGGTCAGGTGAATGAGCTAGCCACGCCATCCTGATGATCCCATGTTGCCGAATAAACTCATTCACTACAAGAGCTCGATGGGGTCGAGCGTTATCATCTTGGAGGATGGCATTACCACCTATGGACACCAGCGCAGGCTGAACAATTGGTCTCAAGATTTCGTTCTGGTATCTTGGGCCCGTCAAGCTGCCTTGGATGATGTAGAGTGGGGTCCTGCCGTGTCTGTAGAAGCCTCCGCAGACCATGACAGAACCCCTACCATAACGATTCACTTCTCGAATTGTGTCATCAGTAAATCGCTAGGCGCAGGGCTGACAACAAGAGGTACCGGTCACCATATCTATTGGTGCATCTAGGGCGACCTGGCCGGTGGCGATCCTCCACACTTCCTGTGGCCTGAAATCTCTCCAAAATTCTTTGGATAGTAGAGTGTGACACTGCAAGCCGTCTAGCAACCTCACGGACAGATAAACCACTTTCAACCCACGCTATAGCCCTCATTTTTTGTAAGGTGTCAAGACTTCTTCTCGGTGGCATGGTTTTTGCAAGTGATGAAACTACCCTAAGTCTTACTTACTTACTTAGTCGTTCCCCTTCTACCGTGATGTGTAGAGGTTTGGAAGAGAGAGCGCCAGACTATCCTATCGGCTGTCTTCCTCCTGGCCTGGTTCCATTCTAGTCCTCGATCCTTCAAAGATTGTCTAATGTTGTCCTCCCAGCGGACTCTGGGTCGTCCTCGGGGTCTGAATCCTTGGCTCTTTGTTTCCCATGCTTGTCGTGGTATCCGATCTTCTCCCATTCTGCAGACATGGCCAAACCATCTTAATTGGGACTGTTCTACTTGGATCTGCAGGGGATAGGATTTAAGGCCTTGACGTATCGTCTGGTTGCGTACCATGCTAGTAATCGTGATTTAAAGCAAACAGGTGATTGGCCTGTTGTGCCTTTGCATGGTGGAGGGGCTGCCTCCTTACGGCCTCCATGCAGGCCGCCCTCCTCCTTTTTCATCCGGGCTTGGGACCGGCATTGTAAAACAAATTAAGAGTGAACTCTGTTCACGAAAAGTCGCCATTGCACGTGGAATGTCAATCAGCACGATTACTTCACCTGTTTGGTTGTACGGAAGTTTGAAAAAACAGATTAAAAATGTGAATTTATGGTCAGCAAACCAAATTGCACGTGATAACCATGGTTGTCGGTGAGTTGTATTTATGCTTAACGTGCATAGAGGACTGTCAGAGGAAGATATTGCACCCATTTTTACTAAAAACTTCCTTCATTTAATCCTTCTATGCGCTTATATAAAAGTGTATTGAAAATAATAGGGTGGCCCTTGACTTTTGACGAGTAGTATAGATTATTATAAAGTCTTTGTGCAGTTTCAAGTATTCACAACTTCTATTCTCTCGCTGATAGAATTAGCATGTCACTTGAAATTCATTAGAATTCTGAAATAATTTTTTGTTGTTGTTGCGAAAATTAGGCATGGAATCGAATAGAGGAAACGAATCGCGTTTTATGATGCACACTTTTCTTTTAATACACACTAAATTGAAAACGTTATGTGATTCTGTTCATAATTTTCTTTACGTCACCAAGTTCTGTGATCATTTAAATAATTTTGTGTACGTCACCACGTTCTGTGATCCTGTAAACAACTTTGTGTACGTTATCAAATACGAGGGGGGTTCAGAAAGTAATGCACCACATCGATTTCTCAGGAGCTGTTTATTCAAAAAGCATGAAATTTATACACAATATACATGGATATGTCATGTAAACATCGGTATTATTCAACATAATCCCCATCAACTTGTACGGATTTATGCCAGCGCGAAACAAGTGCATGTATTCCTAGCCCGTACCAGATTTTGTCTTGATCATGTAGCCATTTCTTCGCTGCATGAATCACTCCTTCATCATCTTCAAACCTTGTCCCACGGAGTGCATCTTTAAGTGGACCAAATAGATGAAAATCAGACGGTGCCAAATCGGGACTATAGGGTGAATGGGGTAGTACAGTCCAACCCAATTTGGTGATTGCTTCCCGTGTTGCCAGACTTGTGTGAGGGCGCGCATTGTCGTGAAGGAGAAGCAGGTCTGCTGGATTCTTGTGCGGCCGAACTCAGCGAAAACGTTGATTGAGTTTTTTCAATGTCTTAATATAAGCTTGCGAATTGATTGTCTCTCCTCTTGGCATAACGTCCACAAGAATCACACCTTCAATGTCCCAAAAGACAGTGATCATGACCTTTCCAGCTGAAGGAATTGTCTTGAATTTCTTTCTTCGTGGTGATTGCGGATGATGCCACTCCATGGACTGTCTTTTGTCTCAGGTTCAAAATGATGTGCCCAGGTTTCGTCACCTGTAACGATCTTAGCCAAAACGTTCTCTCCATCAGCATTGAAACGCTCCAACAATTCAGAAGAAATTGTTTTTTTTGCAATCGGTGGTCATTTGTGAGACTTCGAGGAACCCATCTTGCGCAAACCTTAGAAAATCCGAGAGTTTTTATAACTGCATTTGCACTACCAATGCTGAATGACAGCTGTAAGGCCAATTGTTGAGTAGTGATTCGCCTATCAGTAAGAATAATGCCCTCAGCACATTTCAACATTTCTGCGTTGGTGGCTGTATCAGGACGTCCACAGCGCGGCCGATCAAGCAGCTCCGTATCTCCACTTCCCGATTCTGTGATTCTCTGAACCCAGCGACTGACTGTACTCCTGTCGACTGCAAAACTTCCATACACATCACATAGACGCTTGTGAATGTTCACAACAGTTTCCGTCTCTGCAACGAGAAATTCTATCACAATTCGCTGCTTTTAACGCAAGTAGCTAACACGCTCCATTTCAACGGTTTAGGGCAGCCGTATTATTTGGCCGGTTGCGGTGCAATTTGGTGCACACAATTGGCACATGCCATATTTAAAATCTGCAACATTTCATGCTTCTATCTTCATTATTAGCTGAGAAAAACGATGTTGTGCATTACTTTATGAACACCCCCGTAATATGATTATTTCACGCCTGTAATCTTGTACATTTGTTTGACTTTTTCGGCTTTAAGATTTTTATATGGCGACCCACGGACAGGTGACCCGCGGTTGCTTCAAATTTTGATATTTTAAAATATCACGACAGAGGGTCAAAATTTCAGTTTCCTGTGTCATCTAAAACATAGTGAACCAAGATTTAAAACTTCAAAACAACGATCATATTAGATTAAATAAAGTTGTTTTAACAATGAATAGTGTGGCCATTTCTGTGGTTGACTGTCCACAGAGATGGCCACGTAAAAAACCGGCTGCCCACACTTAGCCTAGAAGCACCTGCGGGAATTGGTGCGGAAACGTGTGACTGAGAATGCGGGAATCTCTTAATCTCAGACCTAATAGTCTTGTATATTTGGACATGCGCCCTAATATAACCTACTAGGTTGAACGGGACGCGCCTCGCCAAAACGAGTCAAAACTTTATTAAAAAACAAAAAGTGAGTGCGGGGAAAAAAACTACAGCATTGATGTGGTGACAGTATTCGCTGAAACCTCGCTAAGCTGACAATCAAAGAAGCTGGTGGCAGGTACAGGAGGACTAGGCAGGTGTTTGTTCAAGGCCCATGCTTCTTGCGGAGATAACTAGCAATGATGACCACCAAGAATCGAACACTAACAAGCGTTAATTTATAACTTTACACTTACCGGTCCCAGTTGCAGCAGCGTCAGCTTGACCACAATTCAGGCCTGCCACCAGAAACACAGCAGCTACCAAGTTGATCAATTGATTGAATCGTTGCTGACGACAGGCCATGTTCGATCAGAGCTCTAACTAATCTTACAGGTAGGATCAAGAATAGAGATCTCCGAAAGCTGCAGTACCACCACGGAGAAGTCTAACGTTGTTAGATCATTTATATACCCATTACAAATCAATAAGGCAAACCAGTGCTTTCCTGTTTCATAAAAGAAATTAAATAATACATACTTCAGGTAATAGTATTACGTCACAACATTTGTTAAGTGGATAATATTTACGTAACCAGCACTGAAATAGTCAAGGCCAGTCAAAGTCACGGCTCTCGTTTCCGCCCAGACGCACGATTTCAGATAAAGTAAGGGGTTCACTAAACTAGGCAAATGGTGAGAAAGAAGAGTTTAATAACCTTGTACATGTGCCTGTCACAACGGGCTGATCACCCGTTTGCCAGTCACTTCGATTACGGAAACAACAGCAGATGGGTTGATTTGCCATTGCCCTAAAGACGCTACTAGGCGTGATGGGAAACAATGGCAAAGAAAACCTATCTGCTGTTGCCCTAAGACGCCACTAGGCGTAATGGCCACTGACTGCTTTGACGGTCGGTGGCTAAGGACGGAAGAAGAAGAACATGTGCCTGTATTCACATAGATAGTATTTTGGGGTAAACTGATTTGGGGTTCTATTTTATTTATTTTAACATTTTCTTATATAAATGAATATTCCGTCGGAAAAATATTAAAATAGGTCAGAACAGTTTGATAGATGTATTTGTTATAGTGAGAATACGTGTTTCATTGACACACCAACTAAGAAGCAGGTATTGTGCCAATGTATTAATTGTGACCAGTTAATTAAGGAGCTATTCTCCGTTGAAGGAATTAAAGGACAGTAAAGGAAGCATTCCGACGGTATTCTATCTTTCAGGTTACGGAAAATATAAATGTCAAGTTGAAGTTCACTGTATATATATATATATATATATATATATATATATATATATATATATATATATATATATATATATATATATATATATATATATATATATATATATATATATATATATATATATATATATATATATATATATATATATATATATATATATATATATATATATATATATATATATATATATATATATATATATATATATATATATATATATATATATTCAAGTTCGAGGTTACTGTATCAAGTTTGAGTTTACTGGATGCTCCTCCAGAGATATTATTTAACTTGATCAATGGTACGGGTTCCAGGTTCGATTTGAAGTATCACATGAAAATATAAATGGCAGTACTTTCCATTGTTCCTAGAATTCCTAAATAATGAGCAAGTCAAACTCAACAATTTCCATCAGCATTTGAAGCAAAGTCCGACATTTTATATGAAGTTTTAATTTGGTTTCATTCAGATATATAACGGTAAATTACAAGATTCTCAGTTCAGTAGCATTCATTTCCACATATGAAGTCATCTCATAAAATTCATATTGTGCATTTTGATGAGCTTAGGTACATCTATTTCTCCTGTCTAATATGCATCAGTCTTAATGCTAAGTCGAGACCTTTACCAACCTGAAGTATTATGTTGTCATAGGGCTAGGGGTCGGGTTAGCCATTGTTCAACTATTACTGGAGTCTATTCAGTTTTTGCCAATATATAGTGGCGGTCAGCAAATGTGCTAGGAACTTAGGCTTCATCTCTTTGCCAGGGATTCGGGCGTGCAACTCTTCTGCTAGGATCTTGGGCTTCGACTCTTCGCTAAGGGTTTTGGGCCGTCAATATATACAAACTGGTTCCTAAGACTGTTGGGGGAAAAGTTACTTTGATTTGTCAGTCAAACGGATATGTTTGAGATAATCTATTTCATTGGCGAAGCCATTAGTTAAGATGGATATTCTACTAGTTATGTCTATGTCATATTTACGTCACAGTTACTACACAAGTTTCTATGATAGCGAATGGTATAACATTTTATTCGAGGGTATTTTTAATTCTGTTTAGAGGTTTCAGGTCTCGTATTATTTCCTGTAACTGTCTGGAAGTCTTTATTAAACAATGTCGATAAGAGGCTATGTGAAAATGACGTCATCAATAACTTGCGTACTAAAATTATTTAAAAGATAATTACTAAACTACTAATGTGATCATCATTCCGGTTACATACAATGTATCATGCCCTTTGTCCCAAGCAGGCGTTACGGTTGTCACAAGTATCAGCCGAGGTTAACCTGAAATATAGCTGTCAAACAACGCTAAGACTTGCTATAACAGGCTTAAGAATTCATTATATTATATTGAAATTTATTAAGAAAATATTATGGACACAAACAAAAATGAATTAGACTCACAAAGAAGAGGGAAGGGACAACTAGGGTAAAGGTGGATCGTGAAAAAGTATAGTAAAATCTCAGTTTTCGGCTGTTTCGACTTACAGTAACCTGCCAATTCGAACGAGCCATTAAGACCCATTAATGTTTAATTGCAGTTAAAATTTAGATAATTTTCACTTTGTGTACCCACTTCGTTTGCTACTTAAGAAAGAAATGAACCTGCTTGACGTGGGTGGATTGTAGACCTTGGGTACGAAATTTAATCTAGAAATTAATACCAATAACGTCATAGCTTTGCTTGAATCACACGCAGAAAAACTCAGCAACGTAGACCTGAGGAGGAAGCCATAAGTTACGTCGAAACTCCAAAACCTTACTTTCTTACTTTCTTAGTCGTTCTTCTTCTACAGTGAGGTGTAGAGTTTGGAAAAGAGAGCGCCATACTATCATATCGGCTGTCTTCCTCCTAGCCCGGTTCCATTCTAGTCCTTGGCCCTTCAAAGATTGTCTAATGTTGACCTCCCAGAGGAATTTGGTTCGTCGTGGAGGTCTGGATCCCTGGATCTTAGTTTCCCATGCTTGTCGTAGTAGCTGATCTTCTCCCATTCTACAGACATGGTCAAACCATCTTAGTTGGGACTGTTCTACTTGGGTCTGCAGGGGTTGGGTTTTTAGACTTTGCGTACCATCTGGTAATAATAATAATATAGCAAGGACATCAACAACAGAATGAATAAAGCGAGAACAGCCTTTGCTGTTCTCAACAACATTTGGAAGTCTTCCCAGTACAGCACAAACACCAAATTAAGACTGTATGAGAGCTGTGTACTTTCTGTGCTTCGCTATGGTGCGGAATGTTGGAGAGTAACAGAGAAGGAAATGTCGAAACTGTCCTCCTTCCACACAATCTGACTAAGGAAAATTCTCCGAATCTTTTGGCCAAACACCATCAGCAACCAAGAACTACTTATTCGGAGTAACCAGGAGGACATGCACACCGTCATAGCTGGCAGACGCTGGAATTGGGTTGGCCACGTCCTCAGAAGGGACCCTGATACCATCACGGGAACAGCTATGCTGTGGACCCCCGGGGGAGAGCGAGAGAGAGACCGGCCAAAAACAGCTTGGCGGAGGGCTGTGGAAGCTAAGATGGGGGGAGTGAACCACAGTTGGGGCACTGTGCGAAGGGTGGCCGCCGACCGAGCAAAGTGGAATCAATTATTTGCTGCCCTACAAGACGCCACCAGGCGTTATGGTCGCTGACTGCTTCGACGGTTGGCGGTTATGGATCAAAGAAGAAGAAGAAGTACCATCTGATTGCGGACCATGTCTCTTCTTGTTACTTTAACCACCTTCCTCAGATACAATTTCTGAGGTTTGGATCTGGCTTTTGTGGGTTTTAATCATTGCCCATGACTCGCATCCATACGTCAAGACTGGGACATAGGTGGAGGGGTTTACAGCCATCTTCGTCTTCCTACCAACTTCTCTTTTGCTGAGGAATCCTCGATTTATGGCCTGAAAAAAGACTCCCAGCTGCTGCTCTTCGAGAAGCCAACTCTTCTGTGATGCCTCCCTTCCAGTTTATAACAGGTTCGATGTAAGAACTAAGCGTCTCAAAAAATTAACTGACGACTTTCGTCAAGTTAAATCTGATGTGGCAAGTTTTGAAGAGCCAGAATCCAACCTCGAGAGATTCACCACTTATCATAGAGGTCTCACCGTAGCTATGCAGTGATGAGAAGAAATTTACGAAGGAAACAAATGAAAGTGTCTGTTCAGACTATATTGCACCAGTTCTTCATAAGAGTTCTCCAATAGCAACTTTTCGAGCTCCATGACGTGGCAGCATTATTTACGCATACAGTAAATATACCATAATAATAACATTCATTAATCTGGATTATTTATGTTTTACAGTTTACTGTATTTAGCTTCATTGTAATCATTAATTAGTTTGTTGCAGTTATAGGTAAAACAAATGGTATACCGTATTATTCTTGCTGATGCTTTATTAACGGACACATACAAACATTTACAGTGAATACAAAATTCAAATTACGTGCAATTCATATTACGAACACCATTGGGAAAGGAATTCGTTCATAACACGAGACATTATTGTAAATTCTTCAGAAAGTGCAGTACATGATAAGTCTTCAAGCCACATATAATGAGCAGGCTATATGTCGATGTTGAGTAGTGCCTGACAGGCTTCAAGGTATTGGTAGTGGAAATAAATGAGTAAGGAACATGAAGAATTTATTAAATTGTGATACCGTAACTGCTTCTTTTCTTGTAACTATCGGGCAGGTGACCCAATTTCAATAAAATATTCAAGGGGGAGAGTAGAGTAAGATGGGAGAAAATTGGACAAACTGCTAGCAAGTTATCACCACCCGTGGCAGGAGATGTAGGGATTGGTGCAATGGGAAAACAGAATTGGAAATTATTCAGCTGATAAATGATCATGTTGGGGAAGATGATGATTCCATAGTGTACATTGATGGGTCTCTAATCAACGGTGAGAGATCAGGATGAGGGCATCTCGGCAAGATTAAAGTAAGGGTATTTGCTGAATATAACAGACTTACATGACAACAACCTTCATCAAGAGAATGAAGAGGCAGGTGCTGTAGCCCTCAGGTGGCTGTTGGAAATTACATTAACTAGGGCAGAAATGTGTCAGACTCTCAGTCCACGCTTTGTAAGTTTCTAAATGGATAGCTAGAACATGAAGGGAAAACATAAACAAAGGTCTCAACCCGTAAGGAAATTAAGTGGAACTACGCTCTTGGACATGCAGCAAAAATGAAAGAGCTGACAGTCTATCTTGGAGAGCAGCCATATTGAGGACACGGGATGTAAGTGTAATTGAAAAGTTACTATCAATTTAATTTTTATTATATCCTCAATTGAATCCACAGGTTTGGTTAGGTTTTAAGGACCATCTTCATTGCACACAAAAAGCTCTATCAGTGCTCCTATCTCTCCTTTATGTCACACAAGGAGGATCTCAGCACAGTGCACGAACTCCGTAGTACCGGCGAGGATCACAATGCGTACACACAGGAATCGCACATTCCATAAATATATTTGTGGCGAGTAGGTTTTACTAGTGTTGTAAATGTTGCCAGGGCAGCGACCGTATGGCCTACTCTTTACGATTTCCAACTGCCGATGGGTTTTAACGTGCATAGCTTGCACGCGGGACATCCGTTGTTTTGCCCGTATCCGAGAAGGCTAGGCATCCGATCTCACTATCAATGATTTTAGACGGGAGTATGACATCATTAGGACCCATTGGTTTTGAAAAACGTTTTTAACATGTATATTCCACGCACTGGGAGCGAACCCGGTGACACATAATTAGGTTCGCTCTCTTTTCCTCTCCGGAATATTGTTATTTTAGAGTCATTCTTCGCACATCTTCTCTGTAATAATTCGTCTTTTCTGTTTACCTGACCATCCCTGCTGAGAGAGTAGACAGGTGATGAAATATTGACCAACAGTCAGGTTGGTAAAATTCTCGTGTACCAAACCTTGGCCGCGCAGAATGAACACGATGTACGCTCAGCAGGTTTATTTGGCGCTGATATGGCTATTGTGATTCATTAATTTCTGGCGTGAAGAGTCAAAGCCCAGATGGTTACACAAGGGTCGGTACTTCCACAAGGAAGGCGGAATGTTGTAATAACTTCCAGACAGAAGTGTTACAAGGACATTATTTGTGATAATGTAGGGGTGGTAATGCAATCATTACCTCGAATCAACGGATATAACAACTCTTTATATAGAAAATTACCTTTTAAATAACATGTAGAATTTTCTTATAAGGAACGTTTTTTGAATAGACGGCATCAAACCACTCATGATTTTAAGTATTGGCTGGCATTCGAGATGTAAACATAACAAAATTTCTTATTGGAATAATAGTAAACACCAACGTGCGTGGGACGAAACTTGCCATATAACATGAAACCGGAATCTGAGGAATCTGAAACACGGAGTCAAAGTGGGAGCTTATTATGAAGTAACAACCCTAGAACACGTGTAAGAAGCATCTTCAACAAGTTGCCTTGGCTTTTTCTCTGAGCAAGCAGTCTGTCGGTGAACCCAAAGGTTTGGGTCGGGATACCAACTGAAAAATTCTATTATTGAACTTTTTCAAAAATGTATTTTATTTCAACTATTCTGTGGCACAAGTTAGAATTAGTAGATAGAGTATGGCTCAGGATTTACAAGAATATCCCGCGATCGAGCCCCATGTGTATCAAAGGTGTTTATGAGTGTAGGTATCAGTAGTAGTTACTGAAAGAACAGAAATTGAATTCTGTCTGAAAAGAGTGAATTCCCAGTGTTAGAGAACAGCACTGGTATCACAGGATACCAGTCACGGCTTTGTAACTACCTATGATAAACAAACAATTCAATAAAACTCAAATTTCAACAATATAAAATTAATAAGTCATCTGAGTACAATTACTGAATTTATTTATTTATTTTATTTTTTATTTTTTTTATTCTCTAACCAGCGGCACTTGAGCTTTTTCCAGCCCTTTGGGCCCAATAACATATCATTGCGAGGCTGGGGAGCCAGTGGACTTTTCTTCCAACCCCGTCAGGAACTTCGTTCCTTCCCATCCACAAAGGGTTTATCTGCAGGAGCCGTTCAGGTTATTCAGTCAAATCCCGGTCGCTCATACTCCTACAAGCGACAGCGCCCGGGCTTGAACCTTGAAAACCCGGTCGCTAGCGCAACGTTGTAACCATTACACCAGCGCGGCTCCACTGAATTTATTATTTACATCTATCTTTTGTTCTTCTTGTGAAATTGTGAATGTTGAATGATGAAATTCAATGAATAAAATATGTTACAAAATTTTGAAATGATGGCTGAATTACGGTCTATTTACCTAACTATAATTTCACTGGATGTGGTGCAGAGCAGAAGTTATTGTGAAAAAAAGACAGTGGAGCATGAATCATGTGTTTTTCCCTGTTTCGGCTGCTCCAGTGAAAAGTCGGATAAACTAGGGAATAGGATAGATAGCTCAATTGATAGAGAGCATTCATACGAGTAATATACGCCTAGGATGGAAGGAAATCCGTAAAGAAATAAGGAAGCCATAATTATTTTGGATTTTTAGTAAAGCACGCCTTGCCTAAATCTTCACATTTTGCGTGAATGCAAATACTCGTACTTTGTCTTCGATGTTTTCCGATACGTTGTTGTTGTTGTTTTGATGAATTGATGGGTGGAGATCGGGCACTCAACATCTGATCATTGTTGCCTCTTCTCGTTCCATCTTGGTCTACCCTGTTCAACCTGAAAGTTGGTTATAATTGGGGTATTTAGTGTCATTTTATTTACTAATTTTGTATGCAATTTAAATAACTGTTGTCTTTTGCAGTTGCTGACTTTTATTTATATTAGTATTTGTCAATTTTATTTTCTCTTTTGTATTGTTTCTAGATAACTATTGTCCTTTACACTTGGTTTTAATTTGTATTAGTATTTGTTCTTTTTGAGTTGTTGTCCCTTTTTTTAATACCTTGTCTTTCCTTGTCCTATGAGTAGTTATTTTTTTGTTAATGCTTTGTTAGTTCTTGCTGCTTAATTTCTATTTAGTTGGATGATTTTCCTGAAGTTCTAACCTTATATTTTTTCCTTTGTTTTATGTATATATCTTTTAAGTATTGATTGGGCATCTCTTGGGGCATCTATACTTAAAACCTTATCACCTGTTAAGTCTATATTGTGATTTCTATAGTAAGTTTTTAAATCAAGCCTTTGTTGTTCATACTTTTTACAGTGGATCAGGTAGTGGTCTATGTCATTCTCTTCCTGACATTCTTGGCAGTGTGGTTCTTCTACCATGAAGTATGCTGCACCGAGTCAGAGACGCCACAGTTTTTTGTTCGATGGTATCTTTAATTCTTCTCTGACCTGGCATGTCCTCGTTGGTTCTTTCAGCAGTTTGAACGCGTGTCTGCCTTTTCTACTTTCCTTCCATGTTGTCTTCCATTCCTCGTTTATAGTTTCCTTCACTTGGCTCTTGATCTCTGACCTTCCCAGTCCTGCTTTTATATTGTTTTTACTTGTTCTTCCCTTCTTGGCATTCTGGTCTGCCAACTCGTTGCCAGCTATACCTATGTGTGCTGGAACCCACACTAGCCTCACACTACATCCTCTGTTCTCTAGTGATGTATTAATTGCTAGAATTTCTTCCTTTATGTCTGGCCGGCTACATTTACCTGGGTGTTCTAGTGCTTGTAGTGATGATAGTGAGTCTGTAAATATCGTAACAGCTTCTGGTGGGTTATCTTCGATTATTTCTAGACTTTTAAGAATTGCTATCATCTCTGCAGTAAAAATCGATGCCCCTTCCGTTACACTGTAGCTCTTTTTTATTCCCCATTGTGGTGTTACAACTCCGGCACCTAGTTGCCCACTATCACCCTTGGATCCATCAGTGTAGACGGCCAGACTTTGTTTAGTTAGTTGCTCTATGAACTTTCTACTTATCATTTTGGCTTCCTTATCTTCTATATTTTGTTTGATCTTTTCAGTAAGTGAGTAGTCTATGATTGGTGTTTTTAGTTCCCATGGTGGTATTTTGCTTCTGTATTTATTACTATTTTCAATTGTGTTTGATAGTTCTTTGAACTGCATTAGGTCTTCTATAGTTCTCCACCCTGTTGGATATCTATCTTTATTTAAGGGAACGTCCCATACACTTGGTTGGTTTTTGACAAATGCTTTATGTGCTGGGTGGGTCACTTCTTGTGCTACTTTACTCCAATAATTTAATCTCAGTTCTTTCCGTCTTAGACCAAGGGGAGGTATGCCGAGAGCTACTTCTAGAGCTTCTACTGGTGTCGATATAAATGCACCTGTAATGGTTCTCATGGCTGCATTTTGAATCCTGTCCAGTTTTGCTTTGTTAGAAGCTGCAGCTGAGTCATAGACTATGCTGGCATAATCCAGTTTCCCCCTGATGAAGGACTTGTAGAACATAAGCATTATTTTATTGCTGGCCCCCATCCATTACCTTTTACAATCCTTAGTATATTTAGGGGTCCCCTACAGCTTTCTACCAAATTGTCTATATGTTTATTATAATTTAGTTGTTTATCTAAAGTTATGCCCAGAAATCTAGTTGTTGAGGAGGTACATATTTTCTGTCCTTTAATGGTTATATTGATTTTGTTATTTTTTTTAAAATTTCCTTTGCTGAAAATCATACCTACTGTGGGAGCCGCGCTAGCGTAGTGGTTACAACACCGCTCTGGCGACCGGGTGATACAGGATCAAACCCGGGCGACAGCATTTGAGGATTTTTCGTCGACCGGGATTTGGACTGGATTAACTCGAGACCTGGCGAGGACATTTGAAGGAGTGTCGTCGACCAGGGACTGGCGGCTCCTGAGCCGACCCAGCTGCAATGGGTACCTCCGAAATCGGCGAGTATTTGCCTGAATGGCGAGGGACACCTGTCTCTGTACAAGAAATAAAGGGATACTCACGTAAAATCAATGTCAGGTTAGACATAAAAATAATAACCTGAGATTTCGCCTCGAGTATTAGCGGGCGAACGCAAAAAAAAAATACCTACTGTTTTGTTTACATTAATTTGGAAGCCCCAACTTTTCATCCACTCTGAAACTTTGTCTATTTGATTTTGAAGTTTTTTGTAAACATGGTTGTAACTGTACTTTTTCTCTTGTTGAGGTGATCACTGGCCCAAGACAGTATACATGTTGTTAGGTGTGTAGTGCGAGTGTATGATGAACTGAGTGTGGGTGCGAATGAAGGCGCGAATGTGTTTAGGCTCGTATATGTGTAGACCCTGCAACCCATACACTCACATGCAGTAGTCAAGGATGCTTGGACACTGCAGGCACGTTTCAAAACATTTATTGACGAGAACACACATGGTATCAACAGGAACAGTCATTGTAAACAAGGTCATGCTGACCGGAAATCGATAGGTATACATTAGGCATTCAGCAAGCTGGTAAACATTTGAATATCCGTGCATGGTCAATACAACGTTCTTCAATAAGGACAGTTCGTGGCGTCGCCCTGAGATTACTGACTAAACGCGTCAGATACCTTAATCACTTTGACACATAGGTGCAACTTGGCATTCCCCGCCAATTGCACATTATCAGGCTGTAGTATAATAGCCGAAAACACAGGCCTCGTTCTGACGTCGACTGTGTACTTCTGATAAGCAGGTTACCATCAACCCTGCAGTAATGCTTATTGTAGACATAAATTCCGCCAATCTGCGGTTCCCACAATATATCTTCGTCACTGGATTTCTGGATGGTATGAAGACTAATAGTCTTGGATGGCTACCTTGAGCACAACATATATGTTCTGTAATGGAGGACCGGTGAGCTGCAGTTCACAGACTAGGCAATCTTCTAACATGTTCTGCTACCGAAAGCATAGTAATGGAAAAAGTCGGTATTACCTGTAACCGAGTCCACAGTACTTAACAAGGAACTCTGCTGTCATTCCAACGCACAGAGATTCACTGGGGAAAACTGCCAGTGCAGTCACTTCGAAGATTCTCCCCGAAAAACACAATGGACTCTCGTCCCTTCAGAAAACCAGGACACCTCCCGGCTTGCCGGAAGTCTAACTCAACTCCCGCTTAAAAAAACCTGCCCATGGGCATACGCCCGAACTGTCTACCTTTGACCCTAAAGGTCAAACACAATGAATGAATAAACAAGGGAAGAAAACCCCTAATCAACCTGACATCGCAGGTAAAGACACAATTATTCTTATGATAAAAACATAAGCAAATAACTTGACAGATGACTCCGTCAAAAATGACAGCAACATATTACTACCACCCCCCTGTAAAAAAAATGAAATTTTTTTTTTTTAATATGTCCACTTATGTGCTCATGAAAAAATGAACCTAATATCGGTACAATAGACGCATAAACAAAGCGTCTGAAGAGGATACAAATCATCTCCCAACATAGGAGAAAATATCTCCTTTAAGCCAAACAAACTAAGGGGGTACCATTAAAGAAACCTAAGTTGCTGGCAATACCAATCATATATCAATCATTACTAAATACTATAATTATAGCAGTATACAAATGTCATGAATTACAATGCTATATTAGCAACATATCACTGATGGATGGACAAAATGAAATTTGTTAAATTATCTAAACATCATCCAAATACATTTGTATTACAACATATTAGGATATTAAGGACAGACAAAAGTCTGAAAGTGTATCAGGAAAAACTAGGACACAAGATTTAACTGGAATCATGTGGGCATCTGGACAATATGTCCGCCATCACATTATCCGAACCACGGATAGCTCGCACCGTGAAATGGAAAGGCTGAAGAGCAATAGCATAACGAGTAGATCTCGAGCTCTTAAAATCCTTACTTTGCATAGCCGTAAGAGCTTTTTGGTCGGTTTCCATAAAGAAATGCGCGCCCATAAGGAACCTTTGTAGCTTAAGAATGGACCAAACCATAGCCAACAATTCACGGTCTAAAACCGAGTAATTCCTTTCTGCCGCATTTAGCTTCCTAGAAATATACATTACAGGATGCAGAGTTCCTGAATATTCCTGCATTAGCGCCGCTCCAATCCCAGTGGAAGAGGCATCACTACGAAGAACAAAAGTCTTATCAATCGTTGGTAGTCTTAAGATAGGATGAGATGAGAACAAATTCTTAACCTGATCCAATGAAGATTGGCATTCCTGGGACCAACGCACCATATTAGGAGAACCTTTTTTCAATAACGATGAAAGTGGTGCCATAATGGAGGACAGATTCTCAATGAATCTTCCATAGAATTGTATCAATCCCAAGAGACTACGCACTTGCTTTTTTGTCTTCGGAACCGAGATATTTAATATCTTCGAAATGTTTTGGTCCTCTGTCTTCAACAGACCATGACCAACTCGATGACCTAGGAAGGAAATTTCACTAAACCCAACAAAAGCTTTAGAGGGTTTTGCAGTCAAACTATGCTCACGTAGAGTAGATAGCAATTCCTTTAGACCCAAATAGTGTTCTTCCCAAGTATCGCTGAAAAGACAGATGTCGTCTAAATATGCGATGACATCTGCACGATCTGATAGAATTCGTCGCATCATGCGCACGAAAGTCGCTGGGGCGTTCATAAGCCCGAAAGGCATAAAATTCCATTGAAACAGACCCCTAGGTGTCGAAAAAGCAGTGAGAGGTTTGGCGTGTTCCGTCAGTGGGACTTGCCAATAACCTTTCGACAAGTCTAGTTTAGTAAAGAATTTAGCTTTAGAAAGTCTAATAAGTAGATCATCTAATAATGGCATAGGTTCAGCATCGAACTTCGTAACTTGATTTAATTTGCGATAGTCAACGCAAAGACGTATGTTATTGTCTTTCTTTCGAACAATAACTATCGACGAAGAATAAGCTGAAGTGGATGGTTCAATTATTTGCAGTTGAATCATTTCATCCAATTCTTTCTCGACTTGTGCTTGAAAATGAATAGGTATTGAGTATGGTCTTACTCTGATCGGATTACGATCAGTAAGTATGATGTCATGTTCTATGACATCTGTGTGTCCAGGAATGTCGGTAAGGACATCCTGATATGATTGTAGCGTAGAGGATACTTGACGTTGCTCCTCAAAAGACAAGTTCGAAGAGATTGTAACGTCCCTCCACGATTCCGTTGAATTCAGTGGAATCGCAGGAAGAGGTAAGTTAACGTCAGAAAAAATAGTTTCCTCATCCTGTATAACGGACAGGGATGAGATGTGACCATGTTGGACTGGAGAGTCGTCCGTCGCCTGGAAAATAGGCTGCAAATAGTCTGGACGTTCAATAAACTCTGTTAGCATATTTATATGGAAGGTTTTATGCTTTCCATCCACATCGACGATGTAGTCGACATCGGAAATTTTGGAGACTATAGTGTATGGACCTTTCCATGAAATGAGAAGTCTATTCTCTCTTGAGGGAAGTAAGACATATGCTTTGTCTCCAGGACAAAGTTGACGTAGGCGTCTTTTCTTGTTAGCAAATCGCCTAGCTTTTTCTTTCGCAAATTCGGAAGATGAAGTTGCTAACCTGCACGATTCGATAATCTTTTCTCTAAGAGCAATGACATATTCATATGACGATTGTGTATCATCGTCAATATTATCAGAAGTTATCAAATCGTGTAACAAGGACATCGGACCGCGCGGTTGCGCACCAAAGACAAGTTCGAAAGGAGAAAACCCTGTATGCTCGTTGGGAACTTCTCTATAGGCAAAGAGGACTGCAGGTAAAACCCTGTCCCAATCCTCCGGATGATCCTCCGTTATCTTGCCAAGTAAGTTCTTTAGTGTCCTGTTAAGACGTTCTACCAATCCATTAGACATTGGATGATAAATACTACTGAGAGACCTTTTAATGTCTAGCGTAGCCATTACCTGAGACATAACGTCCGAAATTAACTGAGTGCCGTGGTCCGACAGTATTTCTCCGGGGAATCCCAGACGAGAAAATATGAGCCAAAGAGCATCAGCGATATCGACAGTTGATATGCTCTTCAGAGGAATAGCCTCTGGCCAACGCGTGCACATCTCCACGCAAGTGAGGATAAATTGGTGTCCTCTGGCTGACTTAATTTTGAACGGACCAATGATGTCTATAGCCATTTTCTGAAACGGCCGAATCGGAATATCTGCAGCCTGAATAGGAGCAGCATGTCTCGGACCTCTAGACTTGACCTCTTGACAAATTTTGCAAGATCGGCAATAAATTCGTATGTCTTTATTAACAAATGGCCAAAAGAAAGACGCAAGGACTCTAGTTTTAGTTCTGGAAAAACCCATATGTCCAGCACACTGAGAATCGTGTGCATGCTGAAGAATTAAGGCTCTCATACACTTAGGCACAAGAATTTGCGAGTGCATAGACTTGTCCGAGTGTTGTACCATCCGTACCAATATACCATTCTTCATAGTAATATACGATTTGTGATTCGTATTTTGATTGGGATCCCCTTTCTTTGCTAGAAGGAAGAATTTCTTCAAAGAAGGATCCTCTTCTTGACGTTTAACAAACGAGTCATGGGAAATCACCAAGTGCTCGTCTTGGCTATCAACTTCATTACTATTATCCGATGAAGTTGGGGAATTAAGAGCTTGAGCTCTTGTCACCACTGCATTGACCGTTTGAATGTTTTTTCCCTCCCAACTAGAAATTTGTTGCGGGGTGCATTCCTTAACCCCATGAATACGACCGATTATAAGATCCGCAATAGGATTAGGAAGAAGACATGCATGGACATCTCCTGTGAAGAAGGGAGTGTCAATCCTAATAATAGCAGTAGGATAACTTTCCATAGTACCACCAAATGTAACACATTTGATTGTTTTTCCAGTGGCACAGCAAGGATCTATCAGAGACTCCCTAACCCCGACGGTAGTACATCCCGAATCGAAAAGTACTGAGACTAGCCTATCATTTATTAGACCTTTATGTAAGATGAGAGATCCTCTCCCATCATGCGCAACTGTAGCAGGTAGAGCAGGAAGAGGGTGACCACAACTTAGAGTAGATACAGTCGATGAGTCGAACAATGTTAAGCATTGGGGGCATTCAGTTGCTCTCCCAAAATCGAAAGCACAACCAGTGATAGCCCTAGAGTTACCACTATCATTTACTGTATTACAGGCTCCATCAAACTCTTGTTGTGCAGAGTCTGCCTGTTGGAAAGGTCTTTTTTTTTTTGTTAAATCTAGGTCTGCCTCGATTATCATTTCCCCTGTAATTATTTCGACTATCATTTCCCCTGTAATTGTTATCATATTGCCTATTGTAATCATCATTCCGGTTTGAATCCCGGTTTCTAAATTCACCATCGTCATAATCTTGACGTCGAGAATGGTTATCTCGAAAGCTCGAATGGTTATTATTACGATAACCCTTGCGAAAGTGTCTAAGATTATTACCATTAAAATTACGAGAACTACCATCTTGTCTCCAATTCATAGACCAAGAACCATCATGTGTTGGATTACTCCGCTTCTGAGTGTAATTCTGATTACTTCCCCTATTCCAGTTTTGTTGAGCACCCTGAAATTTTTTTTTGAAATTAGGGCCATATGGTGTTGCCGAAGCAGCTGGCAACCCTTCTTTCACTTTAGAATTGCTAACTGTAGCATGGGGATGCGCGGTGGCATACTGACAACAGTATTCCTCCATATCTTTTAAGTTTTTAGGCTTACGCTCATTAAGGAATGCAAGAAAAGAATCATTAACAGATGACAAAACCTTATCTCGCAATAATAAGTCCATTAGACCTTCATATGTTTTCTCAGTCTGAGACAACTCAACCCATCGTGTAAATGTACGACGTATTTTTGTAACAAAATCAGAGAAATCTACTCCATTTTCTGGCAACATTGTCCTAAAACGAAGACAATAGTCTTCTTCTTTTAGTTGGTAGTTTTTTTAGCAATGCTGCTCTGACAACATCATAATTAGTCCTGTCATGTTCGTCTATTGTCATAAGAGTAGTCACTGTGTCACCTGTAAAAAATTCCATCAGTTGTTCAACATATTTTTCCTTTTTTATGTTATGCGTATCGCATAAAAATTGGAATCTATCTAGATAATCTGCTACGTCATCCTTTAAAGGATTGAAATGAGGCAATTTAATCCTATTAACAAACTCCTTTGTCGTACTCGAAGTTGTTTGCTGAGCACCCGTACTCGCCAATTTCAATTTCTCTAACTCCAAAGTTGCGAGTCTTTCATCAAGTTCCATCTTCTGTTTTCTTTCCTCATGTTCCATTTTTCTAATTTCAGCCTCAGCTTGAAGTTTTCTCTCCTCTGCAGCAGCTTGAAGTTTTCTCTCCTCTGCAGCAGCTTGAGCTTGAATTTTTTTCTCCTCTGCAGCAGCTTGAAGTTTTTTGTCTTCCATTTCCATCTGGAATTTTCTTTCATCAGCAGCAGCTTGAGCTTTCCTCTCCTCAGCAGCAGCTTCTCTTTGATACCTTTTCTCTTCAAGTTCTAATCTTCTAT
Source organism: Oreohelix idahoensis (assembly GCA_024509875.1). Lineage (NCBI taxonomy): Eukaryota > Metazoa > Mollusca > Gastropoda > Stylommatophora > Oreohelicidae > Oreohelix > Oreohelix idahoensis. The sequence continues at coordinate 108,726 of JAMPIV010003237.1, read as the reverse complement.
TCTCAGCATCTAGCTTCTTTAGTTCAGCATCTGCTCTCCTTTGTTCAGCTTCTGCTTTCAATTTAATTTCCTCTTTTTGTTTCTTTTCTTCTGACTTTAATGCAGTGGCGAATAGAGCAGATGAATATTCTTCCAATTCTTTACCAGACTTACCAAGAGTCAACCCTTGCTGGATGAAGAAATCCAATGTAGACATTCTGTCTAATGAGATCAGTAACCTGAAAAAATCAACAATTACCTTATCCCACTTCAATGGGAGACAAGTCTGAAATGCTAGACTTGTATACTCACTTCACTTTATTTCACTCTCTTAGTCTTAGACAAAGACCTTGTATGGTCCTCTTGTTTATAATGTAACAAAAAATCACTTGAGTACCTGTGGAAAATAATTCCTTTATATCCCACTCACTATGGGCACAAGTCTTTTTTTTTTTTTTTTTTTTTTTTTAAAGAACTTGAATATGTATTTCCCCTTGTCTCAATCTTTGTGGATAACAAGTCTTTTATCAAAGAACTTGTATAAATATCTTAGATAATAATATTTTATTAACAATCTCTATATGAAGAGTGTACCTTATCAATAACAATAATAATACATGACCAAGTATATGTATGTAGACTGTGTATGACAATAATGTAGAACAATCATAAATACAAAAACAAAGATCCAGAACAATGACCGAAAACGTTCGCGGAAGTCAAATAAACAATACAGCAAAAGTAAAAAAAATGTTACACAAATGTGTAATGATAACCGCGAAAAATAAACAAGACAAATGGCAACACTGTTATAAACGAAAAGGTGTAAAGAAATGAATGGAAGGAATGAGAGAAGAACAGATACAAACAAAATTAATCGAAAATCAAAGAACGGAAAAATAACGAAAACAACACTAACTGATGTCGTCACAGCTAAATAAAAAAAAATAGCAACAAAAGTCGCTAGCAAATTTCAATTAATAAAATTGCAATCCCTACAGAACGCTTACAGTAACCCTCGATTAAGTGGCATATTTACCGTAAGACCCACCAACCGAAAACCCGCAAAAGAACACAAGAAAAATACACAAAAATAGTACAATTAACATAAATAGCAATCAATTCAATGTGTTGCAAAACAAGTTCAGTCACAGCTGAAACTAAAGTAAATTTCTTGCTCCTTGCGAACACAGAAACAAAATGTCAAGCGCGCACTGAATGTCAAATCCACTGTAGCATAAAGTGGTATTCACGAACAAAAGTTACTATGACCTTCTCGACTTAGGACTTGCTCATTGAATGTTTACAATTTCCACGTACTGTTTACAAACACTTTACCTCGAACAATGTAGCTTGAATGCTCGAACAATGTCTAGAAAAGTGTTTGCTCGGGCGTAGAAAAGTCTGTTGTTGACTGAAACGTGTAAACGACCAGCGGTACCGTTTACAAAAAGGGACTCGACTTGCAGTTGTGGTCCACGTAGCAAATGCCTAGATGTTAACTTCAGTACTTGCCCTGTTGTGATTTATGTAGCATTATAACATAAATGCTAGCACTGTTTATCTGGGTCAACAGTTGATGACCTATTTCTGTCCTGTGTAGACAAAACTTGAAAGCATAGAGTATGTGTGTTATTCTCAGTTGTCCACTTTGTTCCTCATGACATGTAGCACATGTAGAAATGTAAATTTCTGGACAACACTGGAGGCATAATAAATGCAGCATAAGTCCACGGAAATGTTAATTTCTCGCTCTGTCCAGCTTAAACCCACAGATCAGAAATGTAATATGTACTTGTCCTTCTCACGCAAATAGCCCCATGAAATGTAAATTTCTGGACCACATTAATGTCATCAATAATGTTAATTGCTCGCTCTGTCCACCAGAAATGTATCAGAAGAGCCCACGTAACTGGTCCACCAAAAATGTAACTGTACTTTTTCTGTTGTTGAGGTGATCACTGGCCCAAGACAGTATACATGTTGTTAGGTGTGTAGTGCGAGTGTATGATGAACTGAGTGTGGGTGCGAATGAAGGCGCGAATGTGTTTAGGCTCGTATATGTGTTGACCCTGCAACCCATACACTCACATGCAGTAGTCAAGGATGCTTGGACACTGCAGGCACGTTTCAAAACATTTATTGACGAGAACACACATGGTATCAACAGGAACAGTCATTGTAAACAAGGTCATGCTGACCGGAAATCGATAGGTATACATTAGGCATTCAGCAAGCTGGTAAACATTTGAATATCCGTGCATGGTCAATACAATGTTCTTCAATAAGGACAGTTCGTGGCGTCGCCCTGAGATTACTGACTAAACGCGTCAGATACCTTAAACACTTTGACACATAGGTGCAACTTGGCATTCCCCGCCAATTGCACATTATCAGGCTGTAGTATAATAGCCGAAAACACAGGCCTCGTTCTGACGTCGACTGTGTACTTCTGATAAGCAGGTTACCATCAACCCTGCAGTAATGCTTATTGTAGACATAAACTCCGCCAATCTGCGGTTCCCACAATATATCTTCGTCACTGGATTTCTGGATGGTATGAAGACTAATAGTCTTGGATGGCTACTGTTACGTGCAGTCTTTGATATCTTACAATATTATACATTGGTATACTTGTTATGTTCGCAAATATTTTGTAAACAAAATAGATATTTTTTAGTGCTTAAGGGAAAGTCATTATTGAGTTACTTCCCTTGAAAGTTGTGCCGTCTCTTTCGATCGAACTCCGCGGATGAATCCAGTTTTACTGCGATTTATTCTTTGTTTGGGTAGTAATAGATTGTTCTTGCTTCAGAATATCTATGGCCTGAATTTATGTGTATTGTTTGGCTGAGTAGGACGAGTCTGTCTTATATCTGTATATCTTTACATATCTAAGTCGAACTATATGTTCTTTTGTCTCTAGAGAGGTCAAAGGCTGTTCGGCGGATGTGTCTCTAGAGAGAGGTGTTTTTTTTTTGGCTTCGCCCTGATCATGGGGGCTGTGTTTTGCTATGTCGGCTTGTCGCCGGGAAAAAGTGATCTCTATATTTATGGGGAAAGTGATAGTCGTCTAGACCTATCGTGTATGCTTTACCCCAGTGTTTATTCTTATTGCCAAGGAATGGCAGAATCATATTTCAGATACGCAGGTAATAAAAGATACTCTTTTGAACTCTCGTACGAAGCCACCGTTTTTCGATAGGTATGACTTGTACATCTGAGAGGATGCATTTAACTAGATGGAAAACGACTCTGATTCCTAGCAGCACTATATCCTGTAGAATGCAGTCAATTGTATCATGATAGAATCTACAGAGCAATGAAACATTTAATGAATGACTAACTTTAAGACAGATTCATTATCTGTATCCAAACGTGAGTGACAGCTCACGGGAGAAGCCATCTTGTAAAAACATTTAGTGACTTTCAAGAAGAGAAAAGGGATGCCCGTATTATCGCTTGATTAGTCCAGAGATCACTGCTACACATGAGAACCCATTGCTAGCGGTTCAATTTGATTATATGGAAAAATCTGTGCTGGACATTATGTTAAGGAATCTTCACTAGACGAGATTAGGTCTAGAAGTCATCTTGGATATTGTTTATAATCTGACGTGCTTTGTCAGTAAACTCAGATGATATATATATGGGCAATACTGAGTGCTTGGCTATTGACAGTCCATTATACTGTTATTCTACATGAGTGCCCATGTAACATCGCAAGACCATTTATCCACTGTACCATGATGTATTATGCCAACCTGTGATTTGTCACTATCTGTGCTGTCGAGTGTGTACGTCCAATTAAACTGTAGTAAAGGTACACAGTCGTTGGTGTCGATGACTTCCAGCCATACATGAGTGTGAGAAAAGAACATTTGTCAACACCACGAACTCTTCCTATCATTCGCATATTACACACTCAAGCTATGTCTACACACCACTGCGTAGGTCAAGTTGACATTCCATACTCGAACCACGAGCAACACAACAACACAGTATTTAACTCTGGTGATGTTCGAGCGAGTTTCAGATTTCTCAGCATGTCTCTTGCTCAGGGCAAGGGTCTTGTATTAAGAGTTTATCAACTGATGATGATGACGTCTGTCTCCCAAAGAAAGATCTTATCAACTGGTGGACCAGCTTTCTGGGTTTGACCTCGCAGAAGTTCAGAAGTCAACAGATTACCGATACCAGACCGTTTCCTGTGGCTAATACGACACACTTGCAGTATTGGTTTGCTCTTTGTCAACACTTCGTCACGTGACCTGTCAAGTGAATGCAGTATGTAGGTCAGCGTTGTTGACATTTGTACATTAGACATTACAGAGTTTCACAGAACAGTTGGATCAATTCTTGTCAATATTAACAGGAAGACAGTATTATTGAACTAAGAAGTCCTATTTTCATCGATGGATCTTCTTGTTTTCTATATATGAACTTTAATATTTAAGGCCAGAATGTTTAATTGAATAAAGTGGCAGTTTGTTTATTTTCATAAGAATAACTTTGCCATTACTGTAAAACTGAGCCTATTTCGCAACACATACTATCATACACATAATTTATATATTTATGTTTACATGTTATTTATTTGTACAGTATGTTAGTTTATATGTCAGCGGGTTGTGTTTAAGGTTGGGCGGAGTCCTCACAACAGAATATCCCACGTCATAGAGGGTCCGTTGTGGGCGTTTTCTTTAGGTGCAATTTCCTTAATTGGAAATTTGCTTGCAACAACTAGTTGCTATTTGTGTTAGCTGTGAAGACTGTAATTATTGTTATTTTTGTAATATTTCTTTGTTCTTTAGTTTTGTATGGATTTGTTTGTAATTTGTTGGTCTACCCTTTTCTATCTTTCAGTTCTATTCACAATTTATATTCATATACTGTGACGTCATTTGTGTTGTTATCCCCTGCAGATTCAGTGATTATTTTCATTAATTTCCCTATTTGATTTATTTGATTTCTGCAAACGTTTTCGTATTGTCAGTCCTATTTGTACTTTATGTATTCTGTTGGTTGACATATGTTTTATATAGGTATATTTCATAAGACGCTATTGCCTGTGCACTGCACTTGGATTATGGTATAAACCAGTACTTGATTATTATTACTGTTATACAAGACCTTATTAAGGCTTGTGACCCACAGATATTGGGATAGTATATGTTTAATCAAGTCATTAAGAACTTGTGGTATTATTATTGTTTCAAGTGATTAGTATTATTGTTGGACATCATGTCTACATTAGAATACTTCATTACACAAGGGAAATCCCTTGATAAAACTGGTCAACAATTAGAAGAATGGGAAGTTGCTCAATATGACAAAGCATTAGCTGCAGAAGAGAGAAAAGCTGCTGCAGAAGAGAGAAAAGCTATGGCTGAAGAGAAAAGATTAGAAAGAGAAGCTGAGGCTGCTGCTGAACAAAAGAAATTGCAGATGCAGGTGGAGCAAAGGAGATTTGAAGCTGAACAAAAAAAATTAGAAAGAGAAGCTGATGCTGAACAAAAAAGATTAGACAGGGAAGCTGAACAAAAAAGATTAGACAGGGAAGCTGAACAAAAAAGATTAGACAGGGATGCTGAACAAAAAAGATTAGACAGAGAAGCTGAAGAAAAAAAAGCAATAAGAGAACATGAATTTGAGTTAGAGAAATTGAGATTGACAAGTATGAGTAATGTTAATCAGGCATCTAGTGGTAATGGTAAACCTTCTACTTACAAGGTTAAGGTTCCACCGTTCAATCAGTCCAGTGACGATATTACATTCTGGCTGGATAGATTTGAACGTTCTTGTCGTACACATAATGTGGATAAATCACAATACGCTAATCAATTAGCAGAAAACTTGAAAGGTGAATCTTTGACTAGATTATGCCTTGTAGGAGAAGCAGATAAGGATAATTATGATGTCATTAGGGCGGCTTTGATAAAGAAATACCAGCTAAGTGAGGAAGGCTATCGCCTTTTATTTAAGACGATGGTGCCTGAGACAGGTGTAGAATTCTCAGAATTCACTGCAAAGGCACGTCTCACAGTTGATCGTTGGATTGAGCTTTCCAAAACAGAAAAAACGTATGAAGGACTTATGGATTTGTTGCTCAGAGATAAGATTATGTCATGTGTTAACAAACCATTCCTGGAATTTATACATGAGCGTAAACCCAAATCTCTAAAGGAAATGGAAGAATATTGTTCCCAATATGTCACTGCACACCCCGACGTGACTTTTGGCAACACTAAGATTAAGGAGAGTATGCCAGTTGCTTCAGCAACACCATACAATCCCAATCATTCACACAGATTTCAGGGACCTCAAAACAGATTTGATAAAAAAGGTAACCATAATAGTTATCAAAACCAAGGTAACCAATCATTTCAGGGTTCTTCTTCAAAGAACTGGAGACAAGCTGATAGCTCTCGACACAGGGGTGGTCATAATTATAGGAATTTCCGTAGAGGAAGTAATTATAGAAACTATCCGGGTTATCCGTCTTGGAGTCAACAAGATCATAATTACAGAGATACTCATTATAATGAATATGATAATGGTAACCAAGGGAACTGTGACTCAAACCCAAATAGGAGTTACAATAGAGGTAACAATAACTACAGAGGTGATAATAACCGAGGTATATCTCAAAACAAAAGACATAAACCACATTTTCAGGCAAACTCTGCACAACAAGAGTCCCATGAAGCCTATAAACAGAGTAAAGATAATAATGATGCTAGTAATATGGCATGTGCCGCTTTTGATTTTGGGAGAGCATCTCAGTGCCCCCAATGCAAAACATTATTTGAGCCAACCACAGTGTCTACTTTAAGCTGTGGCCATCCTCTTCCTGCTCTTCCGGCATCAGTCGCGCATGATGGAAGAGGTTCTCTTGTCTTACATAAGGGTTTAGTAAATAACAATCCAGTCTCTGTGCTATTTGATTCTGGATGCACCACAGTTGGTGTTAGGCAGTCACTCGTAGATCCTTCCCGTGCCACTGGACAAGTAGTCAAATGTGTAACATTTGGCGGCACATTAGAGAAATACTCTACTGCTATCATTAGGATTGCTACTCCTTTCTTTACAGGAGATGTACACGCATGTCTTCTTCCGAATCCGATCGCTGACCTCATCATCGGTCGCATTCATGGAGTCAAAGAATGCACTCCGCAACAAATTTCCGCGTGGGAAAGGCAAAACATGCAGATTGCTAACGCTGTAGTCACTAGAGCGCAGGCTCTTAATATGCCTCAAACTTCATCTACTGAAGATAATGAAGTGCATAACCAAGGTGATCCCTTGGTAATTTCTCGTGACTCGTTTATAAAACAGCAAGAAGATGATCCCACTCTGAAGAAATTCTTCATTCTTGCAACTAAAGGTGATCCGAATAAAGACACAAGTCGTAAATCGTGGATTACAAAGAAGAATGGCGTACTTGTACGTATGGTTCAAGACTCCATTACGTCAAGTCATTCTCAAATCCTGGTTCCCAAGAATTTGAGAGTTAAAATTTTGCAGCACGCTCACGAATCTCAGTGTGCTGGACACATGGGTTTTTCCCGTACTAAGTCAAGAGTCCTTGCGGCTTTCTTTTGGCCATTGGTAAACAAGGACATACGGATTTATTGTCGATCTTGTAAAGTATGTCAGGAAGTTAAATCCAAAGGTCCACGGCATGCTGCACCCATTCAGGCGGCGGACATTCCTATTCGGCCGTTTCAAAAAATGGCCATAGACATTATTGGTCGATTTAAGATCAAGTCTGCCAGAGGACATCAGTTTATCTTGACGTGTGTTGATATGTGCACACGTTGGCCAGAGGCTATTCCTCTGAAGAGCATTACTACTGCTGATATTGCAGATGCTCTTTGGCTTATATTTTCTCGTCTGGGGTTCCCCGGAGAGATATTGTCAGACCATGGCACCCAACTAATATCAGATACCATGTCTCAAGTAATGTCTACTCTGCAGATAGATAGATCTTTAAGTAGTATCTACCATCCAATGTCTAATGGTATGGTCGAACGCCTTAATAGAACACTTAAAAACTTACTAGGGAAGATAACTGAGGATCATCCTCAAGACTGGGACAGAGTTTTACCTGCGGCCCTCTTCGCTTACAGAGAGGTACCCAATGAACATACAGGATTTTCTCCCTTTGAACTCGTCTTTGGCGCGCGTCCGCGTGGCCCTATGTCGCTGCTTCATGATCTCATAACAGCTGACAATATTGACGATGACACAAAGTCATCCTACGAATATGTCATCGCGTTGAGACAAAAGATTATCGAAGCATGCAAATTAGCAACTTCTTCTTCTGAATTTGCGAAACAGAAGGCAAGGCAATTTGCCAATAAGAAGAGATGCTTACGACAACTTTGTCCTGGTGACAAAGCATTTGTATTACTACCTTGTAGGGAAAACAGACTACTTATTTCTTGGAAAGGTCCGTACGATATAATATCGAAAATTTCCGATGTCGATTATATTGTCAATATTGATGGGAAGCATAAAACCTTCCACATCAATATGCTTACTGAATTCCATGAACGTCCGGATTATTTGCAACCCATTTTCCAAGCAACGGACAATTCTCCAGTACAACATGGTCATTACTCATCACTGTCCGTGATACAGGATGAGGAAACAAGTTTTTCAGATGTAAATCTTCCTCTTCCAATGATCCCACTCCATTCTAGTGAATCATGGAAGAACGTTACTGTCTCTCCTGATTTGTCTCTAGGAGAACAGCGACAAGTTTCAACTATGTTGCAAACATTTCAGGATGTACTCACTGACATCCCTGGACAAACGCATGTCATTGAACATGACATTGTTCTAACTGACCATACTCCTATTAGGGTTAGACCTTATCCTATACCTATACATTTCCAAGCACAGGTTGAGAAAGAGTTGGATGAGATGATAGATTTGAAAATAACACTGACAAACAACATTCTTCTTTCTTATATAAGAATAAGTGTTCTTAGGTCAGTTTCTTGCGCTGATTTCAAATTTGAAATCCATTTATCTCTATCACATCGGGTTCTTAAAATATTTGTGAATAAATATATTTTTGGGAAACCGTTATTTGCTCCATTTCAGTTTTACTATATAGCTTATTAAAAATTAATAAAATGCAAAATAATTCTACTTTTTATAATGCAAAAAGATGCATGATATATGTTACGCTATTTTTCAAATAGTTACTGTATTTTGAAATAATTCTGAGCGAAATATGGCTTCTAGAAGTTGTAGAAATTCGGCTGATCTGTTCTGTTACGTGTGCGGATATTTTACCAGTCGTGTTCACCAGAAAAACTTTACACCATTACTAAAGAAAGCATATGAACTTTATTTCGATTCGAAAGTTGATGATGCAAATAAATCTTGGAAGCCAAATGCAGTTTGTTCGACTTGTGCAAATACATTGGCAGGTTGGTTACGAAAATCGCAGAAGCATAAGTCAATGCCTTTTGGAGTGCCAGTAATATGGCGTGAACTGACAAATCATGCTATTGATTGTTACTTCTGCTTGACAAATATCCATGGTTTCACTTTTAAAACTAGAAAGTCTGTGGTTTATTCAAATATTGAATCGGTTTCAAAACCAGTGCCTCATGATCCAATCACGTGTCCGATCCCAGTTCCACCAGAACAATATCCGTTGGACGTGAATGAACCATCAGAAAGTGATAGTTTACCTGATTTAGAAACTAAGTCTGACTCGGATTATATACCGGTGAATGATGGTGTTCACTTAATTAACCATTCAGAACTTTCAGATCTAATACGTGATCTCGCTCTTACCAAAGGACAAGCGGAATTACTCGGTTTGCGACTCAAAGAATGGAATTTTTTAGCGCCCAATACTCCAATATCTAAATTTCATCATAGACACAGAGAACTTGTTCAATACTTTGAGATGGATGATGACATTTGCTATTGCAAAGATGTAAACGGTCTAATGGTGCACCTCGGTCATGAGCACATAGTCAACGAATGGCGACTTTTCATCGACTCCTCCAAGACTAGTCTAAAAGCCGTGTTATTGCATAACGGAAATTTATTTCCATCAATTCCAGTCGCCTACTCTGTTCATATGAAAGAAACTTATGACAATATGGCTATACTTTTGGCAAAAATAAAGTACAATGACTACCAATGGCGGATTTGTGGAGACCTAAAGGTCATTGCAATTCTCACGGGCATGCAGACTGGGTATTCTAAATTTTGTTGCTTCCTATGTGAATGGGACAGCCACAACATACAGGAACATTATGCAAGAAAGGTGTGGCCTATCAGGGATCGTATGCAGCTCGGGCATAAAAATGCAATACACGAGCCATTAGTTAACAAAGACAGCATCATTTTACCACCGTTACATATAAACTTGGGGCTCATGAAGAATTTCGTAAAAGCGTTAGATAAAACGAGCAAAGCTTTCACTTATCTTCGAGAAAAGTTTCCACAAGTTAGCGATGCAAAGATAAAGGAAGGTATCTTTGTAGGACCTCAGATTAGGAAAGTTATTGCAGACAAACAAATCGAGAACTTGTTACATGGTGGTGAACTTCGCGCATGGATGGCATTCAAATCGATCGTCGATAACTTTCTGGGAAATCACAAATCTGTCGACTATGTGCATATTGTTAAGCAGTGCATAGATGCATACAGAATTATGGGCTGTAACATGTCCCTCAAAATCCATTTGCTCGATTTGCATCTTGACTTTTTCCCTGACAACCTTGGCAAAGTCAGCGATGAACATTGAGAACGATTCCATCAAGATATCGCCGTAATGGAGTCACGTTATCAAAGATGGTGGAGTGTGACCATGCTTGCTGATTATTGTTGGATGCTTCATCGCGATGTACCACATGCCATTTACCGACGAAAGTCGACTGCAAAGAAATTCAAGCCTACATAACTGTAATACTTCTTGTACGAATGATGTTGTAATACTGTATAAGTTGTTAAAAAACGGTTTGCAGATTGTTACCAGTAATTTTAATGGAAGGGGACGTGATCTGGAAAATATTAGGTGAGCAGATTAGATTATGGGTTGTCGTTGCTTGAAGACGTGATTGTCTTTAATGTTAGGTTAAATTGTAATAGTAGAAGTAAGGTTAGAAAGCGTGTGAACGCTAGTCAGTTCAATTGTGGAGGTTTATTCACTCCGAACTGTTTTGAGCTACGGGTGTTTAGCTATTTGTGGCTAGCCCGTGCAAGTAGTGAGACTGAACGGTGTTTTTTAACAGCCGGGTCTCGTAGCTGTTTTAGGGGGAAGATGTGTATTCCCGTGGGCAGTGAGTTTTGGGCATCGATCTGGAGAGGTCGCCCGATAGTGTGTGTTCTTGATAGTAAGCCTGTACAGTGCTGAATATAAGAGGCCATGATTTGTGTAAGGCCATTATTTCCTGATAGAGGATAATTGTGTTATGTGAAGACATGTTGATAAGTGATATTATTGCAAACTGCTGGGTGAGCAGTATTGTGAATATTTTGATAAGGATCCATTAACTTACACATGTCATATAATAGCGCTAAAAATGAGTAAAGGCGAGATTATTGCAGACTGCCGGGGATGGAGTCGTGTGAGAAATTGCTGGTAGGACTCATTAGATTATGATAGCGTTTATGCGAAGAGTATCTGGAGGATACCATATTTATGCAGTAGCACGGCGATGATGTGGTCCGTTTGCTATCTGTGAGGAGGCCATATTTACGGATCCATTATTATATCTTATAGCGCAGGAGGAGTATCTAGAGGATACAATATTTATGCAGTAGCACGGCGATGATGTGAGCCGTTTGCTATCTGTGAGGAGGCCATATTTACGGATCCATTATTATATCTTATAGCGCAGGAGGAGTATCTGGAGGATACCATATTTATGCAGTAGCACGGCGATGATGTGGTCCGTTTGCTATCTGTGAGGAGGCCATATTTACGGATCCATGATTAGAATATTATAGCGCTAATGTGAGTACAGGTGGATAGCGCTGAGTTGAGGAGTATCTTTAAAGAGGTCATGGATATTGTAGTATCTGCATGATTCTGAGATGTGAGAAGTACTTTATTATTGTATTGCTATAACTTGTAGTTGACTATAACTGTGTATTCTGTGTTAACGTGGCGTGTTGTGGTGTATTAAACATTCGTTAAGTATCACCAGCCGTTACACCCTTCCATGCTTCTATTGTGTGTATCTACTGTGAGTGACTGTCCCAAAACACACTCACCATCTTCACCATAAAAACATCCACTGAGTATTATCAGTGATGGACCAAACCAACGGGTCGTAACACCCACATTACATTCGCGTGATAAGAGAGTAAATTAGGTCAGATTCTGGACCAGTCATTACAAGTGGGAACATTGAACTGTGTTATGTTTGGCTCTGTGTGGGCGTGGCTTAATTCAACTGTACACAGGTATCAGCTGACTGCGCATATCCATCCTCATATCTTGGCGTGTGTAGCAACTAAACTAACTTTATCAGTTGGTTTCGATATCAAATAGCTGTTATCTGATAGCGACATTGATGCCATAATTGTTACAGTGCTTGTTCCAGTCTTTCCATATGCAGATTCAACTATAGGTGCAGTATTTTGGAGAGTTCGTCTGCACTTATACCTCAAATGACAACTTGCGGAGTTGTTGTGATCGGTTCCTGTCGTCTGATGCATTGTTGAGGACATACTGTGCAGTGGCAGAGATCTGAAGACAAGAGAGCTTAGTCCTTCTACCTTTCTGCAGTGGAGTGTTTTAACGTCAGAACTTTGTGATATCCAGTGTGTTAGCGAAAGAGACGGGATTACCTTCAGTTAAGTGCTTTTGTTGTGTGTAAATGTTGCCACTTCTGTCCATGTCAACAAGCCTCAATCTGCACTATCCTATTCTATTAATAACTATTGTTGTTGTTGTCGATAATTATATCGATTAATTATGGAATATGATGATGCATGAATAATGTATGGCTATGTACAGGAATTGATGATGCAGTGATTGAGAAATAATTGCATTTTCTTAAAAAGATACTTGATTTGGTATAATGAAAGTTTAATTAAGACATATATGGTTGACTAAGTAAACAAGTCACAATGGATTGTGATACAGATCCAGAGGATATGAGACCTGTATTAGAGTATCTGTTTCAACAGGGGACAGATTATCAGGGATTAAAAGGCCCAGAGCTTAAGTCACATGTTATGGACAGGTTTTTGGTCTGTGCATCGAGAGCTCTAAGAGATTTTGCTGATGAGAGATTTCAGTCAATTCCTCATGTGAGTATGGCTAAGGATCTAGCGAGATTGTTAGTTTTGGACCTTCGTCTGTTTTTGGACAAGCATATTGGTAACAAACGTGATGAAATATTGAAGATTATGCGTACGTTATGGCGCGACCACATGCATAGTGACCAGAAAGAAGAGTTAAAGGATGAGAAGCAAATAGGAGACATAAAACAGAGTACACAGGAGCTAAGGGAAAGTTGCTTAAAAAGTACTACTGAAGTGAATAAGCTACAGAAAAAAGTGACTAAACTTACAGGTGATTTATGTAAATCCAATTCTGAGCTTGCTTGTGTTCGAGCAAAATTAGACTCGGCATTAGGCAAAATTAAAGAGATGGAAGCTCAGATGGGGAAAAAAATGGCGAAGTTAGAAATCTGACTCAAAAAGTTCAAGAGAAGACGGAGATTTCTGGGAAATTAGAAGTGCAGATTAAGAAATATGAGAAGTTGTGTAATGAAACGCTTACTGATCTGTTAAGTGACGATGAGATTTATGGTCGCCAAATTAAAGAAAAGGATACTATATCCCTAGAGAAGGTTGATAGGCTTACGAATAGTCATGATATTGAGATTGAGAGGGTTGATAAAGAGAGAGTGAAGGAGTTAATGATGGAGAAAGACAAATTGATTAAGATTGAAAATTCGCTAGCAGAGGAAAGCTGCAAAGTTTTAAGAGTTAAGGATTTAAACAAGAAATTAAGTGAACAGATTGCACTTAGAGACATTGAGATTGCAGAAGCAAGAAGAAGAATATATGGTCTGCTTGACGTAGTCTTGAATAGCAATATGTGGTCTTCTGTCAATGGTGACAGTGATAGACAGAAAGTTGCTTATCATCAGAGCACTAAAGCAAAAAGCCAGCCTTATACACTTTTTGCGGATTCTACGGTCAAGAATGATGGACATAGGTCGTTTCGTGGGAAATATAACTTCCAACGCAATACCAATGCTATTTCCAATAATATTGTTTCTTGGCGACAGTCCAACAAAGAGAATTCTACAGTAATATCCAGTCCTGTAGATAAGTAGATAACAGTGCTAAATCTCAAGTCAGTGTGTTAAAAACCAACAGCGTATTTATTGACAGATCTGATAAATTGGTTACAAGTAACAAACATACTACTGTTTGTTCCATGAAGGAAACAAATGTTGTGAAAAAAAATAAAGAGATTGTCAAACCTTCTAGTCATACCCAGTCAAGGCAGTGTGACTCATTTCTTAAACACATTGCTACAAGCAAAGAAAAAAATAATTTTGATAGGAGACATAACCCTAAGGTTATAAAGTACCAAGGGAGTTCATCCTACGGTAACGTTTCTTCGCCTAAAAACAAGAAAAAATGTGACAGATCTCAACATTGTGATTCTAAAAGTTTTGAAAACTATAGCAGAAGTAATTATATGAAAGTTCATCAGTCAAGTAATAATTTTTCTGCTAAAAAGCCAGTTCTATCTGATAGACATTGTTATCTGGGAAGAAGTATTAAGAATAACTATTGTAACTGGGATTTAAATCAGTACAACGGTGTTAATAGAGCAAATAACAATGCTCTCAAAAGAAATTATACAGATCGCAACCAGGTTAACTGTGCTCCACATAAGAGCAAGATTATTAGCAATCAGAGTAATAGGAACGGTAATAGGTTCTTAAATGCTTTTGCTTGTCATGCTGATAGATTTGAGAGATCATCTCGGTCTTGTGAAGGTAGTAAATTTTTTTCAGCCTACCGCACTGACAGCTGTGAATTATAGGTCAGGTTGTCCCTGGGACGTCTATGTTGTCTGCTATGTGACGAGAGTTGTTGACATCGCAGGAGGGCCACAACCTTACACCACGGAGTTTGGGTAATTGTAAAGTGAATTCTCCGTGTTTCCTCATAATCTTACCATGGATTAAAATAGATATTTTCATTTGTATTGTCTCACAGCGAGCGACTGTCCGAGGGGAATCACCATTCTAATTTGACATTACCTGCGAGAGATATAGATCACTATGTACCATTTATCCATTCAAGCGAGCCTAGCCAGTACGTTAACCCACCGTGTCATGATGTCACCTTGCGTGTTGATGAGATGTTCGCAAGACCTCGAAGGAATTTTTTTGTGTTTTTTTTCAAAGGTCCTGTTTATTTTTTGTTCTGTTTACAAACACTGAATGTTATTGTATTCTTTAGTATAGAACTTTATATGTTGTTAATGAAATATTATGTAATCTTTGTAACATTTGATTGCCATAATTACTTGTTGGTTGTTACTTATATGACTGTATTTTAATTATGCATTAAATAATTTCTATGCACAAACTTATTTACTGAGACAATGTAATAGTCATTTCTGTAGATAGTCCTGAGTGTTTTTATGCACTACTTAAAATTTTGGTTTTGTTTTTCATCATGGGTCTGATACCATGTTTAATTAACATATTTATATACAGATTATTTGAATTAATTGTTTAGTGAAAGGTAATTTTAAACATAACTTGTATGTATTATTAATGATTTTGCGTTGAAGTTAAGGACGTATTCTGAAACTTGGTTTTCATTTTTTCTAAATTATGACATTTGATAATTTAAACAATTTGATTTTTTGTCAGCTAGAATTAACTTAAATTTCCTATTAAATTAAGTGGGTAGAATTAACAGCGACGGCTGATACTCGTGATCATTTACAGAATTTAGATATCTGATTATAATACATAGTTAAGATAAATAATATTACACTTATATATATTTATAACTTCGTTTGTAGTTAACAGTTTATTACCCAATGTGACGTTTCTTTGATGTATTTTTTTTTTTTAAAAGAAGAGAAAAAAAAAACTTACACGTTTTTCATGTATGTCTGTTTAAAGATAAGATTATTTTTATGTTACTCAGCTAATTTAATTGTTTGTCGTTAATTATACCTACATATTACTTAGAAATAAAAAAAATACTATTTTTATTTAACCTAAAGAGAAGAAACATTTTTTGTATTGTAAATTTTTGGAAAATGTGTTTTGGACATTATGATATTTATTTTTTCTGCGCCAGCGCTAGATTGTATGTTAAGCTTACTATTATGTAGTGACATTAATTCTTTGAAAATGTTGTGATGTTTGGATGTATTTTTTGGTATTTAGCGCTTGACTATGCGTCAATGTGAAACTTGTGTTATCGTTAATAATTTTTTGTTTAGGTGATATTTGATGTAATTTATTTTTAGTTATGTATAACTTTATAATTTAGTTAAATTACTTATTATGCTGTGCTTGTCATAAGCTTTCTTTTTTGTGTTAGTATATAAATATACTTTAGCATTTTTGTATTTTACAATACGTTGTTACATTTAGATAGTTATTGTTAGGTATTGTTACCAACTTTCTTTACATTTGCATCTTTACTGTCATCTCTCTTTGTTGACTATTCGTCATTTCTTTACATCTTTTGTGTTGTCTTTTCAATATTGTCTGATATTTTGTTTATGCTTCCGTGTTTCATCTTTGATGTAATTCATACTTCTAGTATACTTTTTTCG
Organism: Oreohelix idahoensis; assembly: GCA_024509875.1. Classification (NCBI taxonomy): domain Eukaryota; kingdom Metazoa; phylum Mollusca; class Gastropoda; order Stylommatophora; family Oreohelicidae; genus Oreohelix; species Oreohelix idahoensis. The sequence continues at coordinate 91,925 of JAMPIV010003237.1, read as the reverse complement.
TGTTACGCTATTTATACTTTCATTCTTTGTATTGTTAAATTAATTATATGACTTTAGATAATGTAATTGGTTCTTATAGTTCTATTTGTGTTACATGTATGGAATTGTTGTCTTCATTGTGTAATTATGATTCTATTTGATTCTTATCATATTCCCATTTCATATTTTGTCTTTTCGCTTACGATAGTTTATTTTCTGTTTAGTTTGTACTATGTATACTTAATTTGCGTTTGTATTAGATTAATTTTTTGGTATGCTTGAATGAGCATGTTGGATGATTTAGTCGTTATCTTACATTTATTGATGATATTTTTGTAGACGTGCTATGTTCTCTTGTCATAGGTATATTTTTGTAGATAATTGATAGAACTTCATTAATTTTTAAAATTTTTGGGAATTAATTAAAGAGATATTTGATATAACTTCATTGACAGTTAAATTTGTGGGGAGTTTATTTTTGTACGTATTTCATATAATTTCATTAACGTTTAAATTTTTGGATCTTAAATTTTCAAAAAAATGATAAATCATTTTTTCCCGGACGGTGTGGCAAACTGTTACCAGTAATTTTAATGGAAGGGGACGTGATCTGGAAAATATTAGGTGAGCAGATTAGATTATGGGTTGTCGTTGCTTGAAGACGTGATTGTCTTTAATGTTAGGTTAAATTGTAATAGTAGAAGTAAGGTTAGAAAGCGTGTGAACGCTAGTCAGTTCAATTGTGGAGGTTTATTCACTCCGAACTGTTTTGAGCTACGGGTGTTTAGCTATTTGTGGCTAGCCCGTGCAAGTAGTGAGACTGAACGGTGTTTTTTAACAGCCGGGTCTCGTAGCTGTTTTAGGGGGAAGATGTGTATTCCCGTGGGCAGTGAGTTTTGGGCATCGATCTGGAGAGGTCGCCCGATAGTGTGTGTTCTTGATAGTAAGCCTGTACAGTGCTGAATATAAGAGGCCATGATTTGTGTAAGGCCATTATTTCCTGATAGAGGATAATTGTCTTATGTGAAGACATGTTGATAAGTGATATTATTGCAAACTGCTGGGTGAGCAGTATTGTGAATATTTTGATAAGGATCCATTAACTTACACATGTCATATAATAGCGCTAAAATGAGTAAAGGCGAGATTATTGCAGACTGCCGGGTATGGAGTCGTGTGAGAAATTGCTGGTAGGACTCATTAGATTATGATAGCGTTTATGCGAAGAGTATCTGGAGGATACCATATTTATGCAGTAGCACGGCGATGATGTGGTCCGTTTGCTATCTGTGAGGAGGCCATATTTACGGATCCATTATTATATCTTATAGCGCAGGAGGAGTATCTGGAGGATACAATATTTATGCAGTAGCACGGCGATGATGTGAGCCGTTTGCTATCTGTGAGGAGGCCATATTTACGGATCCATTATTATATCTTATAGCGCAGGAGGAGTATCTGGAGGATACCATATTTATGCAGTAGCACGGCGATGATGTGGTCCGTTTGCTATCTGTGAGGAGGCCATATTTACGGATCCATGATTAGAATATTATAGCGCTAATGTGAGTACAGGTGGATAGCGCTGAGTTGAGGAGTATCTTTAAAGAGGTCATGGATATTGTAGTATCTGCATGATTCTGAGATGTGAGAAGTACTTTATTATTGTATTGCTATAACTTGTAGTTGACTATAACTGTGTATTCTGTGTTAACGTGGCGTGTTGTGGTGTATTAAACATTCGTTAACAGTACACCTGCCGTTATAACCATAAATGACTTCTACGTGCGTACCTGTGTTGTGAGTGATTGTTCCAACACGCACGCACTCAATCAACCACAGAGAAATTTACAAATAACTTTTATCACAGATTTAAAAACAGCACATTAAAATTGACCAGAAAAACATTGAAATGTTAGAGAAAGAAAAAAAAAAATTTTTTTTTGTTAGCCAGTGTAATCGAACCATCCACCTCTGCATATTCTTCGCCGATGGTTATTGTTCGTAAAAAAGACAATAACATACGTCTTTGCGTTGACTATCGAAAATTGAATCAAGTAACGAAGTTCGATGCCGAACCTATGCCTTTACTGGAAGAGCTACTTACTCGACTCTCCAAATCTCATTTTTTCACTAAACTTGATTTGTCTAAAGGATATTGGCAAGTTCCTTTATCTGAACGCGCCAAACCTCTCACGGCTTTTTCAACACCTAGAGGTTTGTTCCAATGGAATTTTATGCCTTTCGGTCTTATGAACGCACCAGCTACATTCGTGCGCATGATGCGCCGAATCCTATCTTATCGGTCAGATGTCATTGCATATCTAGACGACATCTGTCTTTTCAGCGATACTTGGGAAGATCACTATTCAGGGTTAGATGAATTGCTGTCTACTTTGCGCGAGCACAACCTGACAGCGAAACCCTCTAAAGCCTATATTGGTTTTAGCGAAATTTCTTTCCTAGGCCACCGAGTTGGTCATGGTTTCCTAAAGACAGAGGACCATAATACTAGTAAGATACTTAATATCTCGATCCCTAAGACTAAAAAACAGGTGAGAAGTCTGTTAGGTCTTATTCAATTTTATGGCAGATTCATTCAGAATCTATCCTCTATCATGGCACCTCTTTCGACACTTCTAAAGAAAGGTTCGCCTAATATGGTCCACTGGTCTCAGGAATGCCAATGCTCTCTGGATAAGATTAAAACATTGTTTTCAACACCACCTATTTTAGTGCTACCTACTAAAGATAAGACATTCGTTCTTCGTAGTGACGCTTCATCCACTGGGATTGGAGCGGCACTAATGCAAGAGTACTCTGGAACTCTGCATCCTGTAATGTATATTTCCAGAAAACTTAATGCGGCAGAAAGGAATTATTCGGTTTTAGACCGTGAGCTATTAGCTATGGTTTGGTCGATCCTCAAACTACAGTGATTCCTTCTAGGCGCACATTTCATAGTAGAAACCGACCAAAAAGCTCTTACTGCTATACAGAGTAAGAATCTGAAGAGCTCGAGGTCTACTCGATATGCAATTGCTCTTCAACCTTTTCATTTCTCTGTGCGAGCTATTCGTGGATCAGATAATGTGATGGCAGACATTCTGTCAAGATGCCCACATGATTCCACATAACTATTAGGGCTTAGACTTCTTGATATGTCTAGTTCTATAGTAGTTCCTTTTCTATATCATGATAGATACAAATTTGTAATTTAATAATATAATGATTGTATCACTACATAGCGGTTCATTGATGTTTATTCACCGCTGTGCTTTGATGATTTTTTCTTCATAAATCATAAATGTAAGATATCTAATACGAAATGATGGTATGAATCTTTTAGGCATCGTGTAATTGCCAGAATTGTATTATACTTTGATGACACCTTCCTGGAAAAATATACTTATAGAGAAATAATTTCTCTCAGTTTATGAGACACATTCTCACCAGTCGCTCCATAAGTCGACTTAGCCTCATATTAGGCGTTATATGTATTCCTGATATTTTCATCTGCGCATTATTCATGCGTTGTGAGCCTATTGTACGTTGCTCCTAGATGTATTTCAAAAAGAAGAAAAAAATGTTCCATTTTTTTTTCCCGGGAGGTGTGGTAAGACTGTTACGTGCAGTCTTTGATATCTTACAATATTATACATTGGTATACTTGTTATGTTCGCAAATATTTTGTAAACAAAATAGATATTTTTTAGTGCTTAAGGGAAAGTCATTATTGAGTTACTTCCCTTGAAAGTTGTGCCGTCTCTTTCGATCGAACTCCGCGGATGAATCCAGTTTTACTGCGATTTATTCTTTGTTTGAGTAGTAATAGATTGTTCTTGCTTCAGAATATCTATGGCCTGAATTTATGTGTATTGTTTGGCTGAGTAGGACGAGTCTGTCTTATATCTGTATATCTTTACATATCTAAGTCGAACTATATGTTCTTTTGTCTCTAGAGAGGTCAAAGGCTGTTCGGCGGATGTGTCTCTAGAGAGAGGTGTTTTTTTTGGCTTCGCCCTGATCATGGGGGCTGTGTTTTGCTATGTCGGCTTGTCGCCGGGAAAAAGTGATCTCTATATTTATGGGGAAAGTGATAGTCGTCTAGACCTATCGTGTATGCTTTACCCCAGTGTTTATTCTTATTGCCAAGGAATGGCAGAATCATATTTCTGATACGCAGGTAATAAAAGATACTCTTTTGAACTCTCGTACGAAGCCACCGTTTTTCGATAGGTATGACTTGTACATCTGAGAGGATGCATTTAACTAGATGGAAAAACGACTCTGATTCCTAGCAGCACTATATCCTGTAGAATGCAGTCAATTGTATCATGATAGAATCTACAGAGGAATGAAACATTTAATGAATGACTAACTTTAAGACAGATTCATTATCTGTATCCAAACGTGAGTGACAGCTCACGAGAGAAGCCATCTTGTAAAAACATTTAGTGACTTTCAAGAAGAGAAAAGGGATGCCCGTATTATCGCTTGATTAGTCCAGAGATCACTGCTACACATGAGAACCCATTGCTAGCGGTTCAATTTGATTATATGGAAAAATCTGTGCTGGACATTATGTTAAGGAATCTTCACTAGACGAGATTAGGTCTAGAAGTCATCTTGGATATTGTTTATAATCTGACGTGCTTTGTCAGTAAACTCAGATGATATATATATGGGCAATACTGAGTGCTTGGCTATTGACAGTCCATTATACTATTATTCTACATGAGTGCCCATGTAACATCGCAAGACCATTTATCCACTGTACCATGATGTATTATGCCAACCTGTTATTTGTCACTATCTGTGCTGTCGAGTGTGTACGTCCAATTAAACTGTAGTAAAGGTACACAGTCGTTGGTGTCGATGACTTCCAGCTATACATGAGTGTGAGAAAAGAACATTTGTCAACACCACGAACTCTTCCTATCATTCGCATATTACACACTCAATCTATGTCTACACACCACTGCGTAGGTCAAGTTGACATTCCATACTCGAACCACGAGCAACACAACAACACAGTATTTAACTCTGGTGATGTTCGAGCGAGCTTCAGATTTCTCAGCATGTCTCTTGCTCAGGGCAAGGGTCTTGTATTAAGAGTTTATCAACTGATGATGATGACGTCTGTCTCCCAAAGAAAGATCTTATCAGCTACCTTGAGCACAACATATATGTTCTGTAATGGAGGACCGGTGAGCTGCAGTTCACAGACTAGGCAATCTTCTAACATGTTCTGCTACCGAAAGCATAGTAATGGAAAAAGTCGGTATTACCTGTAACCGAGTCCACAGAACTTAACAAGGAACTCTGCTGTCATTCCAACGCACAGAGATTCACTGGGGAAAACTGCCAGTGCAGTCACTTCGAAGATTCTCCCCGAAAAACACAATGGACTCTCGTCCCTTCAGAAAACCAGGACACCTCCCGGCTTGCCGGAAGTCTAACTCAACTCCCGCTTAAAAAAAACCTGCCTATGGGCATACGCCCGAACTGTCTACCTTTGACCCTAAAGGTCAAACACAATGAATGAATAAACAAGGGAAGACAACCCCTAATCAACCTGACATCGCAGGTAAAGACACAATTATTCTTATGATAAAAACATAAGCAAATAACTTGACAGATGACTCCGTCAAAAATGACAGCAACAATGGTTCAAGTTTTTTCCAGATCGCCAAATGGCACAGTCATCTGCAAATTGTGATACTGCATTCTTTATGTCATTAAATTCATCTGCTAAATCATTTACAGCTATAGTGAAAATTGAAGGAGAGATCACTGATCCTTGAGGAATCCCATTCTGTTGTTCATATATTTCTGACCTATCATTATTCACCTGTACAGCAAAATACCTGTCCTGTAAAAAGTTCTCTAGATACCTATAGGTTTTACCAGTAATGCCAATCTTTTTCATTTTGTAAAGAGCTCCATCTCGCCAGCATTCATCATATGCTCTAGCTACATCTAGAAAGACTGCCCCTGTTTTCTCTTTCCTCTTGAACCCTAGCTTTACATCATGTTCTAATCTTACAAGCTGGTCTACTGTACTTCTGTCTGCTCTAAACCCTGACTGGTTTGGGCTATATAACTGGTTTTTTTCTAGGTAGAATTTAACTCTTTTATTCACAACAGTTTCCAGTATTTTACCTAGTTGTGATATTAAGGAGATAGGCTTATATGAACTGACATCATGGGCTTCCTGATTGGGTTTTAGAATGGGTACTATAATAGCTACTTTCCATGCTTTTGGTATCTTTCCTAAGTTCCAGATTTTGTTATAAAGTGAAGTTATTATGTTTATAGTTCTTTTGGGTACTTTCTTAAGGATTTCATAACTAAGTATATCTTGCCCTGAGGCAGTATTAGATTTATCTTTTATTGCATTAGTTACTTCTTCCTCTGTTATATCAGCATCTAAATAGTTTATTTCATCTATCTGGTCTGGTAGTTCTTTTAAAAACTGTATCCTAAGTCTTTCTCTTCTCTCATTTTCTTCCTGTCCAAGGCTACTTTTTGCACTGACTTTATAGAAATACTCGGCAAGGGCATTAGCTTTTTCTTAATCTGTTTCTGCTCTCTTTGGTAGTTTGATTGTTGGCATTATTGTTTTCTTATTGTTCCCTTTGATTGCCTTAAGCTTTTTCCGATACGGTGGCCAGTGATCTTTATATAGCGGGAAGGAACGAAAGACGGACACACACACACACACACACACACACACACACACACACACACACACACACACACACACACACACACGCACGCACGCACGCACGCACGCACGCACGCACGCACGCACGCACACCACACACATTCTGTGCTTTATGGAAATGGTTGCGTTTGAGTAAAATCTCAGTTTATTCCTGGAAGAAATCCCGGCCTGTGTTAGTTAAATATATTTGTGTAATCTTACTTACTTACTTAGTCGTTCCCCTTCTACCGTGAGGTGTAGAGCTTTGGAAGAAAGAGCGCCAGACTATCCTATCAGCTGTCTTCCTCCTGGCCTGGTTCCATTCTAGTCCTCGGTCCTTCAAAGATTGTTTAATGTTGTCCTCCCAGCGGACTCTGGGTCGTCTTGGGGGTCTGGATCCCTGGCTCTTTGTTTCCCATGCTTGTCGTGGTAGCCGATCTTCTCCCATTCTGCAGGCATGGCCAAAACATCTTAGTTGGGACTGTTCTACTTGGGTCTGCAGGGGGTGAGATTTAAGGCCTTGACGTTTCGTCTGGTTGCGGAATATGTCTCTTCTTGTTACTTCAACCACCTTCCTCTGATACCTCATTTCTGAGGTTTGGATCTGGCTTTTGTGGGTTGTAGTCATTGCCCATGACTCGCATTCATATGTCAAGACTAGGACATAGGTGGAGCGGTATACAGTCATCTTCGTTTTCTTACTAACCTCGCTCTTGCTGAGGAATCCTCGATTTATGGCCTGAAAAGGTTTCCCAGCTGCTTCTTTGATGCCCCCCTTTCGGTCTATAATAGCTCCGAGGTATTTAAAATGGTCGGCCTGCTCTTGGACCTTTTCTCCCAGCTTAATCTGATGTCTTCTTTCTTCTCGTGATATCACCATGGACTTTGTTTTAGAGCTGTTTATGTCCATCCCTCCCTTCTCCAGCTCTTCCTTCCAGACTTGCAATTGGATTGGAGATATGCCTCTGATTTAGCAATCAGGGCAACATCATCAGCAAATGCCAGCTCTGAAATACAGATCTGTCTCATCTTTCAGTACCCCACTGAATACTTTCTTGTTCTCTCCTTACATGCCTTGATGGCAAGGTCCACGAGGAGTATGAAAAGATGAGGTGACAGGATATCACCTTGTCTTACACCAGTGGTGGTCCTGAACTCTTCTGACTTATGGTTTGCCGTCCTCACATAATTTCTTCAAGACTTCGTAGAAGCTCTGTATAGCATGAATCAGAGGTGCTGGAATGTTCTTCCTTGCTAAACAGTCCCAAAGTTTGCTCCAGGGGACCTTGTCTAACGCCTTTTCCAGATCTATGAAACAAAGATGGATCTCACTCTTATACTCAAGGGCCTTTTCACTCAGCTGTCTGAGTGTGAAGATTAGGTCTTGAGTACTTCGGTTTGCTCGGAATCCGCATTGGACCTCATCCAATTGTGGTTCAGTTGGCGTCGGAGTCTCTGTTCCAGGATTCTAGAGTAGATTTTACCAGGGACACTGAGAAGGGATATGCCTCTATGGTTTCAACATTGTCGATTGTCACCCTTTTTGAAAATTGATGTTATGATGGCAATCTCCCAATCCTTTGGTGTGGTCTTGTTGCACCACGCTGCCTGTAGGACCCTTAAGAGTAATAGGTCGCCCGATGCTCCCATGTACTTAACCATTTCTGGTGTTATACCATCATGCCCTGCTGCTTTGCCCATCTTGATTTTCTCCAGTGCTGCCTTCAGTTGTTCCATTTTTATGTTATCTTCGCCATCATTGATTTTCTCTTCTGTGCTAGTGGTTATCATTTCTGATGCTTCACCATGCTCACCATCTAGGAGCTCTGAGAAATATTTTTTCCATCTTTCCATTATTTCCTTCGGGGCAGTAAGCAATGTGCCTTACTTTTCCTTTATAAATTTGACATGGCATTGTTTTTCATGTTCTTTAGGGTCTTATAGAACAATTTCTGGTTTTCTTGCGCATCTTTTTCTAGCTTTTCTCCAAATTCTTTCCAGGACTTCTGTTTTGCTGCTAGCACCTTGTTCTTTGCTTCTGTTCTGAGTGTCACATATTCTCTATATTTCTCCGTTTGTCCTGTTGTGTTTTTAGCTCCTAAGTATTGTTTCCGTGCCATTTTCTTCTCTCTTATTTTCTCTTTGACTTCCTCTGTCCATCAAGGTGTCCTCTTTCTCCTGTTCCCAAGTCGGACTTCACCACATGCTTCTGCAGCAGCTGTCTTTATGATGTCCTTGAATTTAAGCCAGAGGGTTTCCAAGTCATCAGGTTGTTCTTCTGTGTTGCTCACCGCTGCAGCAATAAGCCCCTGATGTCTGGTCTTAATTTCTGGCTCTCTCAGTTGGTAGGTCTTAATGCTCATTTCTCCTGTTCGTTTACTTAGTTTCTTGCGTGATGTTGGGCATTTCCTAGGCTGAGCAACTCTTTTAGTTGTTCTTTTGATTGTAAGCAGGTAGTGATCATTTCCAATCTCTGGCCCCCTCCAAACTCTAGCATCCCGGACATATTTGAATGAGCTGCTCCTAACAATGGCATAGTCGATCACTGACTTCTCATTCTTTGTTGGTTCACATCTAGTGTATGCATGTATGTGCTTATAGGGAAACTTTGTGTTTGTAATGATCAGATTCTGCTCACTGCAGAATCTAAGGAGTCGCTTTCCATTGTCATTGAGAGTATCTTCTCCATATCTTCCGATAACTCCACCCAATCTAGCATGGTCATTTCCAACTCTAGCATTGTAATCTCCTAGCATGATAATTTCATCTAAGCAGTCATGCACTGTTCTTTGAAGCAGCTCGAAGAATTCCTCCTTGACCTCTGCTCTCTCATCTCATTTGGCTCATACACTATGACAAAGTTGACTATGGTTTCTCCTTCTTTTAGTTTTGCATCCATAATGCGCACAGAGACAAAGTTCCATCCCTTGATACTATCTTTTTGGTTTTTGGCCACAATGCAACCCACGCCCCCTTTAGCTCTTTCAGATGTGGGTACACCACTGTAGAGCAACGTGTTGCCATCGAGATCTATGACTCCTTGTCCTTTATTCTTTGTTTCCGTTATAGCCAGGATTTCTAGTTTTGCTTTCCTCATCTCTTCCACCAGCTCCTCTTCTTTCCCATTTATACTTCTTGTGTTCCAAGTTCCATAAGTCGTAGTCCGTAGTCCGTTCCAGTTCGTCGCCTTCAGAATCAGTCCGGTTTTCTTTCTTGTAGTTCTCGTAATCAAAAGTTTAAAGCAAACAGGTGATTGGCCTGTTGTGCCTTTGGATGTTGGAGGGGCTGCCTCCTTACGGCCTCCATGCAGGCCGCCCTGCTCCTTTTTTCAGCCGGGTCACAATATTTAATTTTTCTGCATTTGATCTCCTTTAATAATTCTATTTTGATTCCTAGTTATTCTAAGACCTCTTTATTTATTTTCTTCTCTTCCATAAGATGAGCCCCATTCTTTTATATATTCACATTTCACGGGCCTCAATTCTTTCATATAATTGCTTGTTCATGGTCCAAGTTTTTACAATAGACAGCAATGGAGAATATATTTAGCATTTGGTGATCCTCAGTTTGAATTTGAGTTATTTGTTTAGATGTCATTTTCTGTCTTATGTTTTAAAAACAACTCTAGTAATGACTTTCTTATTCGATTTACATTACATGTTTTAACTTACCAAAGTATATTTCAAGCAAAGAAGAATGTTACGGCGGAAAAATAAGAATTGTTTGGAACAACTAATATTTATGTATGTCTTAAAATGATACAACAAGTGCAAGAACACAAGAAATCTTAGGAATACATTTGTATTGTTTTTACCAAACGCACTAAAAAATCATAAAACAAATATTCCATATGATCGATTACATAGAATGAAAGTGGAAGACAGTTAACATTTCTCAGTTAACATAACTCGTCATATCTTTGACCCAAAAATATGTATATTCGTCAATGGTATGATAAATTACTTATGCGTTATAACTGACTATCCCTTTGTATTCTAAGCAATATAATGTTTCTGACAAATAATTTTCACAGATTTGGATTCAGGGGAATATAAATTATCTGAGTGTAGACTAATCCCACTTTTCTATTTTTTTGGTGCTGTTTTGACTTAAATGTGCTGTAGTTCCGCCCTTAAATTACAACTCACTGACCTAGTTGTTTCAGAAAACTCAGTAGTTTAATTGGCATATCAGTACTTATCACCAACACTCGCACCCTCCAAAATGAAAAGCAATATATATTCGCTTTTTCTTATTTAGCTTATGTTAAAACCCTTACTTTAATGAAGTTATTTTTTCCCGATTTTGCATTGTTTAAATTATTTTATTTTATAAAATCGGCTGGGTCAAAACTGGTTTAACTTCATTGATTACAGATGCACCAAGATAGGGAATTGCAAACACAGTTTCAGCTGTCTTCGTTACTGGACATAGAAAGATTTGCCACTAGACAAATAGTCAATACCGTTTATTTTGTTCTTACACTAAAGTAGTTAGACAGAATTATAGATATGTCCTACTTGTTTGTGAATGGTTTTAACCCAGCTAACAAACAAGCTCCGATATTATCACACACACAACAGACAAACGATATTTTCTTCACATCATTCACAGATGTACAGCTCCCTGTAATTTCACAGGGATTTCTAAGCAAACAAGGACAGAATAAACGCCTATTGCTACCTCAGACAATTCCTAAAGGACAGCTAATATGACGGTGAGCATAGTGCTGGCATTCTCATCATGTAAAATGAAATGCTAGAGGAAACATCGCGGCAAGACCATGTGAATGTTTCGGTGCTGGCTTCCTACAACAAGTTGCACTAGTGGTGTAATCCTTCATATGTATGGAAATTAATGATTGCCGGAATAATTGAATATATGTTCATTAATACTACATGTACAGGATTGGTACAACAGCCCTATGACAACCAAACTTCTGCTGAAGTCCCGCCGAACATTCAGTAGTAAACAGAGTAGCTTATGGCAACAACCTACTTCTCTCCACGAAAATCTGTTTGGGGATTTTAGGCTCCTTGAGCTGACCCCTGCTTTTTTTTAAGAGTTATTAATGTGAAAGTATGAGGGCGACCGAGAAAGAAGATGAATAGACGAATGAATGAACGAACACAGGTTTACAGTTGTCATAAGCTGAGTCTTGCGTTATAAAATAGCAAATATTTGAATACACACTAAATTCTCACGCCAAGAAGTGATCAATATATTTGTCTTTATTGCAAAATCTGTAACAGTCATGACTGTAATAATTAAGTTCGACAGGAAGGCGCGTGCACATATGCATTATACAGGTCAAAGACATATATATACATATACAACTGTTGTTTTAATGTATTTCGATATTACATTTACAAGCATATGTTTACGATTGTGTCAGTCGAACGTAATGTTAACATGCGCGTGTACATTGTCTTTTGCATAAATGTATAAACATTTATAACACATAAGGAACGGAAACACGAGGCCTGTAAACAGTAAATAAATATTAGACGAACATAAAGGTATGTTATCAGGCACTCGTAAGAAATACAGAAGTAGAACACTAGACAACAAAAAAACAACAGACATGAGTGGCTTACCCAGGATTCGAACCCCGGACCTTCCGTGCGACAACCCCGCCTAGCTATGAAAGCGAATCACACTATCCTCCCGGCCATCTACGCATAAAAAACTTACTTACTTACTTAGTCGTTCCCCTTCTACCGTGAGGTGTAGAGGTTTGGAAGAGAGAGCGCCAGACCATTCTATCAGCTGTCTTCTTCCTGGCCTGGTTCCATTCTAGTCCTCGGTCCTTCAANGATTGTCTAATGTTGTCCTCCCAGCGGACTCTGGGTCGTCCTGGAGGTCTGGATCCCTGGCTCTTTGTTTCCCATGCTTGTCGTGGTAGCCGATCTTCTCCCATTCTGCAGACATGGCCAAACCATCTTAGTTGGGACTGTTCTATTTGGGTCTGCAGCGGATGGGATTTTAGGCCTTGACGGATCGTCTGGTTGCGGACCATGTCTCTTCTTGTTACTTCAACCACTGTCCTCAGATACCTCATTTCTGAGGTTTGGATCTGGCTTTTGTGGGTTGTAGTCATTGCCCACGACTCGCATCCATATGTCAAGACTGGGACATAGGTGGAGCGGTATACAGCCATCTTTGTTTTCTTACCAACCTCTTTCTTGCTGTAAAAAACATGTATATTATTAATCAATATAGATATATTCTTTTTTTTTTTTTTAAGTATAGTGTTTGGTAATGTAGGTGGTCAGGTCTTTCAACAAAGTTTTTGTATCCTGTATTGTTTATTAATTCTGTTGTTGACTTCATCCATGCTATGATGTCAAACTGACTAGTATCTTTTCTCTTTGTCGTCCTATATCTCCTTTCTTCAGCCTTTTCAGTAGCCACAATATATTCGATGATTCACATTCTTATAAAATTCCGGAAGAAGTGGATTGCTTCTTTCTAATGTAACTGTTGCAGGTCTTTAAGATATATTAGATGAGTACTTCGTTGACTCAGACCAAGTCCAGTGAAGGGTATGTAAGGTAGACCACGCACACAGTATGAACACTTCCAACTCCTTAAATCATCACTAAGGCAGCATGGACGAACTTCAAGTACATTTAATTACTGTATCACAGCTCCATATATATATTGATGTGAATCGTAGATAAAGGCGTCAACTAGACCGTCCTTAGTGTTGCTGTACAGTCTGCAACTGTAACACTGTCCTCGACATTTTCATACAGTTTATTATATTTCAAAACTCACGTTCACAATATTAGAATTCCTTTCTCACAAATATTCTAGCATCAACCCACTGAGGTGTATGGGTGATCTAGAGGTTGAACGCTTTAGGAATCTGTATGGCAGTAAAATATTTAGGAGCTCAACACACATGCGTCCGCTTGCCTTGAAAACACACAGAAAAAGACCTAGAAAAATCCCTCACTTCTGCTGTCAGCGACCGTAGACTTTTGCAACTCGGCCCAAAAGGCAATGACGTACGTCCTGTAACCAGGGGTACCGGTCATCAACAAATATAGTACATTGTCGAGTCGTCTTTGATATCGACAGATATGTTATGAATTTTACTTATAACAGTAACTGATAAGCTCCATCTGCACATTGGCTTTATTCAGGAAATCCTCACAACTATTTATAGCTGTCCAAAGTATTTTTAGCATTCCATTGTAAAACCACATCTCTATGCCCTTGTGTTTTTCCAACTTGTTTACTAACTGTTCATTACATATATCACAAGCTGTTTTTTTTAATGTCCACCAACTGATATTTCTGATCTGTCCTCTAGTGATCTCATCATATTTTAACCGTACAGATTAAACATATCAAAAGACGATTGGCATTCCTGTCTAACGCCCATTTTTACCTGCTGAGTCGTTCAAATTTGACCGCTAATTCAAAATTAATTAGTTTGCTAATTGGTATTTGTTACCAGTACATGCTTTTTGTTATTGTCAGTCTTTGCCATCGGTGTTTATGCGTTCCAAGATTTTGATAATTTTCTCATGTTTCACTTTCGGGTCTTCCACATATGACTTCACCAAGTGAAGAGAGAGTGTTAAAACTTCTGTAACGAATAGTGACTAAACGGAAAAAGAGGGGCGGATTGACGTCACACAAAACATACGAGTGATGATAGCTTGTTTCATAAGGCATGTCGGAAATAAATAGACTGTGGTAACCTCACTCCTTATAGACTACTTTAATTCGCAACAGTTAACAACTCCCTCGTGGACGACTTCTGCTAATATTAAAATCTCATCTGAAATATCGGGTAATTATTACAACCTGTAACTGGTTTAAATTATTCTTTAATTATAATTTACTTTTCTAAATATAATATTTTACGCACCATAACCAAATGCATACTAAATAAACTACATTGCTGATTAAAAGTACATTTCAAATTTAAACAATTACAATTTACCATCATCCCTATAACAATTCAATAAGGTTAAAGACACAAACGTTTAGCAAGTTGAAAGAGGGAACTGGGGTTGTTGTAAAGGTGTATTTTATCAATTTATTTTGTGGGGGGGGGGGGGAGGAGGAGGAGGGGGGGCAGTCATTTAGCTAGGTAAAACAAAAGGTGGGCTCTATCTTGTGCTGAGACGCGGCGCAAGGAAGAGAAGATATTTGTAAAAGTCTCATTACTTAAACACTATTTTACTTAAAATGGTGGGGGAGGAAGTGTGCCAGATATCTGTGATGTCACAAAAGAGAAGTGTCTGTGTGACAAAATGTTACAAGGGGGGAAGGAGGTTTTTAAAATGATATAAATTGCGTGACATTAAAAGATGACGACCCCTTTGTCAAAAACTTTAGTGTATACTATAAAGCACAAGTATAGATCTGTTATGCATGGAGGAATATTGTCACAGAATTTGGTTCGCTCTCTTTTCCTCCCCGGCAGTTATGACCGATCTTTATTGTGCATACAAATTACGTGAACTATTCAAGTGTCGGCTCATTTTATTTTCCGACCTTCCGACAGTATTTGGTATTTTCGACTCAATGTTTAAATTCCTTCCATTCATTTGTGTTGTGTTTGTAAACCTGAGAGTTTGATGCAAATCAGACCAGATTGGCTAGCGAGGCCATTTTCCTGTAGTGACCCAGTATGTATATGCACAGGGAGTGCCCTGAAAAACGGGAATTCCACAGGACCAGATGGAATACCACCAGTAGCCCCGAAGGCAGATATATCATACGCTGCAAGCTGCTTCACCAGCTCTGTAAGAAAATCTGGGTAAAAGAGGCCATCTCAAAGAGATGGAAGGAAGGCCTCATTATCAAGCTGCCAAAAAAAGGAAACTTGACTGTGTGTAGCAACTGAAGGGGTATAACACTACTAGCTGTGGCTGGAAAAATTTTTACCCTGTTAAGAAGCCGGTGAATGAGAAACTTAGAGGAGAACAGGAAGGATTTCGTGCAGGAAGATCACGCAGAGTCCAAATAGCAACACTTAGAATCATCATAGAACAATCAAATGAGTGGCAGACCCCCTTGTATATAAATTTTGTTGACTTCGAAAAAGTTTTCGACAGTATAGACAATACTGTGAAATGGAAAATCCTGAGACAGTATGGAATCCCAGAGAAATTCATTAAAACCATCCAAGATTTCTATCAGGAGGCCTCATGCAAAATAGTACACAAAGCAAAACTATCTTCACAGTAGACGGTGGGGTCAGACATGGACGTCTGCTATCACCAATGTTACTCCTCATTTTGCGCACTGCAATGCGTTCATGATTTTGAAGCATTGCGGTGTTCAAATAGAGAGCCGCAGTATTAAAATAATATACTAGTAACGCCTCCAACAAATGGAGCGCCGCTGGATTAAAAATGACGTCAAGTAAAATAACTACGTAGAAGCGAGTGCAGAGCAGACGTAGAGAGATATTTTGACTATATATTCAGCCGGCAGGCTGCGTGTGTGTGAGCTCCTGCTCTAGTGGTTCGTGTCCGCTAATGTTCTGCAGATTCCCAAGATATTTTATTATATTGAGTACCAGATATGTGTATACCTGCCTACAGAGAAGTATGCTTATGATTATAATATATAACTAACCATGGTATTCATAAAGAATTGATGTGCGGCCTTTGACGTTATAAACGGCACAGTTTATCAGTCATTTTATCATGATCTTTGATGCCATAGTGCAGCTGGCTCGATCGCAGATTATTATCATGAATCTATATCTTGATCCGTTATGGTTCGAAGCAAGAATTTTCTGCCCTTCAAGTCTGCAAGTTCAACGCAAGCAGAAGTCAAGATGGCAATAACGTGTCCTGCATCGAAAGGGGGGGGGGGGCGATTATGTTCCCACATACATGCTACATTCCTACGTGGAGGATTTTATTAAGATAAGTGCTTTAATGCTCGTGGTCTAATTTAATCATATAATTTTACTTGGTAGAGTCCTCCTTATCAGCATATGTGTTATATGTTTTAATGTTTATCTTTGTGGGCGGCTGGTGGGACCTTGATTTTTTTGTGGTATACCTCTTAGGACGGTCACGAAACCAAGGCGTTCTGTATTGCCTGATGTTGCAGGTGGAACGTATGGAAGGGGAAGTAATCTTTAGAATGTTTTGAACATATTAAATTTCGAGTTGCAACGCTTGATTAAGCGGATACTTGTTTGACTTTAGGATAGAATTATCTTTTCCTATTTTCGGGTGACAGAGTACAGATAAGCGTGTGAACGCTGTTTAATGTATTTATTCTGTACTGTTTTGAGTCATGTGAATAGCTCGCTAGTCTGCATGTGTTATCGAGAACGGTGTTCAAGACAACCGAATCTCGTGACGGGCTTTTTGGCGGGACTAGTGTGTGATTGAGGGAGTTGTGTTTTGGGCGTGGACCATGTAGGTCGAGTCCCAGTGTTTTTGGATAATGTATGCCTACGTAGGATTTGAGAAAATGTCGACTTATATATTTCGCTGTTTGTACAGTCTATGTGATACACTGCAGTGAAGATTTGTTTAGGCCATATGAACCTTATTATAGCTGCCGTGTGATGCAGGCTTTGCTATGTATTGAAGTACTTTTGTGGGCCATATTTTGAAGATTATTGAAGCTGCCGTGTGATGCAGGCTTTGCTATGTATTGAAGTACTTTCGTAGGCCATATTATATATTAACTGCAGTGTGGAGATGTATGAAGCTATTAAGCTATTATTAGTCCAGGATTAGGACAGGCCATATTATGTTTAACTGGAGTATGAAGATTTGTGAAGCTATTAAGCTATTATCAGTCCAGGATTAGGACAGGCCATATTATATATTAACTGCAGTGTGGAGATGTATGAAGCTATTAAGCTATTATTAGTCCAGGATTAGGACAGGCCATATTATGTTTAACTGCAGTATGAAGATTTGTGAAGCTGTTAAGCTATTATAAGTCCAGGATTAGGACAGGCCATATTATATATTAACTGCAGTGTGGAGATGTATGAAGCTATTAAGCTATTATAAGTCCAGGATTAGGACAGGTTCGTATTAGATATTTAATGCCCGGGAAATTATGTTATAATGATTAGTGTTTGTGCTAGCGAATGCGAGTACATTTATGGCCAGTAATAACAGTAATAACATTTCAGACTGAAACCACTTTTGTATCAGTTGGTGGTTTTCAGTTAACAGGATCTGACATCTACGACTATTCGCGTCGATAGCCTAAGTGGCGTAGTTTTCGTATCATTGGATATGATTTAAGATGTGCCTGAGTGGCGTATACGATTAAGAAATTGTTACCTCTACAGTGATATGTACTTGAAGCAAGAGGATAAAGTGAATCAAATTTTGTCCACCAGACCATAACATATCTAGAGGATCAGTCATTACAAGTTGAAAATAATACATATGACTTGCACGTGACAAGAGTGTAGAACACTTGACTTTGTTATAATTGACCTTATGTAGGCGTGGCTTGAATCTCCTGTACTTCAGAACTGTGACCTAGTTATGATCTGCCTGGGTGGCGCATTTGAGAAACGGCGCACGCTTTATTCGTGGTAGAAGGCAACTTTACACCAGTAGCAATTCACGTCCTATTTCATGCCTATAGACGACAACAACGTCTGCAGTGGTCAAGGAAGTTCAATTAGACTTGGACAGTATTTGTACCAGCATTTGTACGGGTTGTGACAGATTTCTGCAATATTCGGGTTACCTGTGCCAGTGGTCACCATCACAAGTTCAAGACGTTATGATACACGGAGTTGCCGTGTACATTTCAGACTACAGAAGAGTCAAGAGTTGCAGTGTGTGCTGTATTATGGTTCCTGTCAACTTGTGCATTGTTAAGCACATATCATATTGACGAAATTACCGGAAGAGAAACGAATCAAGTTGCAGTGCTATCCTGCAGTGGAGGTTTTAGCAGTCTATGTGATATCCAGTGTCGTGGCGGAAAAGAAGCGGGATCATTGACAGATAAGTGATTGTGTCTTGTGTAAATTGTGTCACTTCATATATGTCGCTGGGCCTCCCTAATTGCTCATTTTGTTATTATTGTTGTTTATGTCTAATTTGACATATGATTAAGATTTGATGCATAGGTGTTAATGGCTGTTGACATATGTCGATTTTCCTGATAATGATGTGACTTGATAAAGGTGCTATAAAAAGGAATTGGTGATACAGAATTGAGGAATAAGCTCATTTCTTGACAGATACTTAACTTTGTGAGCTGGAAGGGTGATTGTCCCAACTTTTGTAGACAGTAATTTGTCATAACTATATGTGATTACTAGATATATTGATTTAAGTAAGTGAATCACTATGGATGATGATGAGATAGATCCTGAGGATATGAGGCCTATATTGGCTTATTTGTGGGAAGAAGGTAGAGATTATCAACAATTAAAAGGCCCACAGCTTGAGGAACATGTGATAGACAGATTTTTGGTCAATGCGTCAAGAGCGCTAAGATATTTTGCTGAGGAGAATTTTCACTCTCATCCTCATCTAAGGATGGCTAAAGATTTAGCGCAGTTACTGCTTATGGATCTTCGATTGTTTTCGTACCACTATATGGGTGTTGAGCGCGATCAGATATTGAAGAGTATACGTAAGATAATGCGCAACGACATTTCTGTTGATCAGAAAAAGAGGTTAGAAGATGAGGAATTAAGAAGAAAAAAACAACAAAGGGAAAACTTCTTAGAGAGCACCGCTGAAGTGAGTAAAGTACATGAAACAGTGTCTAGACTTACGGGCGAATTGCAAAAGTCAAACTCAGAACTTGCTAGTGTGCAGGCAAGTTTGGATTTAGCATTGTTGAAGATAAAGCAATTGGAAGTCCAGATGAAAGATAAGCAAATTGAGGTAGAAAATATTACACAGGAGGTCCAACAAAATAAACAGATTTATGAGAATTTGAAAGTTGAGACCGATAAACGTGATAGAGATTATACAGAGTCACTTCTTGATTTAATGGATGATATTGCGAATCTTCGTCTCCAGCAGGAAGAAAAGAATGAGATGATTCCAGAAAAGATTGATGAGCTTAATAATAGGAATGATTATATTAAGATTCAGTCACTACAACTAGAGTTGACTCAGTTGAGAGCAAATAAAGAACAGTTAGAGAAAGAGACATTAGTGGAGTTGACGGCTGAGAAAGAGAAGGTCGCTAAAATTGAAAATTTACTAGCAGAAGAAAGCGACAAAGTTTTGGCTGTTAAGGAGTTAAATAAAAGGTTAAGTGAAACGATTTCACTTAAAGATAATGAAATTGCGGAAGCAAGGGAAAGAATATTTGGCTTACTAGATATGGTTTTTGAAAAACAAAAGGTGCTCTTCTGTCAATGTTCACAATGATAGACAGAAAGTTGCGAAAAGTCAACCCCATACACTTTTTGCTCAGAGAGATTTTATTCATGGTAAAGATAGATCTTATCGTGGTAAATACAACTTTAAAAGTTCTAATATAACTGGTAGTTCCAGTAATAATTCTTGGCGTCAGACCAACAAAGATTCTTGTGTAACAGCCAGTTCTGTTGGTCAGGAAAAGATAGGTGATAAATTTCAGGTCAAGACTCATAAAAGCAAATATTTCTCGACTATTGGAAATACTCAGAAATTAATAGCGGGTGTTGAGACTATTACTACTTGTTCCAAAGATGAAACCCATATGTGGAACAATAGAGATACTATTGTTTCTGGCAGTTGTCAAACTCAGCACAGTCAGTTTGAAACTATTGGTAAATATATTCCCATAGGGGGAAAAAAACAGTTCTAGAAAGAGAGATAACCCCAAGATTAAACAGTACCAAGGGAGATCAGTAAATAATAATTTTCCCTCTCGTAGATACTGTAGACAATTTAACAAATCTCAAAGTTTTGATTGTAAGAATGTTGGAAAGTATGATAGAGATAATAGCTTTTCAAATGTTGCTTTACATCACCAGAGTAATGTTCCTCAACAAAAGACTAAAGTGATTATTTGTAAACAAGGCAACGGTAATAATAAGTATTTTGATCATAGATCAAATAATAAGCGCAATTGTGCTAATTTTGTTCAACATGAGCCCAGAGTCATTTATAATCAAGGTAAACAGAGTAAAAATAACAGTGGATGCTTGAATACTATTGCCTGCTCTGGTTGTTGTTGTGAATATAACACTTTGTTTCAGCGTAAGGCAGCGGCGACATTCAAGGTCGGTCATGTTGTCCCCCAAGAATTCTATGATATCTACAGGGGATAGAGAGAGCTAGTGACATCGTGAAGAGTCCGGTGTGGTACACAAGCCGGTACTGTGTAAGGTTAAACGTGATTTCTACGTTTTTGTTTTTTCATTAAATTTCACTATTGAGTAAAATGGAAATTTTCATTTGTATTTGTTGACAGAAGCTACGTTGCGATAAGGGTCAAGGCTTCTGTGACATATTGACGGTCAGAAATGTGAGTCAACTTTCCGCTCGAGTAGTCAACCGAAACCTGTCAGCGTCTAGATAGCAACTGATGGTTACTTTCTGAAGGTCAAGCATGTTTACAAGAGAGTGGGAGACTTCGCGTCTGATTTATTTTTTTTTTTTAATGTGAAGATGATAATATTTTGTATTCTATATTAGTACATGACATGTTGTTGTTTTGAAATAACATATAATTTTGTTGTAATGATTATTTCTATGCATCATTTGATTGCCATAATTTTTTATTGTTATTTATATGTCTGTATTTTGATGATGTATTAATACATTTTTATGCTATTTATATATTATTGTGTTGATAATGTGTAGTATGTAATTATTATCCTTTATACTACTCTGTTCAACTTAGAATTTTTGCAACTGTGTTGTTTAGGATAGTTTTGTACATGATGAGATTGCACAAACTCATTTATTGTGTTGATGTAGTGGTTACTTTTAGATAATCCTGAGTGTTCGTTATTCACTTAATTTATATTTTTCTCATGTTTTTATGTCATGATTAATTAATATATAGAACGTACAGAGAAGATGTGTATTACCTGGTATGTTGTGAAATGTAATTTTGAAAATAGCTTGCATGTATCATACATGATCTTGCATTTGGATTTGTTAACTTTTTGTGAAACTTCGATTTTTCCAGAACTTGATTTTCTTGCCAGTCAGACATGCAGATTATTTTCCTAGCAGATTATTTAAAAAAAAAAAAAAAAAAAACTTATTTTTTGTAGATATTTTTATAGAACCTTTTTTATATTTCATATTAGCAACAGATTGTAGATTTATTTATAGATGTATATCTTATCGATTTGAATAAGAGATAAAGTTATAGCTAAATAGCATTGTACGGAGCTGAACGTAATTGTCAGCAGAAAGAACTTAAAGAATAAATTAAATTTACATGTGTTGATTTAAAGGTTTCTTCGAGATAGGATTTTTGTTTTATATTTCACTCATTTTGTTAAAATATTGATTTCATTATTAGGCTTTACTTAAAGTATTATTGAATTACTTAAAAATTAAATACTGTTTTTATGTAACTTATCGAGAAAAAAAATATGTTTGTACGGTACTGTTGAAAAAAAATGATTTTTTTTTTTTTTTGGCATTGTAATTTTTTTTTTTGGGTGTGCCCAGCATTTGACTTCGTGATATCATTGATATGTAGTTTGATTAGTTCTTGTAAAAAGTTGTTTTTTATTATGATGTATTTTTTATTTTTAGCGCTTGATTGTGCGTTGGTCGTATTAGTTATAGTAATGCTATTACTTGTTTGTTCGATGCCTATAATTTATTTATGTTAGTTTTGTATAACTCTTATAACTTAGTTAAATTACTTATTAGCTTTTGTTTAGTTATAAATTATTTTTTGATGGTATTAGTATAGATATACTTTGATATTTTGTGTTGTGCCTTTCGATCATGTTTATATATATATTTTTTTTGAATAGGTTATCTGATCAAAACAGTTATTAGTATGTATCGTTATTGACTTTCTTTGCGTTCGTGCCTTTGCTTTCTATCTGTCTTTGGTAACTATTCTTCATTTCATTCCTTCTTTTCTGTTGTCTTTTCGGTATGGATTTCATATCTTGTTTATACTTTCGTACCTCATCTTCGTTTTACTTGATTCTATTTGTATACTTTGTCTTCTTTCAACACTTATACCTCTATTCTTTGTATTGTTGGAGTGGTTATATGATTTGATATGATATATCTACTTATGTTAGTTGTATTTATTTTACATGTAATTGTCCAACTTAATTATGAGTATATGGTATTGTTGAGTTCTTACTTTCTTGTTTTTTACAGATCATTCTTCTTTTGATTGATCTTGTGTTTTCTCTTTCGACTGGTTGTTTTCGGTTTGGTTTGTACTAAATATACGTAACTTAATTTTGGAACTGATCATATTTGTATATTTAGCTAATTACTTTTTATACTTAGCTGGTTATGCTGTATGCTTTAATTGCTACTTTACACTTTAATGCTGATATTTGTTGTAGATATAATTTTGATTTAAAATAAGACATTTTTGTAGGCATACGTTACAGCTTAATTGTCTTCTAAACTTTTCGTTTTTGGGAGTTAATTTTTTCAAAAAAAATGATAGAATCATTTTTTGTCCCGGAGCGGGTGGTAACTGTTGCAGGTGGAACTTATGGAAGGGGAAGTAATCTTTAGAATGTTTTGAACATATTAAATTTCGAGTTGCAACGCTTGATTAAGCGGA
Source organism: Oreohelix idahoensis (assembly GCA_024509875.1). Taxonomy (NCBI): domain Eukaryota; kingdom Metazoa; phylum Mollusca; class Gastropoda; order Stylommatophora; family Oreohelicidae; genus Oreohelix; species Oreohelix idahoensis. The sequence goes on along the minus strand of JAMPIV010003237.1, from coordinate 68,530 downwards.
TGCTTGTTTGACTTTAGGATAGAATTATCTTTTCCTATTTTCGGGTGACAGAGTACAGATAAGCGTGTGAACGCTGTTTAATGTATTTATTCTGTACTGTTTTGAGTCATGTGAATAGCTCGCTAGTCTGCATGTGTTATCGAGAACGGTGTTCAAGACAACCGAATCTCGTGACGGGTTTTTTTGGCGGGACTAGTGTGTGATTGAGGGAGTTGTGTTTTGGGCGTGGACCGTGTAGGTCGAGTCCCAGTGTTTTTGGATAATGTATGCCTACGTAGGATTTGAGAAAATGTCGACTTATATATTTCGCTGTGTGTACAGTCTATGTGATGCACTGCAGTGAAGATTTGTTTAGGCCATATGAACCTTATTATAGCTGCCGTGTGATGCAGGCTTTGCTATGTATTGAAGTACTTTTGTGGGCCATATTTTGAAGATTATTGAAGCTGCCGTGTGATGCAGGCTTTGCTATGTATTGAAGTACTTTCGTAGGCCATATTATATATTAACTGCAGTGTGGAGATGTATGAAGCTATTAAGCTATTATTAGTCCAGGATTAGGACAGGCCATATTATGTTTAACTGCAGTATGAAGATTTGTGAAGCTATTAAGCTATTATCAGTCCAGGATTAGGACAGGCCATATTATATATTAACTGCAGTGTGGAGATGTATGAAGCTATTAAGCTATTATTAGTCCAGAATTAGGACAGGCCATATTATGTTTAACTGCAGTATGAAGATTTGTGAAGCTGTTAAGCTATTATAAGTCCAGGATTAGGACAGGCCATATTATATATTAACTGCAGTGTGGAGATGTATGAAGCTATTAAGCTATTATAAGTCCAGGATTAGGACAGGCCGTATTAGGTATTGATGCAGTGTGGAAATTATATACTATGATTCGTGTTTTGCTGTCGAATGTGTGTCATTTATGTCATCGTATCTGTGTTGTAACGGAATAAACAGTATCGAACTGTTCCAGTCGTTTGCAACCCTTCTTGACTCCTGCATGTACCCTTATGTACGTACTGTGGTGTGCGAACATATCAACACACACCCAGGTCAACATTCCAGACACAGTGACAGGTCAGCAGCACACATATATTGAATTAGCCTGTGTGGCGATGATATAGACCAAACCACTACACTCGCAACAGTGGGTGTAAACAGACTAATAACATTAACGTTTAATTACATTTATTGGAAATCAGAGTAAAAGGAGGGTGTATCACCTGAATATGACTTTTTCAGAGTGAGGTCAGGCAATCAGTGCTGTGTGATATAACGCTCACTCTGAAATTATTGTATTCATTATTTGTATAGTTGTTTTGTTATGTTCTTTATTGAAGTTTGTAATTGTTGTCATTGTTTTATTAGGTTCTTCAGCTTTATTGTTTGTGCATTGTTACTCTACCCTTGCTATCGTTTATTTGATTCATATATCAATGTTGTCCGTTTTCATTGTTTTATCATTTCTGTAGATGTAAGCATTTTTTACAACATTCATTGTTCTTTTTCCTCATTATCTTTTATTTGCTTACACTATTGTCTAGTACTGTCTCAGTTTGTATTGTTCTGCTCCATATTTTTCAATGATTCTCTAATAAGTGTACTTGATTGATTGATCTTGGGGATTCAAAGAATTTGAACTACATTGCTGTTCATTAATCAGACTAAGTTAAGTATACTGAAACAAGAACATCATGTCTACATTGGACTACTTTATTAAACAAGGAAAGGCTCTTGGTATGTAGTGTGAAAATTTGAAAACTGTAGCTCTTACTGAGTATGCGAAAGAAGAAAAAAAGGAAAGCAGAAGAAATTAAGAGAGAAGTAAAAAGAAAGAAGAAATTGAGAGAGAAGAAATAAGAAGAGTGGCTGAGATTGAAGAGAAGAGAAGATTAGCTGAATCAGAAGATAAGAAAGACAGAGACAGATTAGGTCTAGAAGAAAAGAAGTTAGAGCATGCACATAAAAAGCGACTATTGAACTTGAGAACTCAGGTTAATGAATGAAAATAAACACATTAATACTGACAATGAACGCTACACTAAGAAAGCACAAACAGAACATGTTAAATTTCATTTGCCAAATTTATCTTCAAGTGTTGATGATATTTCTTGTTTTTTACACCGATTTGAATAATTATGTGAGGAACACAAAGTTCACAAATCCTCATGGTGCATTCGTTTATAATCATATTTAACAGGCGATACCTTATCTGCAATTCACACACATGAAGACGAAAATATAAAGAACTGCGATTCTGTTTGAGCATTGTTACTGAGGAAATATCAACTGGATGAGGTTGGTTATCGGCAACGATTTAAAAAAATTGATACCAGAGATAAACAAGGATTTTGGAGAATTTATCTCATCAATTAAAATGTGCTTCAATCATTGGATTGAACTGGCAAAAATTAAGCGCACATTTAAAGACTTAATGGATCTCATGTTAGGAGACAAAGTATTGTCATCTATAAGTCCAGATTTTCTTGCCAATCTCCATGAGAGAAAACCAGAGTCACTTACAACTGTAGAACCTTTGGGACGTCAATTTATGACAGTTCATCCAGGAAAGGTTATTAGCAACACACATTTCAAGGAGGCTTTGCCTGAGTGTTCAGTTCGCTCTGTACACATAACTAGTACCAGACCTCGATCTCGGAGTATGGATAGAAATTTTGATCGAAATGGTGATCGCAATGGTGGATCATTTCGAAGACGTTATAACTTTATGCTTCGACCACCTCCAAACCACAAAGATTTTGTTGATATTTTGACGGTGATTCAGCACGACAGAACAGCAATCGCTATAATAGATGTTGGAGAAGATATGATAACTCATATCAAGGCAAAGATTATATAAATTATTATGGAGATGTAAACCAAAATACATCTTTCTCACAACATTATCCGGGTTGTAGATGCCCTAAGCATTCAAATAACACACAAAATGGAAGAGGTAATAGTAGAAATTACCAGGGCAATGATAATCTTACTCGTTCTCGTAATGTAGAACGTAAAAACTCAAACTCTTGTCAGAGTAGTAATACAAGTATGGTAAACCAGGGTAATGATAATACTACTCATGCTAATGCATGTAGTTGTCACAGATTGCTTCCCGTGCTTTGCAGCAGTGGTCCAACAGTGGCCAAAACTCAATAGTATCTAATATTTGTCGTCAAAAGTGTCTACCTTCGCACAGGATTACTCTTGGCAGAGTTGTAGATAGAAGGATAATGCTGTTTCTATCTCAAGGGAGCATTCACAAGATATTCAGAAAAGCGAGAACAATGTTGCATTGGCTGGGCACGTTAACTTTAGGATCTGCCGACAACTTTTGTGAAAGATTAAGCAATTATTAATTTTAACTCGTTTAAGCCACCACCTCTTATTTACTCAGTGGAATTTTTCTTATTATGGTATAGTTCTGTTTAGAGTGTATTTATTAAATTGACGGAGATAAACATGCAGTACATTTAAAATGATGAAATCGAAGTTAATTTTGTATAATTACAAATAACAAATTTAATAATCACTTAGGTTTAACAAGGTTTTAGAAAATGAACAATTAATTTTTTTAAAAGTTGCTCATCACTGTTGTGATGGGGAGATATTTGATATAAGAAGTCACTTTTGGCAGCTTATATTCCCTTAGCTGCCAATGGTAGTTTCTTCTCCCGCTAGGTTAGTTCTGTGCAGATAGGTCACTGGAGTTCTTGCGTCTCTGATCAAGATTAAAGGCCTAGCACATTTTAAGTAAAGGTAGTGAATAACTGACAAGCTTGTCCCGCGTTTCTACTTGCCACTGATGATGGTTACAAGATTTACGTCAGTCCACGTCTATCCTCACTTTGTTCCAGAGATTAGTACCCTCACTGGTGCCACCACCAACAACTATAGTAAAAGAATAGGAAAGAAATGCTTTCATGACTATTGCTAATCCCGACACATACTTATGGGCCCCCCTTTCTCTTATTCCATCATCTCGTCCACTCAGAATTTACCCTCGATGAGAATTAAACTTAATCCTTCAAGAGAAAACTTTCTTTACATTTAAACTGAATTGCTTTATCCTTATTTTACATTTAAATGAAAAGGTTAATAGGACAGATAGAATATGTTCACATTTACACTCTTCTTCTTCTTCTTCTCGTTCGCTGTTGTTTAGAAATGTCTACACAAGAAGTCCGGTTTTCTGGATGTATGTTGCTGTGGTTGAAAGTTCTTCAAGACTCCCAAACAGCTTTGTGTGGATGTGCGTCTCTGTGGGCCAATGTTCAGTTCGCAATTGACTAAGCATGTGGCAGTCTTGCAGGATGTGTTCGGCTGTCTGTGCTGCCTGTCCACACGTACATAGGGGTGATGGGACCAATCTCAGTCTGTATAAGTGACTGTTCAGTCTGTTGTGTCCTGTTCTCATACGGAACAGGATCACCTGTTTTGCTCGATCAAGATATTGATAGTTGTCTCTTTGTTGATCAATTTTCCTGATGGCCTTGATAAGGGTCTTCTTTTCCTGGAATGTGATTGTTTGTTCTTTTTGTTCCTGTGTTGCTCCCTCTTTTGCTAACATATCTGCTCTCTCATTTCCTGGTATGCCACAGTGTGATGGTATCCACTGTAGCACTACCCTTCTTTTGATATTTACTTCGCATAGGACTTTGTTTAATTCTGGCAGTTTATCACTGTTGAGGGCTTGCAGAACTGACATTGCATCGGTAAGGAATACAACCTTCTGACATTGGCTTATTGTGTTATTTATTATTCCTGCAGCAATGCTTATGGCCTGTACTTCAGCAGCATAGTTTGAACAGAATATTCCAGTAGGTGAACAGGTGGATTCATTTTCTTTGTCTGGATAGACCACATAAACTCCTGCGCCTCCGTTCTTCACTGCTCTGGTTGCAGATCCATCAGTATATACTTGGATCCATGCTTCTCTGGGGTATAGTTCTTCAATCATGTCACATGCTGCTATTTTCCTTTGGAGAGTATTTAGCTCTCCCATGGGGCAGGTGGTAGTTATGGAGGTCTTAATACTGAAATTTTGATGTTGTTCCCATGGGGTTGGGAGGAGTGTGGGAGTTATTTCCTTAGTGATGTCTGGTAGTTCATCCTTGTATGTTCTAATTAGTTTTTTTGGACCGATGCACAAAACTGCTTCTCTTCAACCTCCCACTGGCTAAATCTCCAAATCTAGTTTTCATTGGATGTGCGGGCATGTTCTTGTACTTTTCTGCTTGGATCAGGGTCTTAGTGTCTCGTCTGTATAATAAAGGTGGAATGCCTGTGATTTTTTCCATTTCATTTATTGGTGTGGTCTTCATGGCACCCGTGATCAACCTAAGCGCTTGATTTTGTACTTTATCTAAGGCTTGTAGGTGTGATTTGGCTGCTGTAGACCATGCTGCTGATCCGTACTCTAATATAGGTCTTATTGCACCTGTATACACTTTCTTTAGTGTTGTTTCGTTAGCTCCCCAACTTGATCCAGCTATTTTCCTCAGTATGGAAAGTTTTCTTCTCGCTTTAGCCTCTGTTCTCTCGATGTGGTGCCTCCATGTCATTCTCTTATCTAATGTAATGCCCAAGTACACCGGTTCCTCATCTGTTTGGACATGTATATTTTCAAGTCGTATCTCTCCTGCTTTGTCTTTGTTGGAGAGCGTGAAAAGTGTTGTTGATGATTTTTCAGCGTTGATCTGCACCATCCATTTCTCTGCCCATGCTGCTATGTTGTCTGCTGCCCTTTGTATTCGCTTATTAGCGATAGTTAGATGTTCTTCTACACACCACACCACCAAGTCGTCAGCGTATAGGGCAGCTCTCACACCTTGTGGCAGATCGTGGATGGGGTCATTGATGAATACAAGGAACAGGGTGGGAGACAATACTGAGCCTTGAGGAACTCCATGTTTTAGGAGGATTTTCTTGCTGTTGTGACCTTCCATAGTGACTCTTGCTTTCCGATTGTGTAGGAACGACTGGATCCATTTTCTCATATTACCCTTGATTCCGTTCCTTTGCAGTTTTACTATTAACCCGTCTTTCCATACTTTGTCAAAAGCTTTTTGGAGATCTATCCATAGGGTAAAGACTTTTCTCTTTTCTTGGAAGGCATCTTCAACGATCTGTGACAGGTATGTGATTTGGTCTTCTGTGCTGCTGCACTCTCTAAACCCTGCTTGTTCTGGCACTAAAATTTTTTCGGATTCCAAGTACCATTTCAATCTTCTGTTGATCATCCTCTCCATTGTCTTACATACACAGCTTGTTAGGCTTATTGGTCTGTAGCTGGTGGCCTTCCTGTTGTCTTTTCCTTTCTTTATGATGGGACACATGAGCGCCTCTCTCCATATCTGTGGCACACTGCCTGTCATCCAACTGTAGTTGTATATTTGCAACAGTTTGCTCATTGCTGTATATCCTAGGTGTTTTAGCATTTCGTTGGTTATACCATCCGGGCCTGGTGATTTCCTGTCTTTAAGTTTCCACACGGCTGTTTTTAACTCGTCCATATTGAAAGGTTTGGACATAACGTCCGGACTGTTTCCATTAGTTCTAGTGTGGATTATTTCTTGACGAATGTCTCGTTGTCTGCGTAAATTGACGGAGATGTTACTTTCATTTCTGTAGGATTCCGCAAATATGTCTGCTGCTTGTTTGCCGGTATATAGTTTCCCTGCATCGTCTAGTGTAATGGTTTGTCGTTGAGAATTGTTATCGTCATTCAATTGTTTAGTGAGTTTCCACAACTTTCTCCCTTCCTTTTCAAGGTTTAGTTTATATGTTTTTTCCCTCCAGCTTCTCCTCTGGGCTTCTAGCTTTCCTTTAATGAATTTTGCTTTTGCCTTTGTAGCATGATATGGTTCTGTTGGGATGGTTGTACCTCTGCAGTGTGCCTTGCTTCATTCATATCTTCATGTAGGTTTTGTAGTGTGTTGGACCAATATGGTACATAGTTCTTCCTCGCTCCTCTCGGTATTGTCTCCTTTGCTGCCTTGAGTACTCCATTATTAAAATCCCAGATGACTCTGTTAATGTCTCTGTCTAGTACCTTAATATCTTTTGTAAGCAGATTTGCTCTGTGTTGATAAATGGACCAATTTGCTTTTTTATAATTCCATCTTGGCTGACTTGGACTTGTATTAATTGTTCTATTAATTTTGATGAATACAGGACGATGATCACTTCCACCGAGTTGTTCTCCTATTTCCCTTTCCACTATCCCAGCCAAATCAGGTGTGCAGAATGCCAGGTCTGGAGTAGAGGTGCTATGCCATCTTCTGGAGTAAAAGGTTGGAGGATCATTAGGGTTGTTTAGAAGGGTTAGGTTATTGTCGTCTTGCCAGTTTTCTATCTCTTCGCCCCTTCTATCTAGCTGGTTGTATCCCCAGCTTTGGGAATGGCTGTTGAAGTCTCCCACCGCTATGAAGTTGCCAATGGGGACATCTATGCTAGTCATGTTCAGTGGTATGTCATTGGGGCAGTAGAAGTTTAGGAGATCCAGTTCCAGAGTGTTATGTTTTAGATGGATTACTTGGTATTCTGCACCTTCTTTATATGTCTTGGATTCTATAGCGTTGAGGTTATTCCTTATCAGTGTTAGTATGCCACCCTTCTTCCGATCTTTTCTGTCAACTCTGAAGCATTGATAGCCCCGTATCTTAAAATGTTTTCCTTCCTGTAGGTGGGTTTCTTGTATGCAGCATATGCTAATTTCTTTCCGAAATAGGGTATTCTCTAGTTCAGTCTTTTTGTTGTTGACTCCCTCTGCATTCCAATGCATGACATTCAGAGGGGCCGTCGTCTTATCTGGTTGGCCAGTTACTTTCTCCTTCCGCCTCCTGGCTCCATTTGGCGGACTAAGGAGACCTCCAGTAGCTGAGGGTGGATTCTGTCGAGGCTCAGAATCCGGCACTGCTCCTGCCTGGAGGGACTTCACAGGGCGAGCACCATAACGATAATTTTTTGACATCTGTTGTGTAGACATATTAAACCAAAGCGGGTTGCATGGTACCATGGTTGCTGGTGCGCCTCCTGGCCTGGTACATCTGACTTCAGCACCTGTTTCTTAAGGCAGAGTGTGCTCATGCCTCCCCCTCTGGCTGGGGGATTTGATTTTGCCTTTACCTCGTTTGCTGTCCCATCTTGCCTCCCGCTGGGGTTGATACCCAACCTTCGGCAAGATTACTGGGTATAACGGGGTCCACCACGAGTAGGTGAGGTAGACTTGGGCAGGAGAGGCTAAGAGACATGTTGAGTCTTGTATTGCGCATCACTGCCCCATTTGGACCCCACATTTACACTGATTGAAAAGTGTTCACAATATAAATGTAATATGTTTTCATTTATATCTGCACTTGCTGAAAAGTTGGGACCTTTTTTTTTAAAAGTGAATATGTTTACATAGACATTTACACTGGTTTGAAACTGTAAGTATTATAATTCGAATGTACATCATTTCTTTCATCTTTCCCTCCCTGCTCCATATGGAACCTGGGACTATTTATGCGTTTATTTCTCTTTAAGAAACTAGCAATAATGCAGTCACCAACCCTTGCCGTGGTGTTTCATGAAGTCATCATTCTATACGCTGAGGTTGTCAGCCTCAAATGAATTGGACATCCATTAGTGGTTTTTACATGTTAATATTCACATGGCAATGTATAGATATTAGTTCACATGTTAGTAATGAAAAATATAGAATGTAAAATGACAACTTACGCCAATCCTGGCTCACAGACTATTTGCTCAGATGAATGAAGTTAAGGCACTTGATTAAGCCTCTTACACATGTACTTGGGGGTCGTTATTTTAATAAGATAATTCCCTCTCTGACCCTGTGTGTTTCAGTTTCCTCAGTCCGGATTTCCTTGTTACAATGATAGATATTTCCTGGGCTGTTTTGTAAGTCCGTCAAGATTCTCCAAGAAAAGGTCCGGCCTGATAAAATGTAATTCTGAATTCTAACTTCTGGCAAGGTCTGGTTGTGTCGTCTTGGCAAGCGATTTCCCACAGTGAATTTACACAGTATCTTAACACTGAAACGCGTCAGGTTATATTCACTGTCCTCCCCGCATGTGCTTGTTATGATGCTAAGCAAAAGCGCCAATCGTTTTCAAACATACGTGTGTTGGGGAGGCGATTTAAAAATATTCCGACATGGAATAATTTTGCGCGCGATGCAAATAATACGTCTCCCATATATGGTAATAAAACATCCGATCCTTCTGTACAAACTCACAAACATGTCGGTAAACTCATACGACAACGTGTTTCAGATGTAGCAAGTAATCTTGTCATAACAAGTCGGAAAGGAAACACTTATGTCATTCTTTTTCGTCGCGTGTATGTTTGTAATCTGCGCTAATCTTAGCAAAGCTTTGCCGCGCCCGTGCAAATGTTATGCATACAGCAACAAGGAGTGTAAAATGGTTTGACTACATCAAATATCTGCCAATAAACAGCGAAAGAAAAAGTACTGACCCTGGGAAAGCCAGTAAATGGTCAGTTCAACAAGGTAACTGATACTGCCGTATTGAAAGAGAGATCGAGAAGAGAAATTCATTTCGTCAAACACCACCTATCCTATGACATTTGTAGAATATCCAGCTTTGGGGCGGTCACTTCTCCGTGGGTTTACTGTATACTAGGTTCTCTTTCTCGTGGAGTTTTTATCTTTTCCCTTATCTCGGTGGCGTGTGACTGAATTGCTCGCTTGGCAGTGTGTACAGCTTTGCACTTACTGACGAACATCCGCCTACCGTCTAGGATAAAAGTAAACCTCCTTAATGTTACTCATAGTGGTTCCCACTTAACATGTTCTGCTGATGTGGATATGTGTGCCGCTTTCATTACGGCGGGTCTTAATCGGAGAGGCACTACGAGTTGTCTTCCCCGCCTCGTCCGTCGATACATTATCCCATCCTTTGCGAGGAAAGTTCCAGCTGAATCATGGATTATCTTGATCTGACTCTGGTCAGAGTACGGCGCTAAGGTGGTGTCGTCCATCTGCTCTTGTCGTAACTCTGCTTTACTACACAGAAATGACGAGTTATCCAATGCTGAGTGTTGGATACTCTGCTCAAACTCTGTCTTCGTAGTTTTGTCCTTCTGGTTGCCCAGGTTATGGCACACAGAGCAATCTCGCACAAACTGTCAAACATCGTGTGGCAAAAATGGCCATAAGTATTTCAAGGAGGCCCTTTTTTACCGGGGCATAAGAAATTTTAATGGGATGGGGCATGGTTAAATGCTATTCCTGCAATAGGTGGGTGCGATAGGGTAATGTATCCTGTTCCCCACCCGTCTATACACCAAACCTTTCTCCCGGTAATACGCTCCCTGTGGAGTATGGGAGTAATTTACCATACAACTTAGAAAAGCAAGGCTTTAGGGTTTGATCGGGCCTTTGTGTCTGCTTCAGCACCGAAATATTCGGGCTGGTGAGAGATAAAAGCGAAGGAGTCACTGGGGCGTGTCGTGGGTTCTCTCTCTTATGTCGGCCTAGAGTCACGTGAGGGATCTCCAAGGAACATATTTCCTCCCTACAATGAGTGGGTAGACTAAATTGACTAAAACTGTGGCATTGATTTTTATCGGGTTGAGACATTAATTTCCGCAACCGGAACAAGCAAAAGCTTTATACTCTTCCGGGGCCCCTGTATTTCTACAGTTTCACCAGTGTACTGGGAGGCCTTTACCAAAGATGGGGAAAATAGAGCGGAGTAATCAATTAAACTTAAGACAGCAAAGTTTCTTGCTGCTTCTTATTACAAAAAAGAACCTGTTATCTATAAACATAGACTGTATTAATTAACTTTATACAAACAAACAAATAAACAATTTTTCTAAACCATATTTAACTATTATTTTCTTAGTGCGTATCGAACACTGACTGCGGTTGCAATCAGAATATCCTACCCAGACAAAAAATGTCATAAAAGCACCCCACGGTGTGGTTTCCAACGATTACTTGTTCAGTAATAGAAGGGTGGCTGGGATTTTGTTAACATGCCTGGGGGACATGGTTACTTTCGGCTCCCTGATCAGGCATGCAACACTATAAGGGCCTGTTTTCGGCCTCTTACAGTCCGATGTAAAATGTGTATTGGTTTCGCAAGATTTACAATATCGTCTTCCAGTTCCCTGGGCTAAATTGCCATGTTTCTGCACATGGTGATCCTGTGGTTGTTGTGGTTGGGCTTTTTTGTGTCTTGTGTTGTCTGTACGTTTGGAGTTATTATCTGGGTGATCATTTTGTCTGGGGGTGAGTATCGTGTGGGCGCGTTTTAGATGGGTTCCCTTCCGACTGGGCGCTCTGGTACCGATCTGCAAATAAGTACAGCCTGATCAAGAGTTTCGGCCCCGTGCATAAGTGAGTTGTAGGCTTGGAAAATGTGATAGCGTTAATAGACCTCCTTCCAGTTCGTCTTAAGTTCTCCCTTATTTTACACCTTTTCTATTTTTTGTCTATAAATGTTGCAGTTCACTCACTTTGTCTTACTCAACGAATACTCTAATATTACACACTCACGACAAGAGTACACCAATAACAGCAATGGAAGCAACAGCAGGACTGCAAAATCTAAGCAAACGCAAAGATGAAAACATCACCATCGTAACAGAAATGTTCAGTCGCCTAAAACAGCACCCATGCACGAGAAAATAAAAGAACTAACCTAAATCCAATTTAAAAGATCAAGTTTCAACCACCTTGTCACAAAACGTTTTGTGCATGTATTTTTGCGCCCTTTGCTCTCTCTCCCTCATCGTCCTATTACACTGACAAACAACATTTTTCTTTCTTATATAAGAATAAGTGTTCTTAGGTCAGTTTCTTGCGCTGATTTCAAATCTGAAATCCGTTTATCTCTATCACGTCGGGTTCTTAAGATATTTGTGAATAAATATATTTTTGGGAAACCGTTATTTGCTCCGTTTCATTTTTACTATATAACTTATTAAAAATTAATAAAAAGCAACATAATTCTACTTTTTATACTGCTAAAAGATGCATGACATATGTTACGCGATTTTTCAAATAGTTACTGTATTTTGAAATAATTCTGAGCAAAATATGGCTTCTAGAAGTTGTAGAAATTCGGCTGATCTGTTCTGTTACGTGTGCGGATATTTTACCGATCGTGTTGACCAGAAAAACTTTACACCATTACTAAAGAAAGCATATGAACTTTATTTCGATTCGAAAGTTGATGATGCAAATAAATCTTGGTAGCCAAATGCAGTTTGTTCGATACATTGGCAGGTTGGTTACGAAAATCGCTGAAGCATAAGTCGATGCCTTTTGGAGTGCCAGTAATATGGCGTGAACATACAAATCACACTACTGATTGTACTTCTGCTTGACAAATATCCATGGTTTCACTTTTAAAACTAGAAAGTCTGTGGTTTATTCAAATATTGAATTGGTTTCGAAACCAGTGCCTCATGATCCAATCACGTGTCCGATCCAAGTACCACCAGAACATAATCCGTTGGACGTGAATGAACCATCAGAAAGTGATAGTTTACCTGCATTAGAAACTAATTCTGACTCAGATTACATACCGGTGAATGATAGTGTTTACTTAATTAACCATTCAGGACTTTCAGATCTAATACGTGATCTCGCTCTTACCAAAGGACAAGCGGAATTACTCGGTTCGCGACTCAAAGAATGGAATCTTTTAGCGCCCAATACTCCGATATCTAAATTTCGTCATAGACACAGAGAACTTGTTCAATACTTTGAGATGGATGATGACATTTGCTATTGCAAAGATGTAAACGGTCTAATGGTGCACCTCGGTCATAAGCACATAGTCAACGAATGGCGACTTTTCATCGATTCTTCCAAGTCTAGTCTAAAAGCTGTGTTATTGCATAACACGAAATTTATTTTCATCAATTCCAGTCACCTACTCTGTTCATATGAAAGAAACTTATGACAATATGGCTATACGTTTGGAAAAAATAAAGTACAATGACTACCAATGGCGGATTTGTGGAGACCTAAGGTCATTGCATTCTCACGGGCATGCAGACTGGGTATACTAAATTTTGTTGCTTCCGATGTGAATGGGACAGCCGCAACAGACAGGAACATTATGCAAGAAAGGTGTGGCCTATCCGGGATCGTATGCAGCTCGGGCATAAAAATGTAATACACGAGCCATTAGTTAACAAAGACAGCTTCATTTTACCACTGTTACATATAAAGTTGGGGCTCATGAAGAATTTTGTAAAAGTGTTAGATAAAACGAGCAAAGCTTTCACTTATCTTCGAGAAAAGTTTCCGCAATTTAGCGATGCAAAGATAAAGGAAGGTATCTTTGTAGGACCTCAGATTAGGAAAGTTATTGCAGACAAACAATTCGAGAACTTGTTACATGGTAGTGAACTTCGCGCATGGATGGCATTCAAATCGATCGTCGATAACTTTCTGGGAAATCACAAATCTGTTGACTATGTTGCATATTGTTAAGCAGTGCATAGATGCATACAGAATTATGGGCTGTAACATGTCCCTCAAAATCCATTTGCTCGATTCACATCTTGACTTTTTCCCTGACAACCTTGGCGAAGTCAGCGATGAACATGGAGAACGATTCCATCAAGATATCGCCGTAATGGAGTCACGTTATCAAGGACGGTGGAGTGTGACCATGCTTGCCGATTATTGTTGGATGCTTCATCGCGATGTACGCCATGCCATTCCCCGACGAAAGTCGACTGCAAAGAAATTCAAGCCTACATAACTGTTATACTTCTTGTACGAATGATGTTGTAATACTGTATGCGTTGTTAAAAAACTTCAATTGCGTATTTCTAGAGATCCCGACCTGATAGAGAAAAACGGTTTGCAGATTTAAAAACAGCGCATTAAAATTGACCAGAAAAACATAGAAATGTTAGAGAAAGAAAAAAAAAAGTTTTTTTTTGTTAGTCAGTGTTATTTGACATTTATGCCCTTACAATTTTTGCTCTGAGCCGCTCCCAGACTTGTTTACGTTTCGCCCTGTGAATCGTCGTAAGCTAATTAGACAGGTCCGTGGATAATACGTTTATCATCTAAGTCGTCTAGCCACATTTGATAGAGACGATCTGTGTTGATCCAACGTGGTGCCGACCACAATACGATCCGGGAGAGTACGGAAAGAAAGCCACATTGTTTGCCTGAGCTGCCGGCGATCCGTATTTGACCGTCTGGCGGATGCACAAAAACACAAGTGATAATTCGTAATCGTTTCCGCTGGCCCATCTTTGTACCAATATTACCGATGATCTGTCTGCGGAGGCAAAATGGTGGGAAAGCATATAGACAGGAAATAAATTCACAGATTTGTTTGTGAGTTTGTATAAAGATGCAATCGGAAGTATTACTGCCTTATTAGAAAGAGGTCACGCGTTGTAATTTTAAAATTTGATTTTTTTAAACACGATGGGGATTTTATGATTTAACACCCCGACCCATATAGTTCTAAAGAGCTTACCATTGGCTTGATTTGAGAACCAAAGTAGACTTTAACTTTTATTAGCAAGTTGGTCTAAGAGTACAATCTGGGACTTGACCTGAGAAATGGCAATATAATCTAGCGAAATCGGAGTCACAAATTAGGCTGCATCGCCACGTCAAGCTAGCAATTTATCAGAGCCAGAGAGAAGGATTGGACAAAGGATTCCAAATTATACGTGACAGATCGAAGAATTTGGGCAACTTTGAAACATAAAAGTAAACCCGCATTTTATAAATACAAAGACTGGAAACAGAGTATTTGGGCAACATTTAAACTTACAAGTAACCCCGCATTTTTAAAAACAAAGACTGGAGACCAAAGCAATCAGATCACCCGTCATAAGAGGAATACAAAAATGCCCAGACCAAGTAATTCGAAAGCATCTAACCAAAGTTGATGTGTCCATTCTTACTGTGCCAAGAGATTGTAGATTCCATTCGGGGTAAGTTGTGAAAATACATTTTAAAATGTGATATGTAACATATCTGTACTTGCTAAGTGGTTATACTAGTCATAGGAGGCTGACAACCTCCAGATATGAAAATAGTATATTCATAAACCACTACAGCAAGCGCATGTGATTGCTTCTTGCTAGTCGTACAGAAAACCGACAGCAGAAGTTACCCCAGACACCAAATGGAGCAGTGATGAGTGATGATTACATCACATGTGCCTAAAGTGTATAATATCATTTTGTGAGATATATGTACCTTGTTAATTGTAATTCAGGCACTCCATTGCCCTGTACATGCTGCGCTGTCCAAGAACATATTTTCCCAGTTTAATACCCAGAAGAATATTAGTAATTTTTAATCATCTTCCTTGAGCTACGCTGTGCATACTCAAAAATGTAATTATTCAGAGAGGCTAACATTGGTGGGTGGACAGCGAGACAATGCGCCTGTTAATCTTCCGACTTAGTGTACATAGCAGAGGCAGTTTTTCTTATTATTTTGCCTAAAGTTCGTGGAACGAAGCTATCAGACTGTTCATTGTACGAAGATGCAAGACGAAAGTTCGAGGCCATTAGTTGTGAGTTAAAAGCAGGGAATCAGCTCGAACCGCCTAAATTGGACAAGGTGTGTGAAGAAGTGCTCTCATCACAAAAGTATTGACGAAACCACGGCTGCAGGACTCACTTAGACCAGCTAAGTTTATTAAGGAAACAGCAGAAGAACAATTGTTTTTAAATCCTCACCCAAGTCTCAGTGAAGACAATTTTATATACATCTAAAATTCACCATCATTCCATCGATATATTACCCCGTTAAAACTAATTGATTATTAAATTTGTTACATGTTATTTTAAAACAAAGCAATCATTGTTTATCCAGTTATTATAGGTATGAAAGCATACGTATGAGCAAGACTCTTTAATATATATACATATATATACATCTAGATATATATTTACATCTATAGAGCTAATCTATATAAAATAATTTCGCTGGATTTACACTAGCTGGGGACTTTAACGGGCTAAAACCATTACTTAATTCTTCCCAAAAGGCTACAGATCAGATGTAAGTTAATAGTGATCTGCCCTAAGCAGCATTGTTCTTGAGTTCTGAAAAGATCTTGTGAAAACTCCCTTGAGATAGAAGCGTCATTATCCTTCTATCTACAACTCTGACAAGACTAATCGTGTGAGAAGGTAGACACTTTTGAAGACCCAGATTAGATACTCTTTAGTGTTGGCCACAGGTGGACCACTACTGCAGAGATAAAGGGAGTCAATCCGTGACAAGATACGACATTAATGACATTAATTGTACCACTCTAGTATATATTTTTCTCTCAACTGTATTGCAATTAAACATGTATTATATATTTAGTATACTATAATGTAATTAAGCCTTTATTGTGTATTATACCGATAAAAGTATTTTTACAGGACAAATGTTACGGTCCCATGTACATGAATATTGTCACTTAATCTTCTTTATTTTTTTTTCATTGTTGACTATTAAACTTATGACAGCAAAGTTTCTTGCTGCTACTTATAAAAATAAAGAACCTGTTATATATAAACATAGATTGTATTAATTAACTTTAAACAAACAAAAAAATAAACAATTTTTCTAACCCATATTTAACTATTATTTTCCTAGTGCGTATCGAAAACTGACTGCGGTTGCAACCAGAATATCCTACCCAGACAAAAAATTTCACTGTATCTTACTGTCTGACAGGGACGATAGAGACACTTCTGATAATGAGAATGCCTCCTGCTAATTATGGTTATTAACTTGGGCTGTGGAGATCTTTCGCCGTCAAGGCCAAGCTGAAGAATCGATCTGTTCCGTAACTGTTGGATGGTGCCGTATAGTGTTTGAGACTGTATTGGAGCCCAGCAATAGCTTTTCCTTTCTGCAGTGAGTCCTAGGCATGTAAGCAGCGAATGTTGAGCTGTCTTGCATGGATGGGTACAGTAACGGAAATTTTGACGCTTGAGGGGTTTAAGAAGGGGTTTCTGATTCTGATGTTCTGGTCTTAGTTGGAAGATTGTACTCTGCTCCATACATCGTAGAATGAAGATGCTATTTCTCTACACATAACAAGTCCATTAGACCATTCTGCCTATCGGATATGCTAATACACTTTCAAGTTGTTGTAGACTCTTACTTTAGCCGTCTGCATATTTGTTGAAGTGCTTGTTCTTCGAACTATGTCTGGTCCTAGATTATCTAATCAATGTTCTTTTTCTTGCCCTAGTATCCACTGTAGCGATGATGTATGTTATTAGCAGACTAGCAATTGTTTCAGCTATCTGTATAATTTCTTGTATTGATTTAAAATCGGTGAAGTTTAAAATGTTTGACGGCCTATAGATGTCTTGTTTAAAGTGGCTGAATATTGCTGTGTGGGTGGAGTCTGTTTCTGTAATTTCTACTTTATATTTAAAGTAGAATTCTCCAGAGGACTCATATATTTCTAATGTGTTACCATTTGGGGACTTCACGTTGGTTCCAAATCCAGCATTTATTCTTGCTCTTAAGGTAGATTTGTCTGTGTTAAGAATTATTGCAATGTCAGGATAATTGTTTATAGTCTATAACGTAACTATCTTTAGAACTGTTTGGTGGCCATTTCTCATGACCACCCTAACTACTAGAGACAGTAAGGAGTACTGAGACAACGAGAGAGAGAGAGAGAAAGAGATAGAGAGATAGAAAGAGAGAGAGAGATAGAGAGCGTCAAATGAGTTTATCATCTACAGAGATTGTGCTGCATAAATCGGCCAACCTCATGGGGAGGTTGGGCATATCATTTCACATTCTTTACTTTATTTATATAAATAAAATTCAACGTTTATCTGCAACTGCTGTCAGAGTGAAGTCAGTCATTGATCGTTGAGACCATTCATCACTTGTCAGTTGTGAACTGTTTATCGTCTGTGAGAAAGAAGTATTTTAACACCATGAAAAAGGGAATGAGCTGCCTGCTGTTTAGGGTACAGATGCGAAACCTGTAAGATCACAAAATAGAGAAGTAGGAAATAGTAGACAAGCTATCATACCCGGTCACAAATATTTATCTGGAGCCTGTGGCCAGCCCTGCACAAGGCAGAGTTAACAAGTGCAGCAAATCAACGATTATAACAAATGAAAATCAACCATTATAACATAAGAAGATCAACGATTATAACAAATGAAGATCAACTATTATAACAGATGAAGATCAACAATTATAACAGATGAAGATCAAAGATCATGACAGATGAAAATCAACGATTATAACAGATGAAGATCAATGATTATAACAGATGAAGATCAACGATTATAACAGATGAAGATCAACGATTATAACAGATGAAGGTCAACGATTATAACAGATGAAGATCAACAATTATAACAGATGAAGATCAAAGATCATGACAGATGAAAATCAATGATTATAACAGATGAAGATCAACGATTATAACAAATAAAGATCAACGATTATAACAAATAAAGATCAACGATTATATCAGATGAAGATCATCAATGATAACAGCAAATCAGAGTGTTTGGCTTGGGACTTTAAGAGTCAGAGAGAGTGCAGAAAAATGGTTTAAGAAAGTTGAATAGAGTTGTTGATAGACTATATGACTTTGTTAAGGGGAAGTGAAATGAGCAGAAGAGTGTTTGAGGGAAGGGAGATAAATCTGTGGGTCCTTTTTGTGAGATGTAGCTTGGTGTTTTAATTTGGTATTGCATGTGAGTTTTAAATTATGGTGGGACTGTTTGGCATGGTAATGCTTTGGTAATTGGATTAAAGAAGATTGTATGGGTTTTGAGTCATCAGCAAAGGGAGATGATTTTAAATTAAGTCCCTTGAAAGGTTTTGGTGAGCGAGCAAAAATAAACAAGCACGAGAAAGTTTTCGTAGGTGAACACATGTTAGCAGAGAACTGGGGGAATGTAAAATCGGGAAAAAGACAAAGGTAGTCTGATTTTGAAACGCGCTTAGCGTAGGAAAGCAAGTTTGCTATGTATTAAAGTTGTTTAGTGGCGAGCGATGGTTGATGGTTCATTCTGGCGAACAAGCCACTGAAGGTGGTTGGTTGCTGTGGTCACATTATTGTATCAAATTATTTTGCCGAACCAACAAGACGCTCAAACGCCACCTTTAATAGATGATAGATAAAGACAAGAAAGACAATGTCGCCAGTTCAAGATTGTGTTAAAAAAGTTGTCAAGACTACAAGACGAACAGGTATGTTGTGTTAGATGCAGAGACAATAAACAGTAGCTAGGGATAGCGTAGAACAAGTGACTAGTGATACAAATAAACAGCCCTGGTGGTTAGACCAGTCTTATATCAAAGATACACCAATTAGTTCACCAGTCCTACGGGCCTTATCAATGGTTAGGAAAACCAGAACAGAACAGTAATTTTTTGTGAGGCTCCCGTTGATGATATTAATTGTGTTGAGGATCTTCTTTATTATATGGCACCAGGGTCTGCCTATTGGATATGGATACAATAACGTCTCATTTTGATGAAGTGGAATATTCTTCAAATCAACGATAGTTTCATGGAGTAATTTGATAATTAAGTATCCAGATAATTTTCTTCTTCTTTGATCCTTAGCCGTCGACCGTCAAAGCAGTCAGTGGCCATCACGCCTAGTGGCGTCTTGTAGGGCAACAACAAATTGATTCAACTTTGCTCGGTCGGTGGCCATCCTTCGTACAGTGCCCCAACTCTGGTTCATTCTTTGCATCTCAGCCTCCACAGTCCTCCGCCAGGTTGTTTTTGGTCGGCATCTCTTTCGTTTTCCTTCAGAGGTCCATAGCATAGCTGTTCTTGTGATGGCATCGGGGTCTCTTCTGAGGACATGGCCAACCCAGCTCCAGCGTCTGCCAGCTATGATGGTGTGCATGTCCTCTTGCTTGCTACGAGTAAGCAGATCTTGGTTAGTGATGGTATTCGGCCCAAAGATTCGGTGAATTTTTCTTAGGCATGTTGTGTGAAAAGAGGACAATTTCGACATTTCCTTCTCTGTAACTCTCCAGCATTCTGCACCATAGAGAAGCACAGAAAGCACACAGCTCTGATATAATCTTAATTTTGTGCTTGTGCTGTATTGGGAGGACTTCCAGATGTTGTTTAGGCTAAAGAAGGATCCAGATAATAATGATCGTTTAACTCTGCTTGTTCATTACTGGATTACTGACCTACAGAATCGCGAGTAAACAGCCAGACGTTAATAACGATTAATGAAGTAAACTTAGGAGACGATTCTTATATTTGTATGAACATTATGTATATTCAATTTATGAAATGTCTTGTGGACTACATGCTGTAATAAAACGTATTATGTTGGACTCTCACCCCAGGATTTATCAACTCACTAATGTTGAAATGTTGTTCAATCTACACCTACCATTCGTCAATATAATTTAAGCACGATTTGCTCGCAAGAGAATATATCAACTGACAAAACAGAATAAACCTAAAAATAATGAACAGTTTAATGAAACGGACTGAAGCAGGAATTATTTGGAAAAACAATGACATTGCCGTAAAAACCAGGGTCAACAATCTAAAACAAGAGTTAACAATCTGTTGGCCAAAAATAGTCACAACAATTCTGGTGGCCAAAGTGGGGAACGAAAATTTTTTCTTAGTCCTGCCAAGATACCTAATTCAGAAGGACAATTATCATTTCTATTGCAAAGAAGTGTTTACGATCGCAAGACGCTCACGTGACTTTTAAAAGTATGACGCAGTACGCATAACGACTAAAGGTCAAAGCGACGTCATCAAATGTTGTACAAGCTCAAAGTAAAAGTCAAGACCGTTACAAGCCCTGTCGAACATCAACTCAAAAGAAAGCAATGAATGGATCTAGAAACGAACCAGCTCGATCAAACATTCAAGAACAGTTCTAAACAACTATCTTTGCCGTTGGTGCATGCCAGCACTGAACGGGGAAAATTATTGTACACAAAAAGCAAAGTACCCGTTTGTGGTCTAATAAGGCAAATAGTTGTCCATTTACTTTGGTAGGCATATCGATCTAATGCATTATTACATGTTATATGTCTTTATAACATCTGTATGTTCTTGTTATTTATTTAAAGTGGGCAGGTTGGCTGGGAGTTTCAGATCGACAATACCTCGTACAGATGATCGATCGATCTGAAACCGTTCTAATAGGAATTAGTTGAGTAATCCCATTTGCAAAGCATCTGCTGAGATTTGCCAGCAGCATACTGCGTTTGCTTCTGAAGTTTTTCGACCTTAGGTGTTTTAGTTGTAAAGTGACCTTATATTTGTAGTATTTTTTCTGTACTAAGTTTCATTTTTATTCATTTTTCGTCACATGTTTGTAAGCTATCGCGTTCATTCTGATCTAACTATCGTTTATTGCATAATTATAACATTTTTTCTTGTCAGTTATAGAGTCCTGTGACGTCATAGTTTTTAGTGTATGTGATTCCACCTAGATTTGGTTCAACCTTATTCTACTTCCGATTTCTATTTCGTTCATATAATCATGTTAATGTCTGGAATTTGTCAATTGTGGCGTGATGTTGTATTGTAAAACTTTAGTTTACTGTTTCTCTTGTATTTGTTAATCCATAACTGTTATTATAATGATAATGATAAAAATTAATAATAATATAATAATAAGGTAAAACATTTTGATTAATTTTGATTTAAAAAATACTTGATGAGCTAATGACTGTATCAATTTGCACTAGTGGTCCAAGTCACTTCTGTTTACACATGCTACATATGGCATGATGTCATAATAATATGATAATATATTAAATAAAATTAACTTTTATTTTATAATTGACTGTAAGTCACACTATGAATAGGTGATAGACTAGGTGATGTAAGATATAGATTATTTACTTAAATATGGTTACTATAGTGTATTTTGTGAAGCTTGGGGAAGCAATTTGAGAAGCACGTAAAGAATTTGATTATTATTTGATTGACTTAGGGAGTCATATATATATTTATCATGCTTACTTTAGAGGAGCTTATGATGATTGGACGGGAGCATGGTTAAGAGGGTGATCTATTAAAATCAGTTGCCATGAAAGAGGTGGCTAGAAGCAATTTAAAGAAAATGGGAAAATTTCCTAGGAAGGAAGAATTGGAAGCTGAAGTAAGGCGTATTGAAGGATTAGAAGAAACTAAAAAGATATTTGCATTAGAGGAAATGAAAAATATGTGTACATTAGAGGAGAAGAAAATGCAACAGGATTTAGTGGATATAAATAGGGAGATACGAGATGTGGAGAATTCTGATGAAAAGAGTGTTGATGTTGAATTAGATAAGATTGATACTGTGTTAATGACCGATGATCATTCACATATGGCTCAGATTCAGGAGCTGAAATCTGAGGTTTCAGCGTTGAGATTGGAAGTTGATAGACAAAACATAGCAAAGCAGGACATGAAGAGTTCCTACCTTCTGTTAGAGATTAAGATGAAAAAAATTGAACTCGAGAATCAAGAATTCAAGAGGATTATAAGTCAACATGAAAATTTGACTAATGAAAAGTTAATTAACCTCGAGACATTGCTCCTTAAGGATAAAAATATAAATGACAGACTGAAGAGAATAAATAAGAGGCAGAGACAGGAGATTACACTCCTGAATTTAGAGGGTACGAAAGAAAGAAAAAGGGTAGATGGTCTGCTAGATGTCGTGTTGAGCAAGAAGATATTGCTGGACAACAGACGTAATAACTCTATTTTACTACATGTCTTAAGTAATAGGGACGATATTAAAGTCTCAACACAACCTTTGAAGGTTAAGAAATCATTCCGGGGGAGATACACCTTCCCTCGACACAATACTGCCAATTCAATGAATAAATCTTGGCGACATGATCAGAGTGAAACTGATCTCAAGAAAACTGTCGAGGTGGTCAACAGTAAAGATGACTTTACTAAAAAGAGAAATAATGTTAGGGTTAACATGAACCTAGATAAAAAAATTAAGACAAATCAATCTGTTAGCAAAGTATTACCTTTGCCTAACAAGCAGTCATATACGACATGCATGAAACCTACTGCCTTATATACTGATAGGTGTCATCCTAAGTTCAATCAGGATGATACATCAGCTAATAAGGATACTACGTGTATGAAAAAAGGAAAAGTCAATTCTTCTTATATGACTAGAAATACATATCTTCATTGTTCACAGTTTCGTGACAATGAGACTACCTATATTGGAAAAGGTGCATGTTCTCGCACAATTCTAGTGCGTAATCTCCGACAAAGTACTACATGGCAGGCACTTGGGAATTTCTTTAATTATACAGCAAACGTTAAGTTTGTTCGTCTTCTGCCATCATTCAATGGTCAGAATAGTGAGGCGGTGGTTACATTCTGTAACAATAGGGATGCTCGTATGGTTGTCGAGCGTGACAATGGTGTATGTTTTCATAGCCAGCACACCCTGAGTCCTTGCGAGAGTTTTCAGGTTCCACCTCTTCCGGTCCAGCCCGAACGAAGAAGCAACCTCTCGAAACGTCCAAGAAGCTGGTCATGGAATCCTTTCCTCCATTAAATGGCACCATTCTCTCCATTTACAGATGGTACCTAATTCTGCTTCGCGCAGATATTAGCCTATTGACACTTGGTGTTATCATCTCATGTCTTTGATGACTCAGCATAGTCAGTCATCATTCCTTTTCTTTCCTAGTCATCTATTCTTACATAGGTGGATTAATGTGAAATTTTCTTTTATATAACATTTTTTTTTATCTTGTCTACTATGACACTTTGTCTTTTTGTCTTATGTTATTTTCGATGGCCTACGTTAGACAGTAATGTCGTTGATTGTTCTACTCATGTTCAGCTAATGAAGCATGAGCTGGTGTCTTGTCTTCACTTTAGAGGAAAGATATGCCTATGCATGGCACGTGGACTTATGCTTGCACTACAACTTTCATTAAATTGTTAGGAAAATTTTGTTAAACCTCCTATTTTGAGGTTAACCAATTTTACCAGGTTTTCTATTTTTCGTCAGATGCAGGCAATGTCTACGTTGATATTGGTTTGCGTGATAACCAATTTTACGTTTAAAACGATTTCAAGATAGGGGAATATGACGAATTTACGATTCCATATGTCAAGATGCAAGCAGTTACGGATTAGGAGGTAGCCTGTTACAGGAACATGACGGCGTACTTCACCCAACTCTTTTCATATCGAGAAAACTCACCGATGTTGAACGCAAATATTCAGTTATGGACAAGGAACTGTTAGCAGTTGTCTAGGCAATTCAGAAATTAGAAAAGTTTCTCCTCGACTCACCGTTTGTCATTCAGACAGACCAAAAGGCAGTGGCTTCACTCAGAAAAGCCAACCACAAAAACGCCAAGTTGGCCCGTTTCTCCATATTGTTACAGCCTTTCGACTTCACGATAGAAGCCATCCCAGGACATGAAAATGTAGTGGCGGATACTTTATCCCGCAATCCACTGTCATCAAACGATGAAATGTAATGACTCTATGAACTCAAACTGGTTATATCCAAATAGTTATTGAGCCGTATTCAAGAGAGGACAAATTTTACAATTCATAATGGGCAAATACAGCACATCTTTCACATACGATGGACAAATTCGTAATGTAATTTCGGATTGAAAGAACTTACAGAAGCATGAATCAAATAAACAATAAAGAAACATTCATCATATTCTCAAGATAGTAATATTACGCTTCAAACAATCACATAACATTATTGAACTCGTTTTAATGTTAATGGACTTTGGTTAGTGCCCATACGTAACTCAATCAACTTCAAACATTCTGCTATCAAATTACAATGTGAAAATAGGATCAACCTGACTTAGGAATGTACTTTCAAATACTGTCATTGGAACTAATGATCATTTATGACTACACGAATTATTGTTAATGGAACATTACGTACATCGATGAACTAAGGACAGCTTATTCGCTGGAATTGACAATGGTTATTCGATTAATTTATTGTGATTAAATAAAGTGCAGGGAAATTAATTTCAAAACAAACACCATCACACAATTAGTTAATATAATTACGTTAGTTAGGTAAATGTTGATTGATATGTGCATTTAATAACTTATCTTAACATAATAATGATATATAATTATATGCATTCCATCTTATTAGTTGATAGATTAATTTAGTTATAGCTACTTAGATAGTTTCTTTCTCACACATATATTCTATTCTAATCTATTAATTTCTTATTACTTTCTCTTCATCAATTCTTAATTTTTCCTTACTTTTCCTTATTTTTCTTTACTTTCTTTAACAATTAGACCATACTTTATTTAAAAAAAATTAGATTTCTATTCTATAACACCCTTCACACACTACTTTACTTAATTCTATATTTCATTAACTTTAGATTAAAATATTGATTACTACTTCACACTCTTATTAGCTAATACATAATTTTAGTTACAGACATAATTATTTACTATCTGACAGTTGACACCCTGACAGTTGACATTTTGTTTAGTTCACTTAGCATATTTTAAATGTATTTAGTGACATGTACTTTAGTTGACTACAACCTTCGACAATGTTTAATTAAAACATAGTGGGACGTAGGTCGATAATCTTTAAATTTTTAATTTTTTAAATAATTATGAGAAAAAAAATCTATAGAATAGATTTTTGTTACATATGGTTTATTATGTTAGCCACTGTTATAACGAGCTCGGTTAAAAGTTACACAGTAAAGGTTTTAAAATGCTATTAATAAATGTATCTTATGTTTCGCGCTTCATGGTATTGAACGCGAAGGGCTAGAGTTGCCTAGATTTATGATGACTTGTCGCGTTGTTAAGCTAGCACGTGACGACAGTATTTTTGTACCCTTTGTAATTTGGATTCGGTCCTAGACGGACGCGATTTTGTGAGGCTCCCGTTGATGATAGTAATTGTGTTGAGGATCTTCTTTATTATATGGCACCAGGGTCTGCCTATTGGATATGGATACAATAACGTCTCATTTTGATGAAGTGGAATATTCTTTAAATCAACGATAGTTTCAGGGAGTAATTTGATAATTAAGTATCCAGATAATAATGATCGTTTAACTCTGCTTGTTCATTACCGGATTACTGACCTACGGAATCGCGAGTAAACAGCCAGACGTAATAACGATTAATGGAGTAAACTTAGGAGACGATTCTTATATTTGTATGAACATTATGTATATTCAATTGATGAAATGTCTTGTGGACTACATGCTGTAATAAAACGTATTATGTTGGCTTCTCACCCTAGGATTTATCAACTCACTAATGTTGAAATGTTGTTCAATCTACACCTACCATTCGTCAATATAATTTAAACACGATTTGCTCGCAAGAGAATATATCAACTGACAAAACAGAATAAACCTAAAAATAATGAATAGTTTAATGAAACGGACTGAAGCAGGAATTATTTGGGAAGAAAATGACATTGCCGTAAAAACCATGGTCAACAATCTAAAACAAGCGTTAACAATCTGTTGGCCAAAAACAGGCACAACAACAAGTACCATCAACACTAACATCATCCGCTGTACGGCCACATCAGCAAGGTACAACAAGTCCTGCATCAAGCAAGGAGCACAGCAGATGAAGAAAAACAACAGATCAAAAAGAAGCCAGCAAAGTCAAGAAGTAAAAGACATAATAGAGTAAAATGTGCTGCATCAAAGACATTTTTTTTAACACCACCCAACAACCACTGGTGTATGCCAACACACATGCATGTACAGTCAGATGAAATGTCATGACACATGAGCGAATAAATTAGATTGATACATTACAGATTCGCGTTAACACAGAATTATCGTATGTAGACAGTTCTGCTAGTGCTGTCAGAGTGAAGTCAACCATCGATCGTTGAGACCATTAATCACTTGTCAGTTGTGAACTGTTTGTCGTCTTAGGTTCATTTTGAATAGTCTGGAGAATTGACATGCAGTCGCATAAGAAGACTATATTTGATCCTTTGAGTCTTTGTTCCTCCAGTATCATGTAGCCTCTAATATTGCCTGTAGCTCTGCCCTGTAGTTTGTTGAGAGTTCTCCAGTAGCAATAGACTGTTCTATTTATGAAGCGTTTGGCATTAGTATTTGGATCCCTGATACTCCTTTCCTTACTGCTTCTTCTGAAGATCCGTCAGTGAAGACATTAATCTACTGTGAACTATTGGTTGTTGAGGTTATCCAGTGTTTTCGTTGTCAGAATAGTGGGAATCTCCACAGTTTTGTTCTCAATGCCTGTGATTGTAAGGTGTACAGTGTACGTGGGTATTGTATCGGTTAGTGTGGGGAAGAGTAATTCGGGTACAATTAGATCGACTTTTATGATTGAAATTAGATTTGTAGTCTAAGTGAAATAATCCATAATACATTGAAGAAAGGGCAAGAGTAGGATTGACGTCCCTTGAGCACACTGTTTAGTGCGGCTGACCTTTGTCGAGAATTATAATGTTAAGTTTTTCTGTTTTGTTTTGTTTTGTTTTTTTTTGGTTTGAGTTCGGATATGGGACGGTAAATTCACGGGCTGAGTGAGCTGTTTGTGAGACAAAAGTGTTCGAGAATGTTCGGAATTAGTTGTAGTGGTAAATCGTTGTTCAAAATTAAATCGGTCAGATTTGAAACGCGATAGCGTTAAGAGCTAGTTTGGGTTTTCTCCCAAGTGTGTAAAGTTATTAAATTACGAGTGATAAGCCAAAGTGATTTTGGTTGATTCTGTTGTGACAGAAAAGCTGTAACTGTCACTCAAACGCTCAATCGCTTGTACGCCACAATGACAGTTAATTGTATTTATTCTGTGGACAAGGTGTCAGTGTTGCCAGTACAAAATAATGTGTGTATTTTCGAAACAAACCAGGTACGTTGAACCTTTATGAGTCTATTACTGGTAGTGCAGAATAGTAGACAAGTTGACAGACTAAGGAATAGAATATAAATTTGGTAAATCATCACCTTTGGCGGTCAGGCCAGTATTCCTTTAGAAATGCCAAGCTGAAGCTGAAGAGAAAAGTACCAGAACATATTGAAAGACAATGTTTACTTATGAAGAATTTAGAAGGCAGAAAATATTGACAGCAGTGGTTTGCCAGTCATGACCGCCCTAACTACTAGAGACAGTTAGAAGTACTGAGACAACGAGAGAGAGAGAGAGAGAGAGAGAGAGAGAGAGAGTCAAATGAGTGTATCATCTATGGAGATTGTGCTGCATAAGTCGGCTAACGTCATGGAAAGGTTGGGCACATCATTTCACACTCTTTTTTTTTATATATTTACATAAGTAAATAAAGTTCAACGTTTATGTGCTACTGCTGTCAGAATGATGTCAATCATCGATCGTTGAGACAATTCGTTACTTGTCAGTTGTGAACTGTTTGTCGTCTGTGAGAAATAAGTATTTTAACATCATCAAAAAGTGAACGAGCTGCCTGCTGTTTAGGGTAGAGATGCAAAACTTATTCGATCACAAAATAGAGAAGCAGGAGAAAGTAGACAAGCTATCATACCCCACCACAAAATGGTGTTTGTGATGTTATAGTATGCTATGAACTGCTCCCATTCCTCTGGGTTTTCTGAGGTGACTTCTTCATTTTCAACCATCATCTGTCTTGATAAGTGAATTTCCATTTCTCAGTTCAAATTCCATATTGTACTTCTGACAAATTTGCCATTGAACGTCAACGTCTATTCCAGCACTCAAATTAAGCCAACGGTAGGCTCTTTAGAAGTAAATGGGTCGGGGTGTTAAATCATAATATCTCCAGCGTGTTTTAAAATATCAAATTTTAAAATTCCAACGCGTGACCTCTTTCTAATAAGGCGGTAATACTTCCAATTGCATCTTTATGCAGACTCACAAACAAATCTGTGAACTCATTTCCCGGCTGATGCTTTTCGGCAATATTGTCTCCCCAGACAGATTACCGGTAATATTGATACAAAGATACCCAGCGGAAACGATTATATAATTATCACTTGTGTCTTCGTACGCCCCAGAAGGTTGTCTCAGACGGTCAGACCGCGAACCCAGGTGGTCACTTGTTGTTTGTCGCTGGCTCCAGAAATGAGTTACGTCAAAGTCGCTATTCCTTTTCACGTTTACAGTCTGCATCAAATGTGGCTAGAACACGTAGGTGATAAACGTATTGACCGCTGACCTGTCTAATTATTTGTGAATAAATATTAGACAAACATAAAGGTATGTTTTCAGGCACTCGTAAGAAATAAAGAAGTAGAACACTAGACTACAGAAAAACAACAGATGCGAGTGGCTTACCCAGGACCTTCCGTGCGACAACCCTGCCCAGCTATGCAAGCTAGTTGTCTAGAGTTCTACTTCTTTATTTCTTACGAGTGCCTGAAAACATACCTTTATGTTTGTCTAATATTTATTTACTGTTTACAGGCCTCGGGTTTCCCTTCCTTATGTGTTACTAATTAGCTTTGCCATGCTATGATAAACAAGTCTGGGAGCCGCTAGGCAAACATGGAAGGTGCATAAAAAAGGCCAAATAATAGGATGATCGGTGAGGAAAATGAAGAAAAGAAGTGATACTACTGGAGAGGACGAAAGTTATAAAAATGCACAACCGATTCGTCACATATCTTCTCTTTAAGGTAGGGAAGAGGGACGTTTACAATTATAAAATCAGATTCGTCACATATCTTCTGTTTAAGGTAGGGAAGAGGGACGTTTACAATTATAAAATCAGATTCGTTATATATCTTTTCTTTAAGGTAGGGAAGAGGGACGTTTACAATTATAAAATCAGATTCGTCACATATCTTCTCTTTAAGGTAGGGAAGAGGGACGTTTACAATTATAAAATCAGATTCGTCACATATCTTCTCTTTAAGGTAGGGAAGAGGGACGTTTACAATTATAAAATCAGATTCGTCACATATCTTCTCTTTAAGGTAGGGAAGAGGGACGTTTACAATTATAAAATCAGATTTGTAATTTTTTTTTAATTACAGATTTTTTTTAAAAATATGAAACTTGAAGTTTGCTGTATCGTCATCATGAGATGCCATATTTAAAATCAGATACCAGGGTTCAAGTCTGTATCAGAGACAAGGGACATAATGTGTTGCTCTTGTGAGTACTGGGGTATTGTTTATATGGATCCCTCCCCACTTGTAGGTGTAGTAACCTTTTTTCATGAAAGGAGCATCCGCTACAGCATCAGCTTCTTAGTCTAGCATAACCTTTCATTCTCACGATCTACAGACGCTCTTCTTTCTTCTTTGGTGGCTAACTATGGAGATCATCGTCCGGTTCCTGTCCAATATGTCGGACATTGTTTTTCAAGCGTTAGATTCGATGAAGTAATTTGATTTTTTCGTTTATATAATTTGCACAGTTCGTGGGTTCGTCTTTATGTTTGAAGACATTGAAAGTTTCAACCTGAATATGTAGATACCTTGTGAGTATTTGCTTCGAGCGAGGACTTTTAAATACACAATCATTTCAGCGATCCCATCAACCATCTTGGTTATTTTTGTGCATGAATATGGTGACGTGAAATAAAAGCGATTAACGCAACTTACGTCACTTTGAATTTAAGCTCAGCATGACAAGATAAAACATAAGCCGATTCAAATTTCTATACAGTATGATGAAACATGATTTAAATATCCACAAACTAAAGATCGAGGCTATAAAAACCAGCAAGATGTAGAATGTAACAAACTAAATTGGCCTTCAGAAGCAAATTTACTTGATTTCTTACAACTCGCTTCAGTGTTATTATAGCTAATTATCAGGAACAATGGCACACGTGAACTCGGTCACCACTATTCGACCTAAAAACAAAAAACAAAAAGATTACACATTAAACGTGACAAGAGCGGTGAAGAAAAAGACCAAGATCACTAAAGATAACACCCTGTACATGCCCCTTCATTGAACATAACAACAAACAGTGTGCCATACTAAATTTCTCCACATTGCTTAAGTATGAGGCCCTGAGAAGTCTTTCGAAGATGTACTATGAATCAAATGCACTTATTGAGTCAAGAACAAATGCTAGTGGTGCATACGTGGAAGATGTTATTTCCACTGAAGATGTTTTCCTCCATTTTTATAACACCTCTAACAAAGTCATGATTCAACGTTCAGAGACTGCTGTGAAAAATTGGATACAGAAAGATTTAAACAAATTATGGATAACTGCAACTACTGCTGGAGTCAGTCGACAGGCCATCACACCCAACTTAGCTCTTTCCAACTTACCAGACATATCTTCGCATTGTCTATCACCCGTTGACAACAATGTAGAACCACATATGCCATGTATTGATGAATGCAACACATTATCACAAACTGAGCTGAAAAGACCAGTTACAGCAGAAACAGAATATGGAATCACAGAGGTGGATCACCATTCACTCACAGAATTTGTTGTTAGCGGTCCAGTACCATCATCACCACAACTCTTACAAGTAGCATATCATCATGATGTATTTACAAGTATTATGTCTGAGATAGATTTACTTAGAGCAGAGCTGAACAACATAAGACAGTCGTATGAGAAGTTACAGACAAAACATACGGTACTTAAAAGTAGCTATGAAAAAAGCCAGCAGTATACGGTGGAGCTTTGTACACCACAAGAGAAAACGGACAAACTGTGTAAAAAACTGAAAACCACTAGCAACGAATCCGAGCAAATCAATACGCAACTAAAACTCCATTAGAGCCAAGAAAGTGTCCTGGATTCTCTGAAATTCACTACAGACAGTGCAGACAATGTTTGCAGAATCCCGGTAAACATTTCAAATCGGCACTCTCCGCCAAGACGACTAACTCACAGCATGCGTTATTATCATAAATCCAATAACACTGACAAACAACATTTTTCTTTCTTATATAAGAATAAGTGTTCTTAGGTCAGTTTCTTGCGCTGATTTCAAATTTGAAATCCGTTTATCTTTATCACGTCGGGTTCTTAAGATATTTGTGAATAAATATATTTTTGGGAAACCGTTATTTGCTCCGTTTCATTTTTACTATATAACTTATTAAAAATTAATAAAATGCAAAATAATTCTACATTTTATACTGCTAAAAGATGCATGACATGTTACGCTTTTTTTCAAATAGTTACTGTATTTTGAAATAATTCTGAGCGAAATATGGCTTCTAGAAGTTGTAGAAATTCGGCTGATCTGTTCTGTTACGTGTGCGGATATTTTACCGATTGTGTTCACCAGAAAAAATTTACACCATTACTAAAGAAAGCATATGAACTTTATTTCGATTCGAAAGTTGATGATGCAAATAAATATTGGAAGCCAAATGCAGTTTGTTCGACTTGTGCAAATACATTGGCAGGTTGGTTACGAAAATCGCCGAACCATAAGTTGATGCCTTTTGGAGTGCCAGTAATACGGCGTGAGCCGACAAATCACGCTACTGATTGTTATTTCTGCTTGACAAATATCCATGGTTTCACTTTTAAAACTAGAAAGTCTGTGGTTTATCCAAATATTGAATCGGTTTTGAAACCAGTGCCTCATGATCCAATCACGTGTCCGATCCCAGTTCCACCAGAACAATATCCGTTGGACGTTAATGAACCATCAGATAGTGATAGTTTGCCTGCATTGGAAACTAATTCTGACTCGGATTATATACCGGTGAATGAGGGTTTCACTTAGTTAACCATTCAGAACTTTCAGATCTAATACGTGATCTCGCTCTTACCAAAGGATAAGCGACTCAAAGAATTGAATCTTTTAGCGCCAAATACTCTGATATCTAAATTTCGTCATAGACACAGAGAACTTGTTCAATACTTTGAGATGGATGATGACATTTGCTACTGCAAAGATGTAAACAGTCTAATGGTGCACCTCGGTCATGAGCACATAGTCAACGAATGGCGACTTTTCATCGACTCTTCCAAGACTAGTCTAAAAGCCGTGTTATTGCATAACGGAAATTTATTTTCATCAATTCCAGTCGCCTACTCTGTTCATATGAAAGAAACTTATGACAATATGGCTATACTTTTGGCAAAAATAAAGTACAATGACTACCATTGGTGGATTTGTGGAGACCTAAAGGTCATTGCAATTATCACGGGCATGCAGACTGGGTATACTAAATTTTGTTGCTTCCTATGTGAATGGGACAGCCGCAACAGACAGGAACATTATGCAAGAAAGGTGTGGCCTATCAGGGATCGTATGCAGCTCGGGCATAACAATGTAATACACGAGCCATTAGTTAACAAAGACAGCATCATTTTACCACCGTTACCGTACATATAAAGTTGGGGCTCATGAAGAATTTCGTAAAGGCATTAGATAAAACGAGAAAAGTTGCCGCAAGTTAGCGATGCAAAGATAGAGGAAGGTATCTTTGTAGGACCTCAGATTAGGAAAGTTATTGCAGACAAACAAATCGAGAACTTGTTACATGGTAGTGAACTTCGCGCATGGATGGCATTCAAATCGATCGTCGATAACTTTCTGGGAAATCAAAAATCTGTCGACTATGTGCATATTGTTAAGCAGTGCATAGATGCATACAGAATTATGGGCTGTAACATGTCCCTCAAAATCCATTTGCTCGATTCGCATCTTGACTTTTTCCCTGACAACCTTGGCGAAGTCAGCGATGAAGATGGAGAACGATTCCATCAAGATATCGCCATCAAGATATCGCCGTAATGGAGTCACGTTATCAAGGACGGTGGAGTGTGACCATGCTTGCCGATTATTGTTGGATGCTTCATCGTGATGTACCACATGCCATTCACCGACGAAAGTCGACTGCAAAGAAATTCAAGCCTACATAACTGTTATACTTCTTGTACGAATGATGTTGTAATACTGTATGGTTGTTAAGAAACTTCAATTGCGTATTTCTAGAAATTCCGACCTGATAGAGAAAAACGGTTTGCAGATTTAAAAACAGCGCATTAAAATTGACCAGAAAAACATAGAAATGTTAGAGAAAGAAAAAAATAATTTTTTTTTGTTAGCCAGTGTAATCAGAGCACACAGGTAACACAAGAACAGGCCCGTCCTATCACAGTCACCAACACAAGGATTCAGAATAAAAGGGAAACACATTATTTTCGGGGACCAGAATGTCAAGGAACTATAAAAATCTAGATTGCAAACGATATGGACTCGGTCACTGTTCGCTTCAAGAACTGGGCATCCACTCAGGACTTACTGTCACTCCTTAAACGTTTTCCGTCTGATCCCACTGTCACCAGAGTAACTACTCATATAGGTCTATCAGACTCGCTCAAAGGTATTGAAATATCCCAAGCTGATCTAAACCAGATCACATCAAAATTCCATTTGTTATTCCCTAATGCGAAAATCTACTTCTCGTCCACTATTCCTCCAGTCAGGGCCCATTACCACAAATCCATTGATGTCAACAATTCTAAACTTAAGAGGCACTGTGTCAGACACAACTATAAATTCATTGATCACTCCTCGTACTTCCTTGCGAAATCAGGAGCCCCTAAAAACATCTTTACAGCGGTGATATTGCCTTATCTACTGAAGGAATCAGCAAGCTGGCAACAAGCATCAGGTACACAGAACGCACCTTCAAAGGAGTCGACCACACACCAGGATCTCAAGATCTAACCAGTCATCTATCAACAGTGAATACCTGCTTCTCAGATAGTAATTATGACCTTGACTTTCCACCATTACTTACTACTTCTAACAACACCCATTCAACATCATCTCATAATCAGGAACATCAAATCACACCTGTTCTTATAAATCGCGAAGTGCAGGGAACAGCTTGTAATGTCTCCCTACAGCAACAACCACCTATGTTTTCTGCACTTACTCAACAGGAACGATGTGAAAGACTCTATCCTCAAAAGTGTACAAATGAAGCAACTCAACAAACTCAGTCTTCATGTCCTGATACATCCTCACTCCAACCATCAATGTCACAGACACAAGAAACCTACCCTCCGTCACCGCATTTGTACCATCTTCCTATGTATCAACATCTGTACCCAACCTTTCCTAATTTCCCGCTACAACAAAGACTCTTGGACTATTTACCTTCTGCCGGGAGATCATACTGGTCAGCATACTCCCATCACACAACAAGAACACATGAATATCTCGCAACCACATTCTACCCCATGCATCATCCTTCACCTCCTAATCTACCAAATTTGTACTTTCAACAGCCCTGTTATCAATATTAAGAACTAACATTTTTACTTTCACTTACTTGGTGAAATTAATTAGTCTAAATATTCGTGATTTTTGTGTTAACACTGCTTTTGTTATTGATATTTTAAACCCCCTCGTCAAAGTTAAATGCATACAAATCAGACACAATGGTTAATTAAGGATGGTTTACGATTGGGTCATCTAAACAGATACCATCTATTAGGCAAACTTCCTGAACTTACACGAATTCTGAATCAAAAGTTTTATGTTTTTGGACTTTCGGAAAATCGTTTAAATGACTAAATATCAGATGATGGTATTACACTACAAGGCTTTACAACTGTTCGACGAGATTCAAGTAGTAGGCTAGAAACAGGTAAAGTGGTATATATTTCCAATTCCATTAGTTTTCGCCGCAGAAGTGATTTAGAGACAGCAGAGACCGAGTGCATTTGGTTAGAAATAAAAATACCCAGTCAGGGACAATTTCTAATCGGGTATCTTTATAGAAATCCCAGTGCAGGAACCATCTGGTAAACAAATAGTCAACCAGCCTACCAGGGTAACAACAACATCAACCACAACAATTGACCACATCTACGTCACCTGTAGAGATAACATTCTAGAATGCTCTGTTCCTATTGTAGCAATGAGTGACCACTATCCAATATGTTGCACGTGGTCAAAGAATAAATATAAAGCTCCCAGAAATAAACATTTAAGTATTAAATTTAGAAGTTTCAAAAATTTTAACCATGGACTATTTTTACATGATTTGCGAGCTGCACCTCTGGCCAATGTTTACCAGCTGTCTGATCCCGATAACGCCATAGCTCATTGGACACGTATCTTTCATTGTGTGTTTGATAACCATGCACCAGCTAAAGAAGTTCGTGTGAAACGACAGATCAAATCTCTTTGGATCACACAAGCAGTGTTGGAAGCCATGAGGCAGCGAGATCGACCTCACAGAAATAAGGACTTTAACACATACAGAGCACAAAGAAACACGGTACAATATTTAATACGTAAAGAAAAGAAAACATACTTTAAAAACTTAATTCAGAACAAAACAGACAGTAAAGATATGTGGAAAGCAATCAACACTCTAGCAAACAAACGAAGTTCGCAAGACTCATTAAGCCGCAATACCTTTTACGTGTACGGACTTTAGCAATTACTTTCAGGCAGAAATAACCAGTCTTAAATCTACGATACCAGATTCCCCTTGTGACCTAAACCGTTAGCATTCTGTGATAACAAATGCACGAACACAGTCCCATCCGACATTCCGTATATGACAGTTAATGAAGTTTATAACTATCTTCTAGGCCTTAAAGAGAACAACTCATCAGGAGTTGATGGAATCAGTAATCGAATACTGCGCTATGCTGCGCCAGTTATTAGTGATTCACTAACATACATATACAATCAATGTATCGCAAAGAGTTATTTCCCGTTGCACTTTAAAGTCGCTAAGATATATCCTCTTTTGAAACCTGGTTCCTCTGATACTCGTAACCTTGGTAACTAAAGGCCAATCTCTCTAATATCATCGCTATCCAAACCCCTGGAAAAACACATTCACAAAATAACACTACAACACCTAGTTAACAAAGACTTGCTAATTGATAGTCAATCGGGGTTTAGGCCTAAACATTCATGTCACACTGCTCTAACTAAGATGATAGACAACTGGCACCTAAATATTAACAACGATAACAAGTGTGGGGCAGTCTTTGTAGACTTTAAAAAAGCGTTTGATATGATAGATCACGCTATTTTAATTAGAAAACTAGAAACATCAAAAATAAACTTTCACCTGATGACAGTGATTACATCATTCCTGTCAGACAGAAAACATGTAGTTTCTTACAATATCTCATATTCTAGCCCAGCAGTAATAAATACTGGCGTTCCTCAGGGTTCTATACTTGGTCCTCTACGTTTTACCATATACATTAATGACCTTCCTCTTTACATCAAGCACTCATCCTGTGATCTGTTTGCGGACGACTGTACTGTTTACAAGAGTTATAAAAGTTGTAAAACACTCGAACTATCGTTACAAAAGGATACAGATAATCTGATTAAGTGGAGCAACGGTAATCGCATGCTAATAAATATTATTAAAACGAAATGCATGTTAATATCAACTAGACAAGAATTACAGAATTCAGAGAAAACAACACTTCAGATCTACATTGGTACCTCACTAATTGAAAACGTTAATGAACATAAAACTCTAAGTATAATCGTTGACCAGCATCTAAACTGGAACTTACATGTATATGCACTGACCAAGCAAACGGCACAGAAAGTTTACCAGTTAGCTAAAATCAAGCATTTCCTAGATGAAGATGCACGAAAATTGTTCTATATTTCTCACATACAAGCAAACCTTGACTATTGCTCCACAATCTGGGATGGTTGCTCAATGTCCAACACAAAGAGACTCCGTTCACTACAAAAGCGTGCAGTGCGGCTAGTCTCTGACAAATGCCTAACTAATTGTGTAGATTTCTATAAAAACCTCCGAATACTGCCCTTAAGAAAGCGCCTTCTGTTTAACAAAGCTAAATTTGTTCACAAAATCCTGTCACACAATGCTCCAGCGTACCTGTGGCCAATGTTCAATTACAATAAAAGACGCAGTCTACGCTTTAACAGATTGCAAGTGCCCAAGCCTAGGCTTGACTTATTCAAGAAAAGCTTAGCGTACTATGCTGCTCATCTTTGGAATTGTCTTCCACATAACCTAAGAAACAACCTCGGTCCCTGTTCATACAATCATAGACTTTTTGAATATTTTCTGAATTCTGATTACATGCCCCCCTAATCGGATTATCTTTTCTTATAACATCAACTGCAAGTTCTAATGACGATGTTTGTACTTTTCAACATATGTTATGTCATGCTTATAAGTAATTAATGTTAATATGAGTGTGCTATATTATTATTTTACTTTACGTTGAATTTCTTGAAATTGAAATGTAACATGCATATGAGAATAAATGAATTCAGTATGAAAGGTGAGCGAAAGGAAGGGCAGAATGTTAGACGGACCTGCGTGCCCAATTCTCAACCATTTGAAAATAAAGTTCGTTCGTTCGTTCCTCCTTTATCTTCTCTGCTTGTACAGAATAAATTTTCTGGCGGCCTCTTGCCGCCGTCACAAGTAGAAATTCCTGTGAAAAGCATTTCTCTGTGTGTTTATTCTACGTGTATTTAAACAGGGGATTAAGCTTTGAAATGAACTCTCGTATTGCCAGTGTTTCAATACCGAAAGATTGACAATAGAATGTATGCCAATACGGTGTTCTGAACTATAACGTTTCATCAAAGCGCGTAGATGGGTAAGATTAAAATTAACAATAAATACAAGTAAATAAATAAACAAACAACACACAAAGGTATGTTATCAGGCACTCAGTGAAAAATAAAGAAGTAGAAGACCAGACAACAGAAAAACAACAGAAGTGATAGGCTTACCGGGATCGAACCAGGACCTTCCGAACGGCACCCACCGCCTAGCCACGGGAGCGAATCGCCACGATCCACTCTGCCAGCTACGCATTACATACCTTTATGTGTTGTTTGTTTATTTATTTACTGTTTACAGGCCTCGGGTTTCCCCTCCTTATATGTTTATGCGTTTATAATAAATACAAGGTGTGATTAGAAACGATCATGTGACAACGTATTGTTTAATTCACATCCCCTTCTACTCTGACGCTGTTGATCATCAGTTTGCGAAGTTTGAAAGTCCTTCTGACGACTCGCAAAGGTGGTAGAAGCATAGTTTTTAAACAAGTGATAGGAAAACTGTGTTGAAGAGATCGGTAGAAAAATATTAATATCAGTGAATAAGTCGTTTATATACTTTTGTTGAACATTTTCTATGAGACGCTTTTATCATGGTACATATGGATTTTCACGAAACAACATTTAAATAAGTCTTAAGAACATAATGTTGAAAACAAAAAAAAAGAAACTTCAGTTTTAATTAGTGAAGGGGATAAGTGTTTATATAAGTGTTAGGAAAACATTGTTTGAATAATTGTTGAGAAAACGAAGGAAAAAGTGTTTCAACAAAACTTAGCGATAGAATTATAGCGTTTAAGTAAATATTTATATCTGGTAATTTTCAACACGTACCACATACCCCAACCTCCGATCTCATGGTACTGTTAACTCAATTACAGTAATATGAAGCGGTGACACGGATTGCAGCACTATAGACAGTCGTGTTTGAGACTTCTCAACGACAATCATCTAGATAGGTATACTGCTACCTCCCAGTAATTGGCTCCAAAATCAAAAGTAATTAGTAAACATGCATGTGGTTTGGTATACGCTGACTGGCATGCTTCTAGAATTAATTCCTTGGCTTTGCTGTGTCTTTCTGTGTAGGTTAGTTGGCGTTTAATGTGCAAAACATTACTCAGTCCAGGTTTTAGCTTTAGTCACCGAAACTGCAGTGAGTGGGAAAGAAATAGATGGTCGAGAGCTTATGACGTACTTGTTGACATTCGAGACAGAAGGAAGTCTACTGTCACATGTGCAACAGTGGGGAAAATACGTTCTCTTGGAATCAAATGAAAATCAGAAAGAGAGGTAGACATCCGTTCCTTTTAAATAAACCTATGATGGTATTGCGTGGAAGCAAATGAACAGCTTAAATCAACAGTGAAGTAGGATATAATTTTCTCATACTCAGCGAAATGGATTATGATTAAAGTCTGTAAAATGGTATTGTTGGCGATGCCTTTGGCGTTGAGAATTCGGAAATAAATTAAATTTGATACGCTTTGTCACACAGAAAGGCATCAAGTTTGAGAGGTCCTTGTTGGTATGTGATGACGAATGTGGTTTACTCTAGTGATGTAGGACATGCACACTGTGTGTCAATACATGGATGGACGAATCGGAATGTTCAATGAATATATGGGTTGATCCTTATAAATTTGACACAAATTTGGATGGGTATGTTAAAATAATGTATGCACGGAACTGCCTATTATTGGATATGTGCTTATGGTTTTGGAATTATACAAAAGTTCCTACTTTGTGTCAATTAGACTGCAATTGTGAAAGTAATGAAATAATTTGTTCCCTGTGAAAGATGACTGTTATAAGGAGAACGCTTGACAAACTTTAAACAACAGCAACATACATCTAGAGAACCGGACTTCTTGTGTAGACCTTTCTAAACAACAGCGAACGAGAAGAAGAAGAAGAAGAAGAAGAAGAAGAAGAAGAAGAAGAAGAAGAAGAAGAAGAAGAAGAAGAAAAAGAAGAAGAGCGCTTTTTTATTTGGAATTATGATAACGGGTATTGTATTACATGTGAAGAAATTGTATTTGTATTAAAGTCATCTTCTTCTTCTACTTCTTCGTACACTCTCACGTCTACTTAAATGTTTTCAAAGAAAGCAGTAGTCAGTTTGAGGAAATCTGAATCTCCATAGAGCTTTTCCACGAAAGGTACTGGTGTCGGCCATATGCGCTTTCTCTGTTCCGCATATGTTGGGCAACTTTGAAGAAGATGTTCAGAAGTAATTTTATCAGTGCTACAGTTACACTGATCGGTAGTTCCTATCTTTAGCTTGTTGAATAGATGGTATCTCAATCTGTTGTGGCCAGTGCGGAGTTTGACGATTACCTCTTGTTCTCTTCTGTTGAGCTGGTAGTATGCAGAATTAATGAAATTTGTGAAGCAATAATGTGGATCAGTGTTTCTTCAAGTTAAATGCAGTTATCAGTTACTGCATTTATTCTCACGATCATTGCATTTTGTTGTTGTTGTTATGCATTTTCAAAAACACCTGCTGTGAGTGTCTTCATCTATGTTTCTTTTGTCTTACATCTCATTACCGTTATCAATTACAAATACCAGAGCATAAGAAAAACTAAGACCGTCAAGATGTATTTGTTCACCAGAAGAATAAATGATGATACGTGGGCTCCTACCGCACTTCAGTTCCTAGCTTATTGTTCTCCCATGTGCCATAATGAAAAATCATGTTTTAACAAAAAAATTAGGTTAATGGTCTTAATGCGACTGCATGATGCCTCATCAACGTCAAATTATTTATGTGACTACATTGTCAGACTACTGTTGATATTTCACAAATCAAATGTAACGAGGTCAGTTCATTTCCAAGTTTTGTTTACATATTACTCGCCATTTGGTTGTCAACGGGGCACCTTTACCTTTCTTCTTGTTATAACATGCCCCCAGAAAGGGCATGGATTTGTCCTAATGAGAGTAACAAGCTTCCTTTCAGGACATCCTCATTACTCTTCTTAGCTGTCCATCTTTCAGGACATCCTCATTACTCTTCTTAGCTGTCCATCTTATTTTTACCATTCTTCATTAAAACAACCTCTCTCTGATCTCTAGTGTTGTTCCTACTTATTTACTTACTGCCCCTAACTTACGGACGTATGTCTTTGTTGTGATACTTTTTGCGCGGAAAATAGGAAATGCTGTTTGAAAAACATTTTCAACGCATCCATACGCCAGGACATGTGTTGTGATATGATGATCGGTCTTTGTTTTGTGTGAATGCGAGATCCATCTGTGTTTAGTGTCTCAATGAGACGGATATGTGCATTCAATGTTGAGTATTATTCCATCCAAGTGTTCAAGAAATGAGCATGTTACATTTCTGCATGAAGTGGCTCACTCATACTATAGTCGGTTAGTGTATAATCACACTGTTGCTCATAATAGTGAAGTCTAAAAGAAATATCAGTGGTTTTTGTGTGAATTAAATTAATACAACTGTACTGAAATGACACTTGATGAATGTATATAATGATGACGGAAATACTTGACATATGTGAGACTGTGTTGATTTATTAAATGTTTGAAGTAATCAGATTATGACGTCGTGTTTTTTTTTCAATATGTTATGGTCAGTTATGTTTTTTTTTTTTTTTTTTTTTTTGAGTTAAATTATAATTAATACTATGCCATAGTTATTTATAGTCACGAGTACTAGGAGATAAATACCCTTATGAGATTAAGATAAGCCCTATTACTGTCATGATTGCCTTTAATTCAGTCAGTCAATACCCCTTATGTCTAAGGAGCGTAAGCCCTCAACAAGCACGTGCCGATTCCTTCTATCGCACCCTGTCAACCCAAATTCTTTTCATGTCTTCCTCGTTAACTTCCGCTTCTCTTAACTGGAGGATACAAGAACAAGCACTTTTACCATTCTCATTTCTTGATCCACTGACACGTGACTGGTTCCTGTCATTAGTTCTACATTAGCAATGTTGTCCTATAATTTTGGTTCTTCTATTCTATGTAGCACCAATTTCTGAAAGTCTGTGGCTTTTTGGTTGTGTTTTTTTTTTCTCCCTGAATCAGAGCCATGCAATAATACTCGACATTAAGGTCTTCATGTTTTCTTTTGAAATTATGACACGTATGTTCCGAATGGTATTAAGCAATCCAGCATTGCATTTCCCAAATATGTTTCTGCGCTCGCCTGGGATTCCGCAGAACACCATCACTCACCATGCACGATTCTAAGGAAAAATGGGTGTTTTCCGCAAGGTTCACCAAGGAGTAAATATAAATGCACATAGTGCACACGATTTTTGCAGTATTAAACTGACATGCGCTGTAGTAGGAATATTTTATTCGTTTGCACCTTCAGGAGCATAGTGCTTTAACAAATTCACACCCATCGTCCCTCTCTTGTGTTATCCGTAAAAGGTCATTCTGTGTATTATTTAATATTTAGTTTTATTTGTTTATTTTTTGTCTTTAAGTTTTTACAGGAACGGATAGTTGGCCTGATTTTAAACCCTTCTTAAGTAGCCGTTTACGATATGAGTGGTAAGATACTGTGTTACTATTAAATGCTCCCGTTTCAGAGCCCGTTAACACACGGGTAAAAGATATTGATAAACGCACACCATTCAGATATGGTAAAATCTCGTCTTTATCCGTATTCTAATACAAAAAACATAATTATACCAAAACATCCCAGAAATTCTATCGTTGTATTTTTAATTGCTGTGGCATTTATTTTATTTGTTACATCGCTGGATCTGAAAAAATAAAAGATAAGTATACTTTCTCGTAATAAATTTTTAACAATATGTAAGTCAAATATCATAATAACAACTTCTTGCTCAATTAAATATTTCTAATTTAAAACAGATTTCCTTACACTTTTGACATAATTCCAGGAATTTAAAATAAAACTGCGATAGGTAAAATCAGACGACAATAACACTACACTCATAACAGTGACAATCTCATAACTGTTCCTTCTTTAAATAAGTAGCACCATGCCCTGAGCGTTGTATTAAGAAGACTCGGTCCTACAGCCTCAGACCCTGCAGTCACAGATTCTGAATTAAAATGAAAGAAGCTGAAAAATAAAACAGTCAAATTCATATTCAGACAACAGACACAAGCTATACTTTATTAAGATGCAAAGAACAATCAAGAACCAGAAGCTAACCTGAACAAGAAAATAATTATTGTGATGACATTCAAGTAGCTTAATAGTAAGTCACAAGAAAACTGTAAATAGAAGATGAGCTGGGATGTCAAAGTATGTCCACATATCTTTAATTTAAATTGTGTTTTGTTCTTTTTTTTTTATTTTGGTCGAACTGTTTGAATTGTTTACACCACTTATTTGTAATTTCTCTCTCTCTCTCTCTCTCTCTCTCTCTCTCTCTCTCTCTCTCTCTCTCTCTCTCTCTCTCTCTCTCTCTCTCTCTCTCTCTCTCTCTCTCACGTTACTCTGAGTTGCCTTCTTTTTCTTTTGTCTATTCACGTTATTTTAATAACAATTTTACTCAGACCTTAATCTGATACAAGCTTAACTTTCGAAGAGGCAAAGAGTTTTATAATAAGCAGGTACAGGAACAAATGGGATGCAGAGCAACTAGGCCATCAAAATATGATGCCTATTACCATTTGTATTCTGTAGACTCTGCCCGGGCATCAACACATTGGAATACCATCTATTAAACAAACTAATGAAAGGAACTACCGACCAGCGTTACCATGGCACCAATAAAATGACAGCTGGAGATCTATTTCAAATATGCCCAACTTATAACCAACCGTGAAAGAACATATAGCCGTCAACAGTACCATTACTTGATTATATGGCGATGAAAGAAATCTTAAACAGAAGGC
Source organism: Oreohelix idahoensis (assembly GCA_024509875.1). Classification (NCBI taxonomy): domain Eukaryota; kingdom Metazoa; phylum Mollusca; class Gastropoda; order Stylommatophora; family Oreohelicidae; genus Oreohelix; species Oreohelix idahoensis. The sequence continues at coordinate 24,156 of JAMPIV010003237.1, read as the reverse complement.
CAACTTTATGAGACAATAAAATGTTGTTATACAAACGTGAAAGAATATGGCGATGAAAGAAATCTTCAACAGAAGGCCAACTTTATGAGACAATCAAATGTTGTTGTACAAAGTGAAAGAATAAAACGCTTCATGCATTCATGCATTGTTTTATATTCTTTCTATCCGTTTGCGCCCGTACAATAGCTGGTCCCAACAAGGGGCAAACAGATTAGTACCATTATAACTTCATTGCATGTCAGAGAATAAAAAATATTTTAAAAAAATATTTTAAACGCACGCTTTTAATGCACTAAAAAACCCCAAAATAATTTTTCAAGGAGTTTATAGCTTTCGGTCAAAAAAATGTAACATCAAATTGACAAAACGCGTCGGGGGCTGATCCTGCATGAAATTAACTTCAGCTTTATACTTCCTTTGACACTTATGGATGAAATATATGATAAGCGCTTAAACGGGAATACAAGACTAAGCCACGTTTCAGAGCTATTGCTTATCTGGAAGTGACTGAAAAATCGATTGCAAGATTTGAAAGTAACATGAAAGTGGCATACAAGTGAAGTTAAATAAAAGAGTGTTAAAAAACCCAGCTTAAGTTGATTTATTATCATGTCGATCATACCATACTGTAGACATTTAGAGACAGAAAATCCTCAACATCTAATGGGCAAATTAACTACAGAAAATAATGTAACTCAGTCATCCAAGACAGATGACGAACCAATAAAAAGGCGTATGATACAACTCAAAGGTGTCGGAATTGTGTCAAATTCCACATTTTAATCTCAGAGAAAAATGATTTTCCAATACAGCACATTGTCACATAATGTTTGGGTCGCTCTCTTTTTACTACTGCTATATTCTATGATATTTGTTCTACTGACTAACTGAGTGCTTTTCGGTGGTTGGCACCTTTTTCTTTCCATGCTATGTAGCAGATATTGTGCATTTTCAAACATTCTTACACTCATATCAGTGTTAAGTCGTCATGACTGTTTGGTTATCCGTTCCTCCCTGCTGAGAAAGCCGACAATCATGTTGGTCAATCTCGGGTGTGGCCGACATAAATCTACAGATTAGCACTAAAATCGCCCTAGCGACTTTGGTTAAGCATTGATAAGGCGTGCTGGGCTATAAATTACCCGTCTGTTGACAGATTACAGACACGCACGTATCAGTCGGACACACCTGAGCGGAAATGTCGTAATAGTCCTGGCAGATGTAATAAGTCATTTGTAAACATTGACGAGAGAGGATAGGATGCTTTCATTCCATATATTGGAGACGTGACCTTTTGAATCACGCGCATAATTTTTTCTAGGCGGAAATAAATTTGAATTATCCCACAAAACACGCATGTTTGAAACGATTGGCGCTCTGCTTAGCATCGTAACAAACAAATGCGGTAGAAGACATGCAATATAATCTGACATTTTTTTCAAGTCTAGTTCACTGTGAGAATCGCTTGCCAAAGACGACCACCTGAACGCCAGAAGTTAGAATCAGAATTCCATTTATCAGACCGGACTTTGTCGGAGCAGTTTGAAGAACTTAAACAGCCCACGAAATCTCTATTATTTTAATAAGAAAAACGGGTTTCTGGGGAAGCTGAAAACACGGAGTAATAGTGGGAATTTATTGTTAACGTAACGACCCCCAAGAACACGTGAAAAAAGGCATCTGCTAAAGCCTTAACCTACTTCTATGAGCAAACAATTTGTCAGCCAAGATGGGCTTGGTGGTACCAGTTGAGGGTACTATCTCTGGAACAAGAAGGGAACAAGTGGCGTAAAGTCGAAGCTAGATACCATCATCAGACGGGGTTTAAAGACAAGAGACAACTTTGTAGATATTCCCTGGCACTTCTGGGAATGTGCTGCTCCCAACAACCTTGACCAGTTACTAGCGAGATCAACTACTCAGTCTACCAATAAACAAACCATTAGAACACATAAAAGCTGCCAAGTTACCTTCTTTACACACTTCCATTACATCACAAGTGATGATAATTCTCCTCATAAATAGTTATTCATATTTTGAAACCCTTGTTAAAACCTGAATGATTATTTAATCTGTTATTTGTAAATATACAAATTTAACGTCGATTTAGCCATTTTGAATGTACTGCATGTTTGTCTCAGTCAATTTACTAATTACACTCTAAACAGAGCTATACCAAAATAAGAAGAATCCCACTGAGAAAATCAGGGTTGAGGCTTGAAAGAGCTGAAATTAATAATTGCTTAATCCTGCCCAACGCAGCTGTCACGTAGGGTTTATATTCATTTAATTTCCTACATATTCTTCCTATTCTCTCACCCGAATTCTCTCTTTTATTATCTCTGTATTTCTTTTTTTCCTGTATATTTTTCATCCATTCCTTTTTGCGAATATTATTTTCATATAATTCGCAAACTTCACCTGTTTTCCTTCCTCTAAAACTGAGAATCGCACCTGGGTGGTATTGCGTACATGTCAGTCGCGCTGGTCGGACGATAGGCGTGAATTTACAGCATTCGCTAGACATTCGTCTGAGGGTCTCTGGCCTGGGGCGTGAAAATTCACCCGAGGGACATGGAAAGTAGACAGAGAGTCTGCATTTCAGTAAACGCATGAGGTTTTTCGTCAGGAAAAACCCGGCTTAGCGTGAAAATCCACTCCGCACTGCAGACGGTGGTCTGAGATTTGCAACTCATGCAAGCCCTCGGCCACTGATGGCTGTTACGTCACGCGATAAGCGGACGAAGGTGTTATACGGACAGGGGAGACTATTTCGCTTGGCGAAATAAGATTAGGATCCTGTGTCCGATTTTAAAGATATTGGCCAAGTTTGAAACTTTAATTTCATTCTCGCTCATAGACTCACAGTAGATAGGTTGCTCGTAAACAGAATAGCTGTTAGCGAAGTATCTCAGTTTGTTTCGGCAATTTGTCGAACTTCTAGACTTCCAGAAATATTTTCAGCATTTTTATTCTTAAGTTGTGCGACTACCTGTAATTCTGTGGTTGAGGTAATTAATATGATAGATATATATAGATTTTGTGAGTGTTAAAGTGTTAAATCGCTTAATTCATTTTAATCTATTTCTTTAGCGCAGAAGAGAAATAAAGTGGTAGGCTATTATATTTTCTAGGGAAGCATTCAGTGGAAAGCAGAATAAAATTAACATTTCTAGCTTATAACGGCAATTGTAGCTATTTATGAATTTAATTTAACCGCTAATACTCAGTCGAGTGTATTTTTCTAAACTAACGTATAAACTCTAGAATCGAGCCTCATGAATGGTGACGGAATACGCACGTGTTCCTAATTCATGAGGATTGCTGATTTTTAAATATAACTTACGTCACGGGAAGTTTAAATGATAAGCAAAGCTCTCTGCTTGCAAGTTTAAATGTAAGTTATAACCAGTACAGATTCTGTTTATTATATTATATGTGTTATTTTTTCCTCCACACAGTGAAAGTTTTGGGGTGACCCTAACTTTACCAGCACCTAGTAGTAGTTTCCATACTTGTGAAGAAATAGACAGTCCTTATTTTGAACCACGTGGGTTTCTTAAGTACCACTGGACTAACAGTGCATATGCAACCCGAGTTAGCCAGAAATACTATATCCCAATAACGGGTTTTCAAAGACTGTAATGATAAATACTGGACCTTGGAGCCAGATCTTAATTTCTTCTAAAAAAAAAACTCTACGTAATCTTTCTGCCTGGTGGCGCGAAATACTTCTAGTATTAACTAACATTTCCCGACTATATATATATATATATTTTTTGTGGACAAATCTGTGGTGTGACTAAAGTGAATCCTATACTGAGGGAAGGCACCGACCTGACATTCATCATTTCTAGAAACCTACGCTATTGACACTGTGCTTTGCTAACTCCCGCGCCTGGAATAATTTTAGGTGACTTAATCAGACATTTGAACAAATTTGCACACCCAAGTAGTCGTTCCCGGAGACTCCAAGTTAAATACGTCTTTTGGAACTGGGGACTTCTTGGCAGAAGACTGCATTTTTTTGAGTCTGTGTGAAGATCTAAAATCAGTGTGTTCCAAGAGGCAGCGAGCAAAGTCGTGAGTACATGTATGAGAGGCCATGGCGGAATGAATGAGTGTACGCTGGTTTGAGTGATATTTTCACTATTATATCTTTGACACCCTGTTGCTGTCCAAAATTTTTTTCAATCTGCATAATTTGTTGCTAAGGCTAGAGTTCTTGTGTTTTTGTCTTAGGTTAAATCAGATTTTTGTTTTCAAACTCTGTGCATATAATTACGAGATAAAAACAACGAAAACTCTTAGAATCAAACCCTATGTATCTGTGACTCTGGCGCCATCATCTGTTCTCTTAACGGGGCTGGGCTAAACCTAGAGTTAACACTATAAGGGGCTATCATCCTCGCAACATTTCCTTGAATTTTTATGACTATGTGTATATGTATTCTCCTTGATGTACTTTCTTTGATGTTGTGAGCCGATTTTTTCCTGATATTAAAAATCGCTCTTGAACTTAATAATAGTGTTTGGTCAGCTCGTTCTAGATAATATATATATCATTGTTATAGTTTTCCCACGTCTGTGTGTTTACCTGTCGTCACGTGTATGTGCGTGCCTGTGAGTGATAGAAATATACGTAATATGTATATTGGTGTAGTCTGTCTGACGCTGTAACAACTGTTGTAGAAGATAGGTGAGAGAGAGAGAAGAGTTCTTTTCGCTTTCAGAGACAGCCACTATATCAAAATCTATCATCTCACGTGTGTGGAAATTCTATTACCTTTCACTAACTCTCACTGAGTCTATCACCTATTCAAACCTATTCAGAAGGGACCAAACCTAGTCTTAATTCTCCTATCGAAAATCTACGACAGCAGCATTGTTCTTGACTACTGAAATATCTTATAAGATAGAAGCACCATTATCCTGCTATCTCCAACTCTCTCAAGAGTAATCTTGTGCGAAGGTCACGGCTGTTTGTGCCCTACACGGCTGTGTGTGCCCTATACCAGAGCGCTCTTTTAGTTTCGGTGACAGGAATTCTGACACCGGGTATAAAATTTTGTGTGCACCGTAAAAGACTATTTAAGTTTTTGGCGGGGAAAATCAGCTGATGTGTGAGTAAAATCAGTAAAATATAAATCATTACACACTCGTTCTGGATAAACACAGCGCTAAAATTCTTTTGTGTACTATAACTTTGTTCTGTGTTCTATTTTTGATTGCATTTTTATTTGTTTGAAATTAGTTTTGACGGAGTTACAGACTTTTGAAAACAGCGTCATCATTTAAGGAAATTCATAAAATAAGTAATCTTTTTATTAATTTAATATCTAAAAATCGGCCCATTCGTTTGAGTTTATAATTATAAAGACTTCTCGAAGGGAAGCTAAAGATTATTTCCACATACTTTTTTTTTTTTGGTTTCATATCTTGAGAATGTGTGGTAGTCAGTTTTGTGAGTGTGGCATTACAAGAACAAGCATATTGTCACCAGATTTTATAGCATTTAAATCCCTTTAAACGCATTCCTGATACCCACAAATCTTAAATAAGGTAGTAAAAAAATAACTTTTTGTAAAGCACCATCTGTTTTTGCATTTTCATTCATTTATAATGATATTTAGCTACGTATATAAGCGTCAGAAAACATGTAAAGCTATAGATAGATTACTTCCACATAATTTGATCCATCTTTCAAGTCTTGTTAATCTTCTATTTATAATATGAATTTTTTTTTAATTGTGTGTGAGATAAGGACTGTTCCATTGGTGTTCTTTGGTAGACAATCCTGTGCACACGACGGCTGCCAGCGAATTCTAAGTAACTGTTTGTATATCTTCTTTCATTCAAAGTTACAATGCAGGTAGTAAATTTAGAGAAACCAAATTCTAAATCTAATACCATCCTTTTATCAATGGCTAGAGTCAGAGATACATATGATAATTTAGAAATATTTATGAATGGCATGAAAGCTCAGATAGAGTCACTAAAATATTTAGAGTGGGATGGTAAACAAGTTGTTGTTTTCTTATTCGGGGATTATTTCCTTGTTTTGCTGGAGACACCACAGACATGGGTATATTCCTTGAGCTCCAGACTGTGGTGAAGTGGGATGTTATAAATACTTATAGGGAACTTAGTGTACTGACTGAGATCAGCTGTGAAGGTATCTATATCTATTAAGAGTAGTGTATTATAGATAACCTTACTTGCTACCACATATCTATATATCTCAGTCAGAATTATTCTGGAATAGTGTGATGCTACGTTATGTGTCTAGGGTATGAGTATGGTGAAGTGTAAGTCACAACAACAGACAGATAAACAATTTAATTTAATCCACTACTCTTGACAACACTGTGACACTCACATACATATAACACTCTACAAAGATATCTTAAAAGAGTCACTGATAAACTTTCAAATAACAATATGTATTCATTACTGGCATGAATGAATATGTGTCCTGATTCAACTACAAGGGAACCAGGAATCACAATCAATTTAAATTACAAGTTATGTACAGAATGTATTTAATATGAATATGGTAGTGACATATATTATTACAACTGTTCTATGTGTGTCAGTTGTGTAGTAGTAAAATGAGGTAATACTGGTTTTGTTTTGTTCAAGCTCTGTTGGTATTTGTCATCATGACTTCAATAGTTTGTCTTTAGGGACCAGTATTGGAGATGTTCACAGTTCCTGATTTTAAGACAAGTAAATTCCCCTCTTAATGTTAATTTTAAAAAGTCAGTTCAAGATGAGGGGACATAATGTTGAGCTCAGCTGGCCAATTCGCTTATCTGGCGTGATGGCGGCAGGAAAGGACTCCTCTGCTCGAATTCTCCTCTGGGCTCAGGAGACACCTCACTGATAGCTAAAAAGACCAAGGAGTATGCTGTCCGACTCTGGATTCAGCAAAGCTCTGACCAGGTGCTGCTCAGTACCATCAAGACCACTGTCCCTGAAATCAAGAAGGATGTACCTTCTACTTCATAACTAACTTAAACTCTCTTGTTACATTGATCACAACACAGCACAAACATTGAGTTCAGAGCATTAGGCCAACTGTCAGCTTCATTTGAAATACTTTATTCCAGTATTACCCTTCTTAATGGTTACTACGCCTCTGCACTTCCAGCATTATTTCTTTCTAGTCAATCATCCAGGTGTCAGTGTACTGTTTGGCCATTCCATGCCGTTTTACTTCTCTCCGACACCCTCTGTTCAGGCTGGAGCATTACAGGCTTTACCTCACGTTGGCCACTGAACTACACATATATATACAGGCATAAATCAACAATTCACATTCAATTTTCATTAAAAGATATTGAATGGTTCAAGCTTACCACAATTCATACGAATAAACACAGATACGTTGATTAGCAATGAATTCTGGCACAAACTGGCACAAATTCCCATCTGCTTATCTTCCAGGCTTTTATTTAGCAAAATATATGCTGGCTTCAACGCACTGATGCTTTATCAAGCTATTTTAAACAAGTGGTTTCGAACTAACGCTCCCAAGTGTGTATATCAGCGAGTCTGACCAATGAGCCCCGTTTCGACAAGTGTTTGAAAAAAATGTTACCTTTCCCCGTTTCCCCTAACAACCAAGATAGTATTTATAGCCCGACCAATCGTGGTTAGGCTTTCATTTGTTGCGCTCCAATCAATTTGGAGTTTACATGGTAGGCTATTTCTGTAACGTAAATTTTTTTCAAACACGTTAAAAAAAAAATCTTATGAGCAGAAATGATTTTATGCTGTCAGGCACCCCCAATATTTTATTTTGGGTATAATTTATTAATTCCTGGACTATTTGCGTAACGTTTTACATATTATTTGTCAGCAAGCCCTAAGGAACCCAAAAATACAAATTTAAAGGAGCTACGTGGCTGCATTCAAAATATGCAATTTCTTCTACCTCCTGTTTCGAAGATGTGCTGTCTGGGTACTGTTATGTTCTCAACCGTAAACCCATCTAATGTTATCTTTTCTAATAAGAGTTTTTTATGATTTATAAACCTAACTCTGGGAAAGGGTAGTGTATTTTATCACTGTCCGTCTGAAAAAAAATTAGTGCATGTAGACTTACACGCGTGATGGCAGCATTTATGTATCGCGCGAAGCGTGTTTAGTGTTCGGCTTTCTGCCTCGCCCTTCTCTTTTTATCCTTTTGTCCAACTGTTCGTTCGTTTTGGTAACGCAGTATAATTAATGTTAGGATTAATTTAGGTCATTACGCAGTACGTCTCAATGTTTTTCTTAGAAATGCAGCACACGTTTCATTGAAGAAGGCGGGTAATAATACAGTAAGCTTTTATATCAACGTGAAAGCGTTACAATTTGCAGACGAAGCAGAAAACAAGGGGGATTTCGAGTACATTCTTTGTGACAGCACTGTTATTTTCCCATTGCTCTTCTCTTTATTAATTTTATTTGTTAGGCTTTATATTTACCTAATAATTTATATATATGTGGATTAGAATATTTCATGACACCTCCCCTCTTAAAACAGACATTATATGTCAGTCCTTTATTCTATATACACATAGAGAAATTTATTATTATTTCTGGGGTTTACGGTGATTCTCATCACACGGATGGCGGCTTAAAAAATCCGCTCCCAGATTTGTTTTTCCAGATATATACTCAATGCTAAAATTATATGGAGCCAGAAGCAAAGACCATCGGAGTAACCTAGAGTTCTCATGCTTAGCCTGTGCTAAAAACGATAAAGGTTTGTGATCTGTTTGCAACTTAAATGCCTTCCCATATAGATAAATATTGAATTTCTTTATCGCCCATATTACTGCAAGACATTCTTTTTCGCTAGTTGAGTAGTTGATTTCAGCTTTATTCAACTTTCTGCTAGCATATGCCACTGGGCTTAATTCCCCATCCAATGCATCTGATTTCTGTAGAAGAGTTGCACCCAGCCCAATATTACTTGCATCCGTCCTTACTATGAATTCTTGACTTAAGTCAGGTAATTTCAAAATGGGTTTACTTGTGAGCTTTTCCTTCAACTCTTGGTAAGTCATTTCACATTGTGGAGTCCATGTAATGCGATCTGGATGTCCTTTACGTGTCAATTCAGTTAACGGTGCACATATGGAATTAAAGTTTTTGATATACTTCTGGTAGAAACCACATAATGAGACAAAGGATCTCACGTCCTTCTTGGTTTGTGGTCTCGGGGCTTTCTGTAGTTTCTCTAAGTTCTTTGGGTCAGGGGTCATGTTTCCCTGATAAACTGTGTGTCCCAAAAATTCCAATTCTTTACATCCAACGCAACATTTGGTTGGTCGGGCTGTTAAATTTGCCTCCCTAAGTCGATCAAACAGCATGTTCAGAGAGTCAATGTGTTCCTCAAATGTTTCTGTTGCTATAAGGATATCATCCATAAAATTTGTTATACAGGGATTATTCAGAGGATCCAATAATTTTCTCATCATTCTAGAGAAGACACTAGGCGCATTCTTCAACCCAAATGGCAATCTATTAAACTCATAGTGTCCTTCTGAGGTACTAAAAGCTAGGTATGGTCTAACCTCAGGCTTTACTGGAATCTGATAGTATCCTTTACTCAGATCCACTTTTGAGAAATATTTAGCTTTATTTAGCCTCGCAAACAGCTGATTTGTATCCGGCAATGGATCCACCTGTCCTTCTGTAATAGCGTTCAGTCTCCTGTAATCTATACAGAGTCTATGTTCTCCAGAGGGCTTCCTTAAGAGTACAACACCGGAACTATACGAAGACTCACTGTGCGAAATAATTCCTTCCTTCAATAGATAGTCTATCTCTTCCTTCAAAGCTTTTTCCTTAGCAAACGGAATCGAATATGGTTTCATACAGACAGGTGTGGAGTCTATGAGTTTCATATCATATTCCAATAGGTTGGTATGCCCTGGTCGGTCTGTTAACACCTCTGCATGATTATTTAGAACCTGTTGCACTCTCTCTTTCTGAGTTTTCGTTAAATGTGTACTGATTTTCACCTGTGCTGCTGTCTCACAGGGGTGTAATGGATATTCAAATGATGAAAGTGGTTCCTTTTTCATCTCCATGGCGATGGACAATGTCAACAAGTGTGTCTCTTCCTGATGTTCTCTTTCCAAATATTTCTTCAGGAGATTCACATGATAGATTTTTTCTTTCCCCTTCTTATCTATCTTATAATTTGTTCTAGACACCTTCTCTAAAACTGTATATGGACCCTGCCATCCAATTTGTAACTTATTCTGACTCCCAGGCAAAAGAAGCAGTACTTTCTCTCCCACAGCCAAATTTCTGTCTTTCGCCTTCCTGTTATAATAGGCAGCATGTTTCTTCCTGGCTTGTTTCAAATTTTCATTGGCAAGTTTCCAGCCAGTTTTCAACCGAGTGGTCAGCTCATTCACATATTGGTATGAAGATGTAATGTTTTCCTCTGCCTTTTCATCAGTCCACGTTCTTAACAAAGCTACATATGGACCTTTAATTGTGTGGACCTATTTGTCCATGCACCGGTATGGTCTCTTCCACTCGAAGCTTTATAGTGATGATTTTTCTTCCCAGAATTTTCATTCACAAAACGACCGCTACCAATTTTTCTTTTGGGGCTTTCTCCCCTCTTAAAATTCTTGATGAGAGATTTCCTCTCTACATCTTCTTCCTCCAGTTTGTTTAAGTCCGATTGAGGGATTGTCGGCTTATCCTGGGGTAAGACACCCTTTTGCACTCTCCGCATAGTGGCCATTGTAAAACAGTTAAGTGAAGCTTGTCCGTGAAAAGGGGCTTCCCATTCCATTTGGTCCACCTTATCAAATCTATTTCTCTTTTTATTGTCAGGCCTGATTTTGCCCCATGGCGTGTCCAGGTCCTGATCCATGTTCCCACTTGTGGGTGTTCCCTCATGTGCTATGCTACACCTTTCTACAAAATTCTCAATGTCCCATCTTGCTTTGGGCCAATAATAATTGTGAGCCACCTTTTGAATGATGGTACCTATTTTCTCATGGTCCCCATCTGGTTTCACATGTAGGCTCCTTATTAAGTCTGTCCTATATCGTTTTGGAAGAACCAGCTGTCCGTGACCTTTGGATCTAGCTCCAGTCTTCCTATACATCAACTTGTTTTTCATGTAAAAATCTCCCTTGCCTGGAGTTGTATGACAAGTTGACAATTTTCTGAAACAAGGCTTGAGTGTTTTATCCCCAGCCTGTGCCTTCCTCATCTCTTCTGGAGTGGTATCTAACATAATATCCTCCTCCTGTCTTGAGGTCGACCTGACCTGAAGGGTTGCCATATACACAGGTTTCCTTCTACAATGGTCAGTGTCATGATTGTCCATCTGACAATTCTTACACCACCTTTTTCCTTGGTTGAAAGATTTTCTTTCATTATATTTCCTTTCATCGAATTGTGGGAATTTATTTTTATTGTCATACCGTGGCCTATCAAATTGGTGCTTACCTTTATTTTGATCCTTAGGATCAAATTTATTAAAGTTCTGTGGTGCCCTAAAGTTATCCACCTGTTTCTTTTTATTACCTGTTACCTCTGCTTGAGCTGCTTGATACCTTTCAGCAACATTTAGCAACTCACCCAGCCTCTCTGCACCTTGTTCCATGAGAAACTTTCTCAGGTCTGGAGCCATGGACTCTCTTAGTTGCTCTATAAGGACCATTTCCTTAAGATCTTGGGTTTTCCCCAGAGAAGTCCATTTCTCCAAGTATGTCTCTATTCGTGCAGAGAACTGGTGATAGGTTTCACCTGACAGTAGTTTAGCATTCCTAAATTTTTTCCTGTAAAACTCTGCATTCTTTTCATACCTTAACAAAAGAGCCTGCTTTAGCATGTCATAATTTTCCTGATCAACTCTGCTCATTTTTGCAAAAACTTCATAAGCTGCCCCACGAAGTCCCTGAGATAACTTTAAGCTCCACCTTTCTCTCTCTAACCCATACGTGGTGGCTAATAGTTCATACCTATTTATATAGCTCTCAATATCATCGTCTTTCTCAACAAAATGATCTAAATGAAAGTTCATAGCTGAGGTCGAGGCTCCCTGAGTAACCGTAGCATCAGAGGCAAAGGGACTGGCACCATTTTCAGGAGCATGGCCTTGAAACTCAAACTCCCTTAGTCGTAACTCATGTTCCCTTTGTAATCTCTTCTCCTCCTTTTCTGCTTCCCTCTCTGCAGCTAATCTCTTCTCTTCTCTTTCTGCAGCTAATTTCTTCTCTTCTCTTTCTGCAGCTAATTTCTTCTCTTCCCTTTCTGCAGCTTGTCTTCTTTCCTCGGCTTCCAATGCTTTAGCCTCTTTGTCAGCCTCAATCTGCAACCTCTTAGTCTCAGCCTCAGCTTCAAATTGTAACTTCTTAATTTCCCTTTCAGCCTCTAACCTTCTTTCGGCTTCTTTTTCTAATCTTCTTTCTTCGCGTTCAATAAATTTGTCACATTCCGTTGTGACATAGGCAACCATAACTTGCCCATCTAATCCTAACTCTTTTGCAGTCTGAACCGCAGCAGATCGAAATTTGGCCAGGTCCGCCATTGTCTATCAGGTAAATTTTTATAATGTCTACCCAACAATTCAATTTCTAACTATATATCTAATGGACAACACAGGCACCGTGAGCTCAACCTTATTTAATTCCACCCAAGGATACCTTTTAATTCTTATATTCCCTGAAGTGAATTACCCCCAATATTTTTAATAGTTAAAGATTCAAAATCCCAAGAGCGAGCCCCCAATATATGTGGTGAAGTGGGATGTTATAAATACTTATAGGGAACTTAGTGTACTGACTGAGATCAGCTGTGAAGGTATCTATATCTATTAAGAGTAGTGTATTATAGATAACCTTACTTGCTACCACATATCTATATATCTCAGTCAGAATTATTCTGGAATAGTGTGATGCTACGTTATGTGTCTAGGGTATGAGTATGGTGAAGTGTAAGTCACAACAACAGACAGATAAACAATTTAATTTAATCCACTACTCTTGACAACACTGTGACACTCACATACATATAACACTCTACAAAGATATCTTAAAAGAGTCACTGATAAACTTTCAAATAACAATATGTATTCATTACTGGCATGAATGAATATGTGTCCTGATTCAACTACAAGGGAACCAGGAATCACAATCAATTTAAATTACAAGTTATGTACAGAATGTATTTAATATGAATATGGTAGTGACATATATTATTACAACTGTTCTATGTGTGTCAGTTGTGTAGTAGTAAAATGAGGTAATACTGGTTTTGTTTTGTTCAAGCTCTGTTGGTATTTGTCATCATGACTTCAATAGTTTGTCTTTAGGGACCAGTATTGGAGATGTTCACAGTTCCTGATTTTAAGACAAGTAAATTCCCCTCTTAATGTTAATTTTAAAAAGTCAGTTCAAGATGAGGGGACATAATGTTGAGCTCAGCTGGCCAATTCGCTTATCTGGCGTGATGGCGGCAGGAAAGGACTCCTCTGCTCGAATTCTCCTCTGGGCTCAGGAGACACCTCACTGATAGCTAAAAAGACCAAGGAGTATGCTGTCCGACTCTGGATTCAGCAAAGCTCTGACCAGGTGCTGCTCAGTACCATCAAGACCACTGTCCCTGAAATCAAGAAGGATGTACCTTCTACTTCATAACTAACTTAAACTCTCTTGTTACATTGATCACAACACAGCACAAACATTGAGTTCAGAGCATTAGGCCAACTGTCAGCTTCATTTGAAATACTTTATTCCAGTATTACCCTTCTTAATGGTTACTACGCCTCTGCACTTCCAGCATTATTTCTTTCTAGTCAATCATCCAGGTGTCAGTGTACTGTTTGGCCATTCCATGCCGTTTTACTTCTCTCCGACACCCTCTGTTCAGGCTGGAGCATTACAGGCTTTACCTCACGTTGGCCACTGAACTACACATATATATACAGGCATAAATCAACAATTCACATTCAATTTTCATTAAAAGATATTGAATGGTTCAAGCTTACCACAATTCATACGAATAAACACAGATACGTTGATTAGCAATGAATTCTGGCCCAAACTGGCACAAATTCCCATCTGCTTATCTTCCAGGCTTTTATTTAGCAAAATATATGCTGGCTTCAACGCACTGATGCTTTATCAAGCTATTTTAAACAAGTGGTTTCGAACTAACGCTCCCAAGTGTGTATATCAGCGAGTCTGACCAATGAGCCCCGTTTCGACAAGTGTTTGAAAAAATGTTACCTTTCCCCGTTTCCCCTAACAACCAAGATAGTATTTATAGCCCGACCAATCGTGGTTAGGCTTTCATTTGTTGCGCTCCAATCAATTTGGAGTTTACATGGTAGGCTATTTCTGTAACGTAAATTTTTTTCAAACACGTTAAAAAAAAATCTTATGAGCAGAAATGATTTTATGCTGTCAGGCACCCCCAATATTTTATTTTGGGTATAATTTATTAATTCCTGGACTATTTGCGTAACGTTTTACATATTATTTGTCAGCAAGCCCTAAGGAACCCAAAAATACAAATTTAAAGGAGCTACGTGGCTGCATTCAAAATATGCAATTTCTTCTACCTCCTGTTTCGAAGATGTGCTGTCTGGGTACTGTTATGTTCTCAACCGTAAACCCATCTAATGTTATCTTTTCTAATAAGAGTTTCTTATGATTTATAAACCTAACTCTGGGAAAGGGTAGTGTATTTTATCACTGTCCGTCTGAAAAAAAGTTAGTGCTTGTAGTCTTACACGCGTGATGGCAGCATTTATGTATCGCGCGAAGCGTGTTTAGTGTTCGGCTTTCTGCCTCTCCCTTCTCTTTTTATCCTTTAGTCCAACTGTTCGTTCGTTTTGGTAACGCAGTATAATTAATGTTAGGATTAATTTAGGTCATTACGCAGTACGTCTCAATGTTTTTCTTAGAAATGCAGCACACGTTTCATTGAAGAAGGCGGGTAATAATACAGTAAGCTTTTATATCAACGTGAAAGCGTTACAATTTGCAGACGAAGCAGAAAACAAGGGGGATTTCGAGTACATTCTTTGTGACAGCACTGTTATTTTCCCATTGCTCTTCTCTTTATTAATTTTATTTGTTAGGCTTTATATTTACCTAATAATTTATATATGTGGATTAGAATATTTCATGACACAGACAAACCAAACATTTTCATCAAAGACATCCAGAGAGCATACAACTTGCAAACCAAGAAGTTTGGCCATGTTGATAAGAGATTACAATAGATATATGAAATATGGGAAAGGGAATAAAAGGCAAGTGGCACATTACCATAATTGTTTACACAAACCAATGTTAGAGATTGAAATTGAAAATGTAGCTCCTCCTTACCTTCATATTTTATTAGACATTGTTTTGAAACACCATATACTTCTAGAACCGGTAGCTGATACAATAGACGCAAAGATATTTGAGAATTCGCAAGAGATACATGCAAACATTAGTACTTTTAAGAACTTGAAGAGATTTAGTAGGAACTGGAAATAGGCAGAAGAATTAGGAGCTAAAATTGAATTTTTCAGGTAGGTATTGAACTTTGTGAGGATAAGGAGGAGACAGATAATTTTAAAGTTAGACTTGAAAATGCACAATATGCGCTGGCCAAACTTCAGTTTCAAGATCTGTGTACTAGGTCTGGTCCAGTTTGCTCACACATGGACAAGGTACTAGCCAAACACAAAATCATACAACAGGCTTATAATAGCAGAGCATTTATAGGGAATCACTGCCACAGATATCTCACACAAAAAAGTTTATAAAGATCTTACAAGAGCAATCATTACACAAACACTGAAAATTACAGACAAACAAGATATAACTAACATAGCTTTTATTGCCCAAGAACAATTCAACTCACTGAAAGAAGCATTTGAGAAAGTACACAACAAAATATCACACAGTAAACCAATTAGTAAAGAATCAATAACAGCATCGATAGAGACTTATATGTCTTTGTTCAGAAAGCTATTCCCTAGTAAGACAATTCATAAACAGCACATATTACAAAAACATTGCGCAGACTGGATCAGAACTCATGATGTATGATTGAGATAATTGTTAGCTCTCGTGTTCTGGGGACAATTGGGTTTGTTATTTTAAGGTTATAAATGTGGACATGCAATTTAAACTTTCAATAATTAATGTTTGACGCATGAAACCAAAACAAAACTTTGATATCCATTTTCTGCAGGTTTTCTACTTTTGATTTCTGTAATTTGTTCTGCATGTTGATTGTGACCGTTTTAGTGTAAATTGAATTAGAAACAAACCATAACAAAATGTAAAAAAAAAAACACGTAAATTTTACACTATTTCAGACTATTATATCTTCTGTTCTAATTGTGATAAAATGTTTGTTCTTGTTCTAAAATTTACTCTAACATTTCTAGTCTAGCTTTACGCAAAATTAAAGCCGGTATTTATAATAATAAAGTAGCATAAAAGCAATTCAAACATGTTTTGGGGACAATTGGGTGTGTTATTTTAAGGTAATAAATGTGGACTTGCAATTTAAACTTTCAATAATTAATGTTTGACGCACGAAACCAAAACAAAACTTTGATATCCATTTTCTGCCGGTTTTCTACTTTTGATTTCTGTAATTTGTTATGCATGTTGATTGTGACCGTTTTAGTGTAAATTGAATTAGAAACAAACCATAACAAAATGTAAAAAAAAAAACGTAAATTTTACACTATTTCAGACTATTATATCTTCTGTTCTAATTGTGATAAAATGTTTGTTCTTGTTCTAAAATTTACTCTAACATTTCTAGTCTAGCTTTACGCAAAATTAAAGCCGGTATTTATAATAATAAAGTAGCATAAAAGCAATTCAAACATGTTTTGGGGACAATTGGGTGTGTTATTTTAAGGTAATAAATGTGGACTTGCAATTTAAACTTTCAATAATTAATGTTTGACGCATGAAACCAAAACAAATCTTTGATATCCATTTTCTGCAGGTTTTCTACTTTTGATTTCTGTAATTCGTTATGCATGTTGATTGTGACCGATTTAGTGAAAATTGCATTATAAACAAACCATAACAAAAAATAAAAAAAACGTAAATTTTACACTATTTCAGACTATTATATCTTCTGTTCTAATTGTGATAAAATGTTTGTTCTTGTTCTAAAATTTACTCTAACATTTCTAATCTAGCTTTACGCAAAATTAAAGCCGGTATTTATAATAAAAAAAGTAGCCTAAAAGCATTAATTAAGCCATATCAAAAGTAAACATCACCACATGTTTTTCCCATTAGGAAGCTGACCACGTGACCTCTGTCAAGTAGGCTATAAATAGCGCGGTCGGGGAAAAAGGGGAAATAACTAAAAGATCGCTCGCAAACAGCCGTGCCTATACCAGAGCGCTCTTTTAGTTTCGGTGACAGGAATTCTGATACCGGGTATAAAATTTTGTGTGCACCGTAAAAGACTATTTAAGTTTTTGGCGGGGAAAATTAGCTGATGTGTGAGTAAAATCAGTAAAATATAAATCATTACACACTCGTTCTGGATAAACACAGCGCTAAAATTCTTTTGTGTACTATAACTTTGTTCTGTGTTCTATTTTTGATTGCATTTTTATTTGTTTGAAATTAGTTTTGACGGAGTTACAGACTTTTGAAAACAGCGTCATCATTTAAGGAAATTCATAAAATAAGTAATCTTTTTATTAATTTAATATCTAAAAATCGGCCCATTCGTTTGAGTTTATAATTATAAAGACTTCTCGAAGGGAAGCTAAAGATTATTTCCACATACTTTTTTTTGGTTTCATATCTTGAGAATGTGTGGTAGTCAGTTTTGTGAGTGTGGCATTACAAGAACAAGCATATTGTCACCAGATTTTATAGCATTTAAATCCATTTAAACGCATTCCTGATACCCACAAATCTTAAATAAGGTAGTAAAAAAATAACTTTTTGTAAAGCACCATCTGTTTTTGCATTTTCATTCATTTATAATGATATTTAGCTACGTATTTAAGCGTCAGAAAACATGTAAAGCTATAGATAGATTACTTCCACATAATTTGATCCATCTTTCAAGTCTTGTTAATCTTCTATTTATAATATGAATTTTTTTTTAATTGTGTGTGAGATAAGGACTGTTCCATTGGTGTTCTTTGGTAGACAATCCTGTGCACACGACGGCTGCCAGCGAATTCTAAGTAACTGTTTGTATATCTTCTTTCATTCAAAGTTACAATGCAGGTAGTAAATTTAGAGAAACCAAATTCTAAATCTAATACCATCCTTTTATCAATGGCTAGAGTCAGAGATACATATGATAATTTAGAAATATTTATGAATGGCATGAAAGCTCAGATAGAGTCACTAAAATATTTAGAGTGGGATGGTAAACAAGTTGTTGTTTTCTTATTCGGGGATTATTTCCTTGTTTTGCTGGAGACACCACAGACATGGGTATATTCCTTGAGCTCCAGACAAACCAAACATTTTCATCAAAGACATCCAGATTGCATACAACTTGCAAACCAAGAAGTTTGGCCATGTTGATAAGAGATTACAATAGATATATGAAATATGGGAAAGGGAATAAAAGGCAAGTGGCACATTATCATAATTGTTTACACAAACCAATGTTAGAGATTGAAATTGAAAATGTAGCTCCTCCTTACCTTCATATTTTATTAGGCATTGTTTTGAAACACCACAGACTTCTAGAACAGGTAGCTGATACAATAGACGCAAAGATATTTGAGAATTCGCAAAAGATACATGCAAACATTAGTACTTTTAAGAACTTGAAGAGATTTAGTAGGAACTGGAAATAGGCAGAAGAATTAGGAGCTAAAATTGAATTTTTCAGGTAGGTATTGAACTTTGTGAGGATAAGGAGGAGACAGATAATTTTAAAGTTAGACTTGAAAATGCACAAGATGCGCTGGCCAAACTTCAGTTTCAAGATCTATGTACTAGGTCTGGTCCAGTTTGCTCACACTTGGACAAGGTACTAGCCAAACACAAAATCATACAACAGGCTTATAATAGCAGAGCATTTATAGGGAATCACTGCCACAGATATCTCACACAAAAAGTTTATAATGATCTTACAAGAGCAATCATTACACAAACACTGAAAATTACAGACAAACTAGATATAATTTACTTACTTAGTCGTTCCCCTTCTACCGTGAGGTGTAGAGGTTTGGAAGAGAGAGCGCCAGACTATTCTATCGGCTGTCTTCCTCCTGGCCTGGTTCCATTCTAGTCCTCGGTCCTTCAAAGATTGTCTAATGTTGTCCTCCCAGCGGACTCTGGGTCGTCCTCGGGGTCTGGATCCTTGGCTCTTTGTTTCCCATGCTTGTCGTGGTAGCCGATCTTCTCCCATTCTGCAGACATGGCCAAACCATCTTAGTTGGGACTGTTCTACTTGGGTCTGTAGGGGGTGGCATTTTAGGCCTTGACGTATCGTCTGGTTGCGTACCATGTCTCTTCTTGTTACTTCAACCACCTTCCTCAGATATCTCGTTTCTGAGGTTTGGATCTGGCTTTTATGGGTTGTAGTCATTGCCCATGACTCGCATCCATATGTCAAGACTGGGACATAGGTGGAGCGGTATACAGCCATCTTCGTTTTCTTACCAACCTCTCTCTTGCTGAGGAATCCTCGATTTATGGCCTGAAAAAGTCTCCCAGCTGCTGCTTTTCGAGTGGCCAACTCTTCTTTGATGCCTCCCTTTCGGTCTATAATAGCTCCGAGGCATTTAAAGTGGTCGACCTGCTCCAGGACCTGTTCTCCCAGCTTAATCTGATGCCTTCTTTCTTCTCGTGATATCACCATGGATTTTGTTTTAGAGCTGCTTATGACCATCCCTCTCTTCTCCAGCTCTTCCTTCCATACTTGCAGGTTGGATTGGAGATGTGCCTCTGATTTAGCAATCAGGGCAACATCATCAGCAAATGCCAGCTCTGAAATATAGACCTGTCTCATCTTCCAGTACCCCACTGAATACTTTCTTGTTCTCTCCTTACATGCCTTTATGACATCGTCCATAAGAAGTATGAAGAGGTAAGGTGATAGGATATCACCTTGTCTTACACCAGTGGTGGTCCTGAACTCTTCTGACTTATGGTTTGCTGTCCTCACATAATTTCTGCAAGACTTGTAGAAGCTCTGTATAGCATGAATCAGAGGTGCTGGAATATTCTTCCTTGCCAAACAGTCCCAAAGTTTGCTCCAAGGGACCCTGTCAAACGCCTTTTCCAGATCTATGAAACAAAGATAGATCTCACTCTTATACTCAAGGGCCTTTTCACTCAGCTGTCTGAGTGTGAAGATTAGGTCTTGAGTACTTCGGTTTGCTCGGAATCCGCACTGGACCTCATCCAATTGTGGCTCAGCTAGGCGTCGGAGTCTCTGCTCTAGGATTCTAGAGTAGATTTTTCCAGGGACACTGAGAAGGGATATGCCTCTATGGTTTCCACACTGTCGATTGTCACCCTTTTTGAAAATTGGTGTTATTATGGCGATCTCCCAATCCTTTGGTATGGTCTTGTTGCACCATGCTGCCTGTAGGACCCTTAAGAGTAACAGGTCGCCTGATGTTCCCATGTACTTAACCATTTCTGGTGTTATACCATCATGCCCTGCTGCTTTGCCCATCTTGATTTTCTCCAGTGCTGCCTTCAGTTCTTCCATCTTTATGTCATCTTCATCACCATTGGTTTCCTCTTCTGTGCTAGTGGTTATCATTTCTGATGTTTGACCTTGCTCACCATCAAGGAGTTCTGAGAAATATTCTTTCCATCTTTCCATTACTTCCTTCGGGACAGTAAGCAATTTGCCTTGCTTGTCCTTTATAAATTTGAGAGGGCATTGTTTTTCCTTCCTCATGTTCTTTAGGGTCTTATAGAACAATTTCTGGTTTTCTTGTGCATCTTTTTCTAGCTTTTCTCAAAATTCTTCCCAGGACTTCTGTTTTGCTGCTAGCACTTTGTTCTTTACTTCTGTTCTGAGCGTCACATATTCTCTATATTTTTCCATTTGTCCTGTTGTGTTTTTAGCTCCTAAGTATTGTTTCCATGCCATTTTCTTCTCTCTTATTTTCTCTTTGACTTCCTCTGTCCACCAAGGTGTCCTCTTTCTCTGGTTCCCATGTCGGACTTCACCACATGCTTCTGCAGCAGCTGTCTTTATGATATCCTTGATATTAATCCAGAGGGTTTCCAAGTCATCAGGTTGTTCTTCTGTGTTGTTCACCGCTGCAGCAATAAGCCCCTGATATCTGGTCTTAATTTCTGGCTCTCTCAGCTTGTAGGTCCTAATGCTCATTTCTCCTGCTCGTTTACTTGGTTTCTTGCGTGATGTTGAGCAGTTCCTAGGCTGAGCAACTCTTTCAGTTGTTCGTTTGATTGTTAGCAGGTAGTGATCACTTCCAATCTCTGGCCCCCTCCAGACTCTTGCATCTCGGACATATTTGAATGAGCTTCTCCGAACAATGGCATAGTCGATCACTGACTTCTCATTCTTTGTTGGTTCACATCTAGTGTATGCATGTATGCGCTTGTGGGGGAACTTTGTGTTTGTAATGATCAGATTCTGCTCACTGCAGAATCTAAGGAGTCGCTTTCTATTGTCATTGAGAGTGTCTTCTCCATATCTTCCGATAACTCCACCCCATCTAGCATGGTCATTTCCAACTCTGGCATTAAAATCTCCGAGCATGATAACTTCATCTAGGCAGTCATCCACTGTCCTTTGAAGCAGCTCGAAGAATTCCTCCTTGACCTCTGCTCTCTCATCCTCATTTGGCCCATACACTATGACCAGGTTGACTATGGTTTCTCCTTCTTTTAGTTTTACAACCATAATGCGCTCTGAGACAAAGTTCCACCCCTTGATACTATCTTTTTGATTTTGGGCCACAATGCAACCCACACCCCCTTTAGCTCTTTCGGATATGGGTACACCACTGTAGAGCAGCGTGTTGCCATTGAGATCCATGACTCCTTGTCCTTTTTTCTTTGTTTCCGTTATAGCCAGGATTTCTAGTTTTGCTTTCCTCATCTCTTCCACCAGCTCCTCTTCCTTCCCATTTATACTTCTTGTGTTCCATGTTCAATAAGTCGTAGTCCGTAGTCCGTTCCAGTTCGTCGCCTTTAGAATCAGTCCGGTTTTCTCTCTTGTGTTACTCGTAATCGTGGTTTAAAGCAAACAGGTGATTGGCCTGTTGTTCCTTTGCATGGTGGAGGGGCTTCCTCCTTACGGCCTCCATGCAGGCCGCCCTCCTCCTTTTTCATCCGGGCTTGGGACCGGCATAGGCGGCAAGATATTACTAACATAGCTTTTATTGCCCAAGAACAATTCAACTCACTGAAAGGAGAAAGTACACAACAAAATATCACACAGTAAACCAATTAGTAAAGAATCAATAACAGCATCGATAGAGACTTATATGTCTTTGTTCAGAAAGCTATTCCCCAGTAAGACAATTCATAAACAGCACATATTAGAAAAACATTGCGCAGACTGGATCAGTACTCATGATGTATCATTGAGATAATTGTTAGCTCTCATGTTTTGGGGACAATTGGGTGTGTTATTTTAAGGTTATAAATGTGGACATGCAATTTAAACTTTCAATAATTAATGTTTGACGCATGAAACCAAAACAAAACTTTGATATCCATTTTCTGCAGGTTTTCTACTTTTGATTTCTGTAATTTGTTCTGCATGTTGATTGTGACCGTTTTAGTGTAAATTGAATTAGAAACAAACCATAACAAAATGTAAAAAAAAACCGTAAATTTTACACTATTTCAGACTATTATATCTTCTGTTCTAATTGTGATAAAATGTTTGTTCTTGTTCTAAAATTTACTCTAACATTTCTAGTCTAGGTTTACGCAAAATTAAAGCCGGTATTTATAATAATAAAGTAGCATAAAAGCAATTCAAACATGTTTTGGGGACAATTGGGTGTGTTATTTTAAGGTAATAAATGTGGACTTGCAATTTAAACTTTCAATAATTAATGTTTGACGCATGAAACCAAAACAAAACTTTGATATCCATTTTCTGCAGGTTTTCTACTTTTGATTTCTGTAATTTGTTATGCATGTTGATTGTGACCGTTTTAGTGTAAATTGAATTAGAAACAAACCATAACAAAATGTAAAAAAAAAAAAACGTAAATTTTACACTATTTCAGACCATTATATCTTCTGTTCTAATTGTGATAAAATGTTTGTTCTTGTTCTAAAATTTACTCTAACATTTCTAGTCTAGCTTTACGCAAAATTAAAGCCGGTATTTATAATAATAAAGTAGCCTAAAAGCATTAATTAAGCCGTATCAAAAGTAAACATCGCCACATGTTTTTCTCATTAGGAAGCTGACCACGTGACCTCCATTGTTATGTCTCCACCTACACATTATCCTCCCACCTAACTGTTTTTGTTTTGATCGTCTTTTTTTTCACCCTGGAATTTCCTGCCTTGTAATGCTGTAAACTGGATTTCTCAATGTGTGTCATACCCAGCGCCTTCATTGTCTCCTTACTTCTTATACCCGTGGTTTACCAGCAATAAAAATGATGACACAGAATAGTAAAACCTTGACCTACTGTGTACTAACTGAAGGTGACTACCAAAGGTTGGACATGATTCTGGCTAATCCGTCATGTTGAAACCTTAAGCTAAAAAATAAAAATACTTTTAAAAAGTCGAAAATCGACTTACAATTATTTAACCCCCTTTTCCACCTTGGGTATTCTTCGTAGACAAGACAGTACGCTGGTTGATCGGCTGGACAGGTCTGTAGTCATTAACCAGGTGGTGGTGGTTTTCGTCATACAAAGTACGGAATAAGTCCAGCTGAAGGATACAACTATTGAAATTAGTATTGTTAAGTCAGAGCCATTATTTTATTTATTTATGTATTGTTTGGTTAATTTGGTTAGGTTTTAAGGACCATCTGCTTTGCACACGGACATTTTCATCAGTGCTCCGATCTCCTCTATTAGATCACAAAAGGAGCATCTCAGCACATTGCACGAACTCCGAAGCACCAGCGAGGATCCAAATGTGTGTATACTGGAATCACGCATGCTATAAATATTTTTGTTGCGAGTATGTTTTCATAATATTG